>OZ010595.1:11765380-11790380 GCA_963932145.1 Acanthosepion lycidas | reverse complement strand
TGAGAATCATTCGCTATATATATACATACATTTGTTTTTACTTCGTCTTTTAAAGCACGCTGCACTAATACATATAGTAAATGTATAATAAGTAATCTGATTACCATATTTTTAGCTTCAGTTATAAGTAATTTTGTTTTCGGGAACGAATAGTAATGACTAATATAACAGACTAACTACTAATCGTACGGAACACTTCGGTGTAATGGTTAGCAAACTTGTCTGACAAGATCAGTTACTACTGAGTAGTGATTTCGATCCTCACTGGCTGCTCGCTACTTTCGGTCTTGTACCACATCTTAGGTACTCTTTGAAAATCTTTGGGCACATCGACGTAGCGTAATTGTTAGCAAGCTTGTCACGCTAGAACAATTACGACTCAGTAGTGAGTTCGATTTTCACTGGGTAACCCATAATTTCGGCCTTCTGTCACATCTAAGCTACGCTTAGCAAATCATTGGGTACCTCGATGTAGTGTAACGGTTAGCAAACTTAGTCACGCTAGAAGAATAACGATTTTTACTGGGTAACCCATAATTTCGGCCTTCTGCCACATCTAAGCTACACTTAGACAATCATTGGTTATCGACGTAGTGTAACGATTAGCAAACTTGTCACACCAGAACAATTACGATTTTCACTGGGTAATCCATAATTTCGGTCTTGTGCCACATCTAAGCTACGCTTAGCAAATCAGCATACGTGTTATTTATGAATGAATTTAGAGTATATTAACATGTTTGAGGTTTTATACGGCATTGGCAGCGTGCTCCGTAGATTAAAGGGAAAGTGTTATTCTCAACGAAGGCCGTATACAGGATGAATAACGCAGGTTCGAACAGACCAACTAACTCGTGATTTGTCAGACCCATTCAGTTTCATTTTTTTAACCGCCATATTCACATGAACTTCCACCAAGAGATCGTTATCTTCTTTGCTGCCAAATGCTTTGATAGAGAAAACTTTCTCTAATGAAAACCAGATCCAACATTTTGCCTTAAACGTTTCCCATCAAAACCTGCAGAATCTTACGCATAAGATATAGATTATCCGCCTGGTAAGTGGCAACACGTCTTTGTAAATAACAGTGAATATATAAGTGAATAAAATAAAATCGTGCTTCATTTTTTGAAGAATAAAAGTTGAGAAGCAAAAACGGAAATTTTCTATGACTTCTTATCGAGTCGCTACACCACAGCCATCGAGCGTTGCACACAGATCCTTGCCTTGGGTGTTAACGTTTCAAGGTTTTTATCTGTGTATGAATCTTCAAGATTGTATCAAACAAGATGTTACATAGATTGTGGCTGCCCGCATTGGCAGTTGCAATCAACTACGGTGGCATATCCTCATTTTATAAAGCTTTTCGGAGGTGATTTCGGCAGGGAGTCAGTGGTGGGAGAGATTCACTATACACTACACGCTATCTATGGCTCAAACTGATATATTCCTTGCCAGCAAACATGTTTGAAAATTAACCCATCTTCCGTTTGGTGCCATCTACTATTTTACACTTCTCAGTGGCAACTATGCCTTTTTTATTTCTCTCTTAAAGTGTCTTCTTTTTATTGTTTGTCTTAAAGGTCGTTTTACCTTAACAAAGATAGATTGCTTTGGAAGCAAAAGATAATCGCTAAATACCCCAAAAATGAAAAACTATGAACGACTTCAGAAACATCAAAATTAACATCATCACATTATTTCTATTATGTTAAACGGTCAGAGTGCATAAAATCTGTTGTCTTTTTTATATGATGATTTTCTAAACGTAGCTTAGATGTGACACAAGGCCAAAAAATATGAAGCACACAGTGAGGTTCGAACTCACTACTAATTATTCTAGCGAGACCAGCTTGCTAACCATTACACCAAATCGTGGTGCCCAAACTACTTTTAAAGGGCAGCTTAGATGTATGGAGCAACTAGTGACGATCGAACTCAGTACTTAACCTTCATTGATCTAGAACGACAAGCTCGTTAACCATTACACCACAACTTATTGTATTCATAATAAATACTGATTAGGAATTCCAATGTCTCTAAATATATATAAATCAAATTTGTACAATTTTCTCTTCCATCAATAAACAATTAATTCTACATTTCCTCTTGTAGCCCATGTCTATCGCATTCCTTAGTTTTAGTATTACGATTATTTATTGTCAGTATCTCTCCTCATACTCAGTCTATATGAGTGCGACAACTTGCATTACAGTCATGAATGTCCACAGGTAATCCGCTGGAAAGTATATTGTGAAATATTTAAAACTTCTTAGTGAAAATTCAATAAATTGATTTTTTGTTAGATAGGACATTATATTGTGTTTTCTGAAATATTCCAGCTGAGAAAGTTCTGTTTGAAGCATCATATGATTTTTTAAGTATCGATATCTGCAGACATTCCTAAACTAATGTTTTAAATCTGGCCTCATGACCACTTCGGAGGTACTTGCCGATCACGACAATGAAATCGGTCATAAACAATAACATTCCTTAAAAAGGAACATGGAAGAAACTCGTAAAGAAATGGTGAATTATAGTGGAGAAAACATTAAATTTAGGAAAGAAAATGAATGAAACGCTAAATCAAATAAGTGAATGTTGAAAACTGACCAAGAAAAACATAAAGACGACAGTGTAGCAATAGCTGTGAACTCGGACAGTGCAAACAGCTTGTCACAGTCATGAGAAATAAATAAAAATAATTGGAATGAATGTTATTCAAAACTTTGATTATCGGAACTGAGTAAGGTTAGTTTTGACCCAGATTTTACGTGAATAGGTAGCATAAACCCGACGTTGCTGGCATATAAAACAAGGATACTGTGGAAGGTGCTGGAGATATGTGGAGAATTTCACTCTGACAAGATTTTTAGATGGCCATCAGACATCTGGTATGAACATTGAAATAATAGCCGTAAAAATGACATCAATAATAATAATAAGAGACTCTGGGATTTTGAGATCGAAACGAAACAGTTACTTTTACAAAATGAATTGTCTTCTTCTTTACTGTGTCTCTTCAGGACGTATGATCATGATTCTCCACAAGTTCCTATTGTTTGTAGCTTTTAGTAATATTTGTTTTTATACTATCTCTCCTAATCCCTTTTCTTGTTACCCCTCTGTCCCATTTGCCTTCAATCTATTCTGTGAGTGTCCAATTCTCTAATCCTTCTTTCCTCATTAAAACTCTTTCTGATTTGAGATATAAGCTTCCTTTTTATTGCCGGTTTAAAACCTCTATCAAGTGTTCTGTCTATGCTATTCTCAGCATCCTTCTGTAGAACCACATTTCTATTGTTCTCAAGTCACCTCTTCATTTATGATGAAATTTTCCCACATTCAGTCTCATATATAAGGGTTTATATTTCATCAAAGTTCAACACACTTTGTTTCTAATGAAATGTTTCTCTTTGTTAATACATTGCTTGGACTTTCGAAGGCATCTTTATACTATTCCTATGTGCCTTCGTATTTGCTTTCCTTTTTTGCATGTTGCTTAGGTTAAACAAAAATAGAAAAAATAATTGAAGTGAATGGAATTCAAAACTCAAATGTACTATTTGTTCTGTGTATATCGTTCAGACTGTTGTCCTCATTTTTATTGTCATATTCACGATATTTCGGTCGTTGTACGCTCCGGCCTTCTTCAGGTAATATACTTTTGTGATGTTAACGAACACTCCTTGCCACTTTTGTAATTCCAACGAATGCTCGTTGTCACTTTCGTAATGCTCGTTGTAGTAGAGACTTTGTAATCGCAGATACAACTATAGTAACGTCGTTGAACAATGCTGGTGCCAGACGTCTTTGAATAACACTCGCACTAATAGTACTTGCTCGATAATACTCGCTCGAATAGTAACCACCGAATAGTGATTTGAATAGAGAAATAGTATAGTGAATAGAGTAGAGAATAGCGGTCCGTATAGTAATAGATGATAAAGGAGAAATGCGATCAACTACTAGCTACTTTCTATTTATGCGTTTCCTCTATGGTCACGTGATCCACTTAATTCAGTGATGGGATCAACTGTGTTTGCTCACTGGCGATCTATGTTCAGACTCAAGTGTCGGCAGCGACACTTTATTCCTATATAACAATATACGTTGGAATATGGCAAAAGAGATGAGGAAAACAGTTCAGACAATGTAGATAGTGTAAATACATTATGAAATGGGCAAAGTCCGACAATTATTTTTTAAGACATTTTTTATGTTTATACTTTCTTTTTATAGATACAAATATTTAAGTAAATGCTCTTTTTATAATAAACAGTATTAACAACATTTACCGGCCTGAATGTCCGAGAAAGTCTGACAATTATTTTTTAAGACAAAATGTCTTAAAAAAATAATTGTCGGATTTGTCCATTTCAGAATGTATGACGTCATTTGTTTACATTTGGATACACATTGAGCAGATATGAATGAATGAGAGAAAATCATGGAGAATTGTGCTTAATAACAGTAAATCGACCTTGCTAACCGAACACTCCCCTGTAGCCAAATCGTTTATGGCACGTCAGGCTATATGACGGTTCCGTATAGGATGCAGGTTCGATTCCTGTCGGAGGACGAATATGCTAATGGGATAAATAAACTTGTTTCTCGTTGGCAAAAATGTGTCGATTCTAATGGTTCTTATTTCGATTAATAAAGTTTATTATGAAAGGAGTTATGATCTTTTGAAGTTGAACGTCAAAAAACGACATTATTTTTGCACCAACCTAATATTAATGCTGATAATTCTTGATTCCCAATGACAATCAAAACTGAAAGAAGATGACTTAAATAATTGTGATAATTTTAATAACTGATTTCTTGCTACAAACGGGAATATTTTCGGTAAGATGAAGGATTGGCTTTATTACTGGATTTCGTCTTTTCAAATCCTCGAGCATACGGTTATCTCACTAAAAATTATTAATCGTTCACTTAGATCGAAAAATATCTTCACTTTTAATGATAAATTCAATTTAAATATTTATCTCTATTCTTCTGCTTCATACAATATTTTCTATCAAATTATTTCTTCATTTGAGCAAACCTCTAATTTGGTAAAGAACGACAAAACTGGTTTGAAATTCGTTTTGATTTAACTGATCAAAAATTAGTTGATGTTTGCCGCCTACAAAATCAAAGATTACTGAAAACTCAAACAAAAGTAATCAATTTTCTTGATCACTCATTAATCTTGATGGTATTTTTATTTTCCTATCCTTTCTTTTTATTTTAAATGCTTTCTATAGAAAGAATTGTCTTCCTCCTACTATAATATTGATTATTAATTTATTAAATATTGATTATTGAATTGTGAATTTTTTTTTTTGTATGGTGAATTCTCAGTGATAATATATCTAATTCCCAGGCAATTTTAATTTGGGAACAAGCCTCGGGAAACAGGTTTTAATTTGATGAATTGAAGAAGGATAACCATTTTCTTTAGGTCTCATAGGAAAAAATGGTAATCTGAAAATATTGCCTGCTATTTTTCTTTGTGTCGAGAAGAGCCGGGCGGATGCGTTTCTTTTTAACACAATGTTTATGTTCATCTTCGGATAAAAGAAAATAACATTTTGTGTTGTTTTTGAGCTCAACAGATTATGTTTCAGGGGCACATATAAAGTGTTGTTTTTTTTTTAATCTGATATTGTTTCACTTGGATTTCTTTACCGATGTTAAGAGAACTGATGCAAAAATGCTTTTCAATGACAAGTTTTTAATTTTAAATAACGTGAAAAACAAGGAAAGAAAGAAAGAAAGGTCATTTGAGGCAGTAAGAAAGAACAGACAAAAAACTCCAAAGGATTCAGAATAATAATGAAAAGAAGAAATCAAATAATAATAATAATAATAATAATAATAAGAAGAAGAAGAAGAAGAAGAAGAAAAAGCAGCGTGGCTTCCAAAAGAGAGAGCAACTGTCTAACCTAATGCAATCAAGAACAAAGACAAGAGAAAGAACGAAGAGAAAGTTGAAGATGAGAAAAAGAAGAAGAAGAAGAAGAAGAAAATGTAGGTGGATGAAGGAGGTGGGAGACGAAGAAGAAAAATAGAAAACAGAATAAAGGATTCTTAAGGTGATTTTGTGCCGGGGAAGAAGGAAGAGATGGAAGTGAAAATGTAAAAAAGCCCCATAAGTAATTATTTCTTATTGTTATTCTTTGAAATAGAAAAAAAAATCGAACATTCTTTTCACCTGTAGATTTCATGTAATTCTGTGTAATTAATTCTATGTAAGTAATTGTACGTAACTAATTTGAAAACTGGAACGAGTTTGCAAAAATCAATGCGTTATCCCGACACACGAGATTCGCTTCGCTTCATAATAATTACATGGAAGCCGGCCCAAAATCTATTCACTTTGCGGAACGCTGTGGACGAGCAGCGAGACTGCATTTCGCCAAGGGAATGTTAAATATCCTGCTTAAGAATTGGAGGTATTCCAATTTTCATGCAGAGTTATAATTCCATATTTATCTGACTCCTTCGCAAACTTTATAAATCATTCGCAATCATATCCATGAGCCTTTGCTGTTGCTCTAACGGGTGATAGCCAATTAGGAATGCCGGGAACACGTCGCGGTACCAGAGGGAATTTCTCAGAGGTTTTTCTGTTTCCAAAAAGGCTTTTTTATTAAACAGAATTCTTTTACCGTAACTATGATAAGCCGTGAATCCTAGAGTTTGAAATTAGGAAATAAAGTGAAAAACTACCTATTAATACCGATATACTAACATCTGCTTGTTTCTCAGATGATATATTCGATTTACACTATTTACATCGTTGAGTGTCGTTATCATATTTATTGCCATATATTCGACAGCTGTACGTATCAGCCTCATTCAGGTGATGTTAGTTGGAATTTAGAACTGGACTTACGTCATTTTCAAAGATATTCCAAGTACAAGTCCATTCAAAAAACACTTCGAAGGAACCGTGGAAACATTTCTGTGCGCGATATAATAAACAAAGAGAAAAGAGTTGACTGCCCCCCTCTCTCCTCTCCTCTCTCTCTCTCTCTCTCTCTCTCTATATATATATATATATATATATATATATATATATACAGATACGTACAGACACACACACATACACACACATATATGTATGTGTGTGTCTCCGTATTGTTTAAAATATGATACATTTATCGGGACAGAGTGCTCAGTATCGGAAATTATACCACATATATGTACAGAGTATGTGGTCATAGGTAACAACTATGTATGTTAACTGTCAGTTTCACACTTCAGTGCGATCTTCAAATTTTGTAAATTTTTATATCCAAAATAAATCTATATGTGTGTGTGTGTGTCTGTGTGTCTATGTGTATCATATTAAATATCACTTAATAGAAGACCCAAGAATAATTTAATGAAGGGCGCTACTATAAAATCGGTTCTGATGAATGTGGTGTATGCTATGAATGTAAAAGTAGGTGGCAGGAAGTGACACTCATGAGGAAAAGGAAGAGAAATTGCGACTGACGTTGAGGTTAGGGTTGTTGGCTTTAGGAAAGCATTCACGCGTCAACGGCTTCACAACAACAGTAGCTCTTGGAAAAACTAACTGGATTGCATATTAAGTGAGAATGATTCAGTATATATATATATATATATATATATATATATATATATGGTTCAGTATATATATATATATATATATATATATATATATATACTAAACCATATATATATATATATATATATATATATATATATATATATATAGATAGATAGATAGATATCTTTGAGGCTGAAATCAATGATGAGTGGTAGCAGTTTTGTTCATGTTTGAACGTAATCTTCAGGGTAAGTTTTTCGTGGTAGCTTGAATTTCGTTCAGTGGGATATTATGTGTAGCAAAGTTAAGTATTTATATATCGCGTTTCTATCTATCTATCTATCTATCTATCTATCTATCTATCAAGCAAAAGTATTTTGTTCTAGAATTATTGTCTCTTGCGGGTTATTTTACTGGTTTCCGGTGAAAAATTGTATGTAAATTGTCTAATGTCATCTGAAGTCTTTCATCATTTGTCAGCATTTTATATATGTAAGAAAAAGGTCATACAAATAATAATAATAATAATAATAATAATAATAAGCTAACAAGTTCAAAATGGAGTTTCAAGTGACTGAAGAAATGCAAGTGAAGCATAATACACCTCATGAAAAACCTTAAAAAAGGAATCAAAGGCAAATGCAATCGACACGATACACAACCGCTGGCAACATAAAGTTCTTCACGGTCAATATTAGAACCGTACGAAACAATCTGATGTAGCCAAGCCCGCACTTATCATTGGCTACGTGGTGCAGGGTTAAAAGTTGTATCGGAAGGTTTTATTCTTGTTGCACAAGACCAATGCTTGCTAACTAGAAATTACCAAGCATTCATACTAAAAAATTGTGTTAGTCTAAAATGCAGATTTTGTGATAAATATCCAGAAACAATTGACCATCTTGCAACAGGTTGCACGGTATTGGCACACACTGAATATAAAACACGGCATCACACACACACACACACACACACACACACAAACAAACACAAACACACACACACACATATATATATGCAACTATTTTATCAAGTATATTTCATTGAATATTAACCATATTCTTATTTGCAATTCTCGTAGCAGCAAATTTATTTTGTACTCAGATTCCACGCATTATGTTTTACTAATTCGATTAAAAAAAAAACGCTCATTGTAAGATGAAAATGAACACGTCGAAAGAAATTTTCAAATTATAATCAAAAGCCAATAGTCGCCTTAGTTTTGTTCTTATCTCATTAAAATTATAATTTTATTTCCATTTTAATTGATTTGGATTTTATATTTCAATCGATTAAATTTCGACTTCTATGTTCACTTACATTAATTAAAACACAGTGACTGTCATAAATTTGACACAACAATCGTACCAAACAAACTGATGTAGCCATGTAACCTTTCGTGAATGAATGACAAAACCCAATGGTTTCCATAATTTCAATCAAACTTTTCATTAATTGGTTAGTGTCGACTTTGTGTTGCTTCAGCTTTTCAGCGGCCATTTTTATAAGATATGTCTTTCCAAGCAACGCCCAGTGGTACAAACACCGAACGGAATCAGTGACAAGGGTTCGAATTCCTATTAAAGCTTTACTTTACACAGACAACAGTGGATGAATTGTTTTCAAGCCAATGAATCCTTTACGTTTTTAAAAAATGGCCTGTGTTAGGTTTCATTAAATCACACAGACTGGCGATACACAATCATGAAAACAAAAAACTTTACCAAATTACAACAACCACATCACTTGAAGACTTCCAGCAGCAACAGCAGAATAAAAGGATGGGGCAAGTAGAAGGGAGAATAATTATATCATGAAAATATTAATATTTCACAATACCTTAAGCAAAACGCCGATCCTAGGCATGACGATAAACTACATCCGTGCCCTGGGTAAGATGATAAACTTCGTCCAGCAGCAAGGCCTCTGATTAGGAGGTTGTGAGGAGTGTGGAAGAAACTCTTAATTGCTGATTTTCCTAGGTCCATCCTGACCCGCGGTGGTAGCACTTGTTGGGGTCCTAGCTATGGGCAAATAGTTAACACCGAAACTGGGATAGAAACACTATGAAAGTGTAGAAATAGGTTTAATACCAGAAATAATGTGTAAAAAATTATTACCAGCAATAAATTTTTGAAGAAAAAATAACTATTACCAGCAATAGATTTTGAGAAAAAAAATTATTACCAGCAATATATTTTTGAAGGAAAAATATTACCAGAAATAGATTTTTGACAAAACAAAATATTACCAGCAATAAAAATTTTGTCGCCATTACATAACCCATTGACGTTGATATAGAGTACAACAAACCAAACCAAGACAAACCGAACCAAACCAAATCAAACTAAATCAAAAGGTTAGTTAGTAAACCCATAGAAAATAGTAGAAAGAACCATAACAGTTTATGAAACTGAGAAGTATATTTTCCTAAAAAAAAAGTTTCAGGAAAATGGTGAGATTTCGCAACATTCAATATTTCTGCCAGTTCATGCCTTCGCAGCTAAAACCCACCATGTGACGTACAGTGTCAAATCTTCCCTATTACTTTTGCATTCCTTTGGTAGGGAGGAAGTCCCATTAAGACAGTTTCTACGCCAGATTCCATGAGGTTTCTTGCATTGCTTTTTTATTTTTATTTTGTCGCCTACACCGTATAGTTGGGTCACTTACACACCGTCTGTGAGAAAAAGAGCACAATGACGCAATTCTCTCAACCAAAAATTTGGAAACAGCATACTGAACTGCTTGGCATTCGCACCGGAAGCCCAATACAAACATATCAAAGTGTTTGGGTGTGAATCTGATGATAGAGCAGAGGATTTAGTAATAGTTGGATGAGGCTACTGGTGATCACGAAGGTATGACAGCTGGAAAATGTCACTTTGATCGTTCTAATAAGAGAAGAATCCCCGAATTTGTAAGGGCATGTGACTTAACACGGAGACCTATATCAATTGCCGTGTGTAGGTAGTCTTGCCCTGGGTAAAGAGGGTAGCTTCTGGAACACCATATGTCTGGCAACGGGATTATGTACTATGCCACACAAGCAGGAGGACCCAGTCATAGCTGTCAGAGAATTTCTGCATCCCTTACATCTGGCCAACTAACTCCTCAGCCTGTAAACCCCTTGATTATTTTATATGGGGCGAAGATGACCGACAGACCAAAAAAGCTCCTTTTAAGGCCAAATATGAACTGAAGGCAACGATTATGGCAGCATTCATCAACTTCAATAAGGAGACCGCCCAGAAGAGATTCGGGAGATTCGGAAGTCCTTTAAACGCCGTGGCTTAAAGTAATTGCGATGCTATTGAATAAATTTACTCTTTAGTATTTCGAAATATTTTAGCGCAATTTTTGATAAATATAAATGAAACGTCAGTCTTATTTTCATTTTTGCGTCGTTTAGACAACAATTTATACATCGCACTCTGTCTATAAAATAAAGATTAGTAATCTATAGGAACTTCCGACCGTCCACTTAGTGACTGATTACTTGATTCGTTTTCTCTGGTTTTACAGATTATTTAAAACATGAAAATACTTTTAGATTGCAAGAATTTGTTGTTGTTTTTTTAAGATAAAGATTTAATGATTCAAGTCATTTTCTTCCTCATAGATGTAAATATAGATTCATACCTTTCCCTGGTTTTACAGATTATTTAAAACATGAAAATACTTTTAGATTGCAAGAATTTGTTGTTGTTTTTTTAAGATTTAAAAGATTTAATTTAATGATTCAAGTCATTTTCTTCCTCATAGATGTAAATATAGATTCATACCTTTCCCTGGATTTACAGATTATTTAAAACATGAAAATACTTTTAGATTGCAAGAATTTGTTGTTGTTTTTTTAAGATAAAGATTTAATGATTCAAGTCATTTTCTTACTCATAGATGTAAATATAGATTCATACCTTTCCCTGGTTTTACAGATTATTTAAAACATGAAAATACTTTTAGATTGCAAGAATTTGTTGTTGTTTTTTTAAGATAAAGATTTAATGATTCAAGTCATTTTCTTACTCATAGATGTAAATATAGATTCATAACTTTCCCTGGTTTTACAGATTATTTAAAACATGAAAATACTTTTAGATTGCAAGAATTTGTTTTTTTTTTAAGATAAAGATTTAATGATTCAAGTCATTTTCTTCCTCATAGATGTAAATATAGATTCATACCTTTCCCTGGTTTTACAGATTATTTAAAACATGAAAATACTTTTAGATTGCAAGAATTTGTTTTTTTTTAAGATAAAGATTTAATGATTCAAGTCATTTTCTTCCTCATAGATGTAAATATAATTTCATACATTTCCCAAAGGTATTTATGAATTGAAATATGACGAATGCAACTGGAATTAGAACTCGGCTCTCTGATTAACAATTCGAAACCATTATCTGTTGCACCACACGCACATCCAAGCTTACAGTACCTGGTATTCCCAAACGGTCACCCATTTTAGTATTGACGTTGCTTAACTTGATCGTACGGGAAACGATGTTTCAACATAATATAAGCGTAAGACCTTACTTAGTGAAATAGCTTTTAAAATAGTTAGCACCCAAATATTTAAACCTAACTTTTCATAGTTTATAAAATAGCGTCATTTAATTGCCATTATTTTAAAGATCCCTTTTATATGATTATGTGCTAATCGTGACACTTTCATCTCGCTTATATTATTCGATTCCTTATTATCACTATTTTCTTTTCTTTTATTAGAATATCTATTATTATGACAAATCGTTCTTATTGTGTTCACGTTTTTCCCGGTTTGAAATCATTTTCATTCGTTCGCCGCCCTCACCATCAATTCAGATTGAAGTGAAATTCAGCTTCGCACTTGTCTCAATTTAACTTCTATCTTGCAGCTGTGTCCGATATTGTTCGCCAATTTAATGAAGTTGGGAGAACATTGAAACTCCATTTTTCACTTCTCTTCATTTCCTCCTGCCATTCTGAACTTTAGGCTAAATGTAAAGTCTACGCAATTATAGACCCAATTATGACAATCTATACAAGCCGACAATAATATATGCTAATCAAATAATTTCTCTAACATCTCTAAATCCATGGAAAGAAATTCAGTAACAACAGACTGCTGTGCATGTAAATTTTGTAATTGAGTATTCGGTATCAGTGAATATTATTAAATTAAACAGAAAATATTCTCATTACTGAAACGTAATCGATATACAATTTGATAATAGATGCAATAGAAAAAAGAACAGTAAATGATATGGTCTGATTATCAGTGATTTCAATGAAAAATGCATTTTATTTGTTATGTACCAGTACTTTTATTGTAGAGATAAATTTCAGAAGAATTTCGAATTAATGAAGATAACACTCAATAATTATATTATTGAAAATCTTTTATGGATATGGATGCGCAGCAGGATTCAGAAATTATTAAAATATTAATCTTAATAACTTAAGTTATACGCAAAGCACAGTTAATGCGAGACTCAAGCGGAAACTGGAACAGAAATGGCTTGTTAATCGTAACACCCTCCTCAAAACTAAATTTATCTCCTTTAACCTGTTAAAAAAAAAAAAAAAGAAAAAAAAAATTGGCATTCCATCATCGTGATCTCAAGGATATTAAACCATTGACCCTTAGCTAACATTTTCAGCTGAAATAAACTGGGCGATTATATCAAGTCGATTGACCAGCGTAGAGATAGCTGGTGAATGACCGGGTTGCAAAAGAAAACGTCCTTCATTTGCAACCCTCTCAGCTAGGGTCAGGTAACCACAATAATAACAGATACGAACAATAATAACAACTTGTTTTGCTGTTGGCCAAAAAGCTTCTCACGTATAAGGTGAAGGGATTATTATAACATATCTCTGCCTTCACTTCTCCTGCAAATGGAAGGCTACAAAAGCGAAGAAGAATGAGGCGTTCACGCCTTAGGACTCCCCGGTTGACATCGATGCTCCATTCACATCCGACTATTCTTCATTTATTCCGAGAATTGCTAACACTGCTGTTAAGAAAGTTGGTTCACTGTATTCTGTCAGAGATTTTTCACCAAAATCTATCATGTTATTTTATAATCCTACCATACTGGGTATTCAATATTGTAATCACCTCTGATCGATCGCTTCTGCTATATAGCTATTTTGCCAAACTTGAAAGACGAATTTGCAATGTTATTGGTCCTGACTTTGCATTTCAGTTTAACTCTCTTCTCCACCGCCGTAACGTAGCTTCCCTCTGCTTTTTCTATGAATACTCCATGGCAAATGTTCTGAAGATCTTTCCTCTTTAGTATTTCTACTTCATGAATTTAAGAGATGTCCTACATTGTCAGTTTGGTTTCATTATCTTACTGTTGAAATGGTTAAGTCGAACCGTAGGTTCTATTCTAACAGATGCTTCTTTCGCACTTCTCGTCTGTGGAATACTTTTCTAGTTTGTTGCTTTCGTATCATCTACAATCTTTTGAAATTCAATTTCCACATCAATCATCATCTTCTGCCTCAATTAATCTTGTCTTTTCGCCTCATAGACGCTTTTTCAGTTTCTTTCACACTCAGTAACCTATTGCATCTGAGTGACTTTCTCGCCTTGTTTGAATAATCTTAGACAAGGTACTAATAGAAAGCAAGAAGAACGGACCAGCTGTTAAATGTAAGAAGACAGAATGCAAAGGAGACACCACAACTTGTGAACGCCATATTGAAGATGACAGGTATTTACCTGGAATATGTGATAACAGGTGACAGAAAATGTGAGACAGAAATATGAACATTAGCGGGAGATGCCTTGCAGAAACTAAACAAAACATTAAGACATAAGGTGATGCATTTGGAAACAAATAATACTGAAATGATATATAATATGAAATCCTTAATCGGACACCTTGATTAATACTACTAGTCCTCCCAGCCCCCGTATGTGTGTCTGTGTATGTGGGGGGCATGAAGTATAGTCAATCCACTAAACAACTAAAAACAACAACAACAACAACAAAAACAAATGGCCAATATAGAAGGCCGTCCTTCAACAACAGGACTGGCACCTTGACTTGAAATCCCAGACCAATATTTCTAGTCCTTCCATCTCCTAATAGGCATCTGTGTGTAGAGTGGGGTAAGATCCGGCCATAATGTATAGTCAGTTCGTGGTCGTTAGAAAAAAAAAAGGATGAGCCCAAAATGCAAATTACAAATCGGAGATATGAAAATCAAACAAAAATCCGGAGAGGCACTGAAATAGTGAAAGGTGCAGTGCAAAAGCTAAGCAGAGTATTAAGATACAGGAAAATTTCGTTAGAAACAAAGACGACTGAACTATTACGTGATATCTGTCCTCCTATATGACAGTGAATGCTTGCCAGTCTCCTCAAAGATGAGGAAGAGATGTGGTTCTACAGAAGGATACCATGGATCGAACTTTGAGCAACGACGAGGTTTTAGAGAATATGGAAACAAAAGGAAACTTATACTTAATATCAGGAGGGGACAGCTGAAATTCCTAGGGTAGATAATGAGAAAAGTGTGTTTGGAAAATTTCATAGTCACAGGTCAGCTTCAGTGAATGAATGACGTGAGAGGGTTTGCGAGAGATGCTAGAAGGTTATTACAAGCTACAAGAGACAGGAAATTGTGGAGAGCCCTGATCGCCAATGGCCTGAACGAACATAGTACAAAGAAGAAGAAGAAGAAAAAGGGCTGTTCAACTTTATAATGGACAATATCATTAACATCCTTCTCTTTGTCAAAATTTTCTGGCGCGGTTCAACAATAATAACTTGGGTGTTCATCCTCAGGGATATCTATATTGAATCAATTATTTTTGCTTCCCTTATACCGATGTCTAAGGACAGGGAAGAAAAACTGAGGCAGCAAAAATATAATTATCAAAAATGATGCTGAGAATACAATGAACCGAACATGTGAGCAATGAGGAAGTTTTGAAGAAAATGTTAAAAAAAGGAAACTTATAATTAACACCGGGAAGAGACAGTTGAGTTTTTTAGGACACCTAATGAGGAAGGAGGGCTTGGTAAATCTGACACTCACAAGACATATTGAAAGAATGAGACACAGAGGAAAACGGTGCATGACATACTTAGTGACCTTGACTAAATGAATAGAGAAAAATGTTTAGGAGAAATAACAGGAAGACAAAATTTATTAAAACCTATAATGGACAGAAAGTTGTGGAGAGTCATGATCGCTTTCATCATGAGAAGTCACGGCACATAAAGAAGAAAGAAGAAGGACGCTCAAAAATTGTAACAAAAAGGACACTTACAGTTAATATCAGAGTTGAAATTTCTAGGTCCCATAATGAGGAAAGAGAGTTAAGAAAAAACGACACTCACAGGATATATTGAAGGCAAGAAGGACAGAAGAAAACAGCGTTTGACCTGCTTAACAAGTTTGTGTAAATGGATGGCAAAAAAAGGTTTTAGGAAAGATAGTAAAAAGAGAAGATTTATTAAGAGCTTCAAAGGAGAAGAAATTATGGAGAGCCATGATCGCCAACACCCTAAAGAGACATGGAACAAAAAAGAAGTAGAAAAAAAGAGAGCTTTCCAAATTCTCAAAACACAGGTCCGCGATGAAATAAAAGAATGAGTTGAGTTTGGACAATTAAACTCTCCAATGAATTAATTTTTTCTCATTACACTTGTAGATATACACCGGTCAGATTATCAAGGAACATTGTAATGCATTTATTTACATCATTACTTTATGTCTCATCACCCATTTCCTACCGCAAAGCTCTATATTAAACACTCAAAGAATACCAAAATTCTTTGTGTGATTCTCTTTAATTGTCTTTGTTTAGCGGCATATCAAGCTCTACAGGTTGGTTATTTAATGCCGAAATCTAAATATTTTGAAGCAAATTTTTATTTTATTTTTTGGAGATAATAATGGTTTAGTGATAAACGTATTACTAATTAACCCATAGCCAGGGGAGAAGTTGTGGATTCACACATTTCCTAAGGATATTTGCGCGTATTAAATATAACATTATCTATTACACATCCCCAAAATCCAAGCCTACAGCACCTGGTATTACTAAACGGTCACCCATCTAGTTAACCAGGCTCGACGTTGCATAACTTCGATGATCGTGCGGAATCGGTGTTTCAACCTAATGTGGTCGTAGGTCGGTAAAAGTTTGTTACTGGTTCATAAACTGATATTATGATGTAGTAAAAATAAGCAACGGGAGGTAATAAAATAATACTTGTGCGGCTACAGTTACTATCGTATTGAAGAACAAACCAAAGCAATTTTGATCATTGAAAACTATTTAGAAAATATCAAAATATTCCTTGTTTCCGGAGATATTTATGTTATCTTGAAAAGCAACGGAGTTATTCCCTTTCTGCTTTCTGTTTTGTTTTTTTTCTACAGGTTCTTTGCAGGAAGTATCCGTTGAAATACATTTTTAATACTCAAAATCTTATATCGTCCACTAAAATTTTCCATTATTTCTCTTCATCGCCCACCCAACAGTTGAAATCGCCCACTGGTAAGCAATATCGCCCAGGTTGGGAAACTTTGGTTTACACAATTTTACTGCGGTCCAACCAAATAAAAATAGATACAAAAAATTTTATTAATTTTATTGTATGAGTTCTCAATGGATCGTAAAGCTGCGGAAGCTGCCCTCAATGCTAACCAAGTATTTGTCCAAGTTGACGAATGTACACAAACCTTTCGTAATGTAGAACACATTATTGATGATGAGGAAAGCATGCGACATTCTTTCTGCTATTGAAGAGAACCAGCTGAGGTACATTATTGTAGGGGACTTACACAAGTTGCTGGAAAAGATGCAAAAAAAAAGTAAGTATTTGAATACACATCACCTGTTCGTTTTATTTTTTTTTTGCACAAAATTGGAAAATCGCAAAACATCAATTAATGCGTCTCCCAATATCTGAATGAAAATCCGTCTATTTCCCGTTAACAAATTGGCATTTGGCTTAACTTATTGATCGTTGTGATATGTGACGGAAAATAGATTCTGTACGACAAAAATGCTTTGTGTGCAGTAATTTGTTATATAGGAATAAAATGTCGTTGTCCACACTGTGGTTTGAACACAGAACATCAAAAAGCAAACACAGGCGATCCCATTTGAATAAATAGATCACGTAATGACAAAGGAAATGTATATATGGGAATTAGCGTGGCGTCTAATTGATCACTATTTCTACTCTATCCTCTTTTATTATTCGGATTACTATTTCTACTCTATCCTTCATTATTATACGGATCTCTATACTATTCACTATAGTATTTCTCTATACTTATCAATATACGGATTACTATTCGGATCACTATTTGGTGGTTACATTTCGAGCGAGTATTATCGAGCAAGTACTATTAGTACGAGTGATATTCAAAAGTATCTGGAACTAGTATTGTTTAACGTCGTTACTATAGTTTTATCTGCGATTACAAAGTCTCTACTACAACGAGCATTACGAAAGTGACAACAAGTATTCTTTGACACTACAAAAGTGGCAACGAATGTTCGCTGACATCACAAAATAACTGTACTCAGGCGAAGCAAAAAATTAACACGCCTAAGTAAAACTTCACAAATAGGTTATATTAATTGTTATGCAATGGTAATGTTAATATTAGCTGTTTCCTTATAAGCAAACATTCGGTATTCATTGAGCAAACAAGCAGAGCTACTTGAGTTACACTCCTCTTCGCTCCTTGGTCATCGGGCTGGGATCAAAGTGTAGCATCTGTTTTCATCACTAATGGTAATTTTAGCCAATTCATTATATGGAATCATTTGACATTCATTGAACTAGGATCAGTATTACTCGTATTGTTTTCCTCCATTCTTTGTCGTGTTCAAAATGATTCGACATTTGTATTTTCACCAGAAATGTACAACATTGTGAACTGATAAAGGTTCTCTCGCTGATCTATACTGGCAATTGTGTCAGAGTATATATATATATATATATATATATATATATATATATATATATATATATATATATATATATATTGTAAGAGTGAAAATAAAAATAAAGCATAACTGTCAGCCGTTGCATTTAAACGCAAAAGAAAAAAATCAGTAATGCATAGCTCCACACATTTTTTCCTTGCTGATGATCTCTGGATGAGATAGAAAGTACTTGGAAAGTGCAAGTTATTTTCACTTTTACAGTGCATTTCTTGCCTCATGTGATTGCAATATACGGGAAAATATGCATGAATATGAAACGATTATGATAAAAATAAGATGAGATGATGTTTGCAATTTATTCAATCCGCCATACCTAAAAGAGAATTTGCTGCCTAAATACACCCGCCATATATATATATATATATATATATATATATATATATATATATATATATATATATATAATTATTTATTTAAAAATATGATTCCATCGCTACATAAGAGTCCTCATGTTTCAAAACAAGAGCCGAAAACTTCAATATAATTATTTAAATTAAATTGAATTAAAGTACCAAGCTCTCTTCCATCTTCAAGCGAAATGTTTTTGGAATATATATATATATATATATATATATATATATATATATATATATATATATATATATATATATATATATACAAGCTGATATCTGCGTATATGCTGATATCTATGCGATGTTTTTGACGTATCCACACACTCAGGGCTGAGAAAAGAAATTTATGTATACATATATATGTATATATATATATTAGGTTGGTGCAAAAATAATGACGGTTTTTGACGTATTTTTTAACGTCAAAAACCGTCATTATTTTTGCACCAACCTAATATATATATATATATTCCGAGTCGTGTAATGCTTTTTGTTTGGGAATAATTTTAACAACCAAAAATTGATGTATAGGCCAGCACATTGCACAAAAGATGAAGATCCAAATAACTTTTTTAATCGACAGTGACTGGGAGGTGTTGAATCTTTCGTCTATCTTGGCATCACTCTGTCTAGCGATGGCATTTGGCAAAGGATTTAAATCAGAGAAAAGCTTCTGTTACTTTTAGTAAGCTGGAAATAAGAATTCAGTTTAGCCATTGTATACACTTTTCCACTAAAGTCAGTATATATCGATGTGCATCAACTGGCATCAATTCTTTAATAACGAAGACATTAATGAAAACAGAAAAAATCCATTTGGGGCGTTCTAGTAATTTTAAAGTGTTCAATTAATACGTGGAAAAGTCTTATAAAACTATCTACAATATACAGGGCAGTCAGTAGAAAATAGATTCTGCATATTTCAGCTTAAATCCAAAGTGATAAGATAACCGTCAGCTTGTTCAGGAGCGGGGGGAAATGAACAATGCCATGTAACTTCAACGAAGCACCAATATTATAGAGGGGGCATTAGCTCAGTGAAAAAATTGGAGATTCAAAATTTACTCCAAGACACGTCTGTTCAGTGTGTAATCGAATTTATCTCTCGAGAGGCGGACATTATAAAAAACCTATAAGTGCCATAAAATTGCCAATGCTCTATCTCGTGAGGGTTCTTGGAGAAAGATACCAATAAAATAATTTCTAAATTCTTTGTACCTTTTGGCAAGCTAAAAAAAGAAAGCGTGTTCTATGATATTCTTCTTTCTAGTAAATCAATCAATAAGGGAAGCAGATTGTCTTAATTACGCATCTTTTTATTTATCATGAACATTCTTTTAATCATTTGACACTAAGGAAGGCAATAAAAACACTGAGACGCAAGCTGGTCATTGCATATGAATGAATATGAGAAAAATAACATTAGTAAAGAGGGAGAACAATAAAACCATAAGAATTAAGAAAACAAACCATAATGATTGACATTGCATTCCAATTTTTGAAAATCAAATTTGACTGGAAAGAAAATCCGGCATCAGTGAAAATGAATCGACACAAAATATCAGTTGTTTTAATAATATTTGCCCGAAAGAACATTTGCTGCTTAATACGTATGTATGTATATCTTAGCATCTTGGAATCAATGCTGAGAAAAATCTACTTTTGTTTGATAATGGTTTTATAATTGCTTATAGACTTAATAATCAACAGTTGTGTCTCGTTACATTTTTATATTGTATGAACTTTAGAGTCCTTTATCGTCACTAAGATAATATTGTTAGAATATGTATAGGTTTATGTATGTATATGCCTATTTATGTATATATATATATATATATATATATATATATATATATATACATATATATATATATGCGTGTGTCTATATGTGTATGTGTGTGTGTGTATATATATATATATATATATAAATATATATATGTGTGTGTTTAAGTTTGCGTTTGTATATGTTTTTTTATATATATGCGTGTGTTTGTATATGTGTATGTATATATATATATATATATATATATATATATATATATATGGTTTATTTACTTTTTTATGTTGCTTGGTTGGTTGATATATTTATGCTTGCTTCTGTATGTGTATATATGCATATACGTATGCATATATGTATGTGTGTATGTGTATTTATATATATATATATATTAGGTTTTGTGCAAAAATAATGACGTAATAATGTCGTTTTTTGACGTTAAAAATACGTCAAAAAACGACATTGTTACGTCATTATTTTTGCACCAACCTAATATATATGTGTGTGTATGTGTGTACAAGTGTGTATACATATGTGCGTATATGTTTGTCTGTAGGTATGCACTTCTGTGCTTCTGTCTGTAGTGAAGTATGTGTACACATATGTCTGTATGTAGTTTTTATTTTCTTTCACCTACTGTTATATTTTTGTACTCCTGTATGTGTACTAGTTCGTATATAGGTATATATGAAATATATTTTTATATATATTTGTGTGTTTTTAGTTTTCGTTTTTATGTATTAGGTAGTGTTATTTTTATTCGTATATATCTATTTTTCTATCGATGCCTATCTGTTTTAATGTCATTTCTTTCCTTAATGTTTGTTTTCCTATTCTTCCCATGTTGATTTTTCTATTCTACCATTTTTATCTACGTATATTTGCCCGTATAAATTACATTTTAATAAGTGGTTAGAATTTGTTTAATAATACTTTCAAACTTGAATATTTCTTGGTAGGTGTATCGGAGTGTCTTTGTCAATGTATGTGTGTGTATGTACGCGTCTTTATCGGTGCCTGTGTTCATGGTTACTTGTATGTACCTTTCGTTGTGTATGCATGTTTTGGGTTTTTTTAAGGGTCGTGGAGATATTTCCTGTCTCGTCGCTTTTTTTTGAGTGTATATAACTAAATACGTCTGGGTGTTTATGTATCATAATCTGATTGTGCATGTATTGTCTTTTGCAAGATGTCATCCTCCCCAGCCTCTTTTTACGATTCAAATGTATCCATGTTGTCATGAAGTTCAGAGCAACATTTGATCTTAACCTTTATTCCAACTTAATTTCAATAAAAACAAAATAAATAGAATAACATATGTATTTTATCTTTTTCCTCAGTAATTTTATAATTTTAAACTTAATATAGATTAAATTTAAATTTTAAAATGGGAAATTCTTAATTTTTAATTTCAAATTTTATCGTATAATTTAATATTTATTACAATAAATTCTATTTTAATCTGACTCCAACATTAAAGCATTAAATAATTATTGTAATCTTAGTTCATTGTCAAGTTTTTTGAATTCTCGTATACTTGTATTTTGATTGGTCATTCCAACTTATGTTACGGCGTTTCCCATTAGAGAGGGGTGTTTGATTAATTTGAACATTTTAAAACCCTTTATTCTACATTCAACATGATCACATGATAAGACACCAGAAGTGTTGGAAAAAATGGTTATTTTTGTAGTGATTTTATAACATATTTATGTTATAGTTTTCGAATAAATATTTATATTTGCTCTACTCTGTATTGAGTACTATTTTAATAATATTAGGTTGGTGCAAAAATAATGACGTAATAATGTCGTTTTTTGACGTATTTTTTAACGTCAAAAAACGACATTATTACGTCATTATTTTTGCACCAACCTAATAGTATTTGTTGGTTATTGGAATTTATTCCGTATACACCAATCCTATACGTGGGTGTATATATATATATATATATATATATATATATATATATATATATATATATATAAACATATATATAATTAGTAAAAAACTTAAAAATCCATATTCGGTAATAAATTTATATCGATGAATACAGATGCCTATATTAATCGATATAAATTTATTACTAAATATGGATTTTTATTTTTTGTTACTAATTATTATCATTATAATTTGTTCGGTATGGATTCATTGGACATATGGACTAAAATTCCTCTTTGGAATATTCCTTGCAAATTACAATTTGGTATTATATATATATATATATATATATATATATAACTTAATGTGTTTGAAAATTTTAATTTTTTTATTTCTCAATATTTTTTATTGTCCAAAACATAATGTTGGATAATAGACACAGGACTGAACCAAAAATGGAGGACATAACACCAAGAGAACCAATAAACACCGAATTATTGTCTATCCGTATGAATAGAACAACAAAACAAATTAGCCAGGTATGAATCACACCAGGAATATATGAGGATATGTCTGAAGGATCAACTAATACTGACTAATTTCAGGATTGATTTGGGACCATCACTAGGTAAGCATAATGATGCTTTTCTAGCATCATGGTACCAAGAAATACAAGACTTCTTCAGGGACCTCATGCAGGATGCGATACAGTTCTGCCAGGAAACCATAATAGCAACAACAGCGGAAATCAACCTGATCGATGAGAAAATGAAGAAAGAAATAGACACGGAGGAATATACTAACATAAAGAATGTTATAAAAGCTCACACAGATCAAACAGTGAGGGAACTACGAAAAACAACGTGGAAAACAAAGGAAATTGAAATGGAATATTTCCTCCAGACAGAAGAACAAAAGAGAAATCAAACCAAACTCAGAAAAAGTGAACGACCATACCCCAAATGAAAACAACAAAACTCTGCAACCACACTGACCACCACACAACCAATGCAAACACAAAACAGACCAAATACATACACCAAAAGGCAACCACCAGCACCACAACCAACAATAACGACACTGCCACCATCTACGATAGATAGAACCTCAAAACGAACCCACACACACACAAAATAAACCACTAACTTACGCCGACATCCTTAGGGTTCCGTACAAACATACACAAACAAAACACAGCAGCTCTTCTACAGAACGCATAACCCCATTAGTCATCCCAGAACATCCAGATTAGCCTATAGTAGACAATCAATAGCAAACACACTCAACCTTCAATAAAACGGGAGAAGCCCCCAACCAGAAAACTTGGAAGCGGGTTTAGCATCCCTGATAGGGTACAAGATGCAAGTTTTCGCGCCTTTACGAAACAACTTCGCCATGCTTGCAAATGCAAACATGACCTGTACGGACGAGTTATAAATTTAAGTAAGAGTAAATTTTCGCTCGACATATTCAGGTTATTAAATAGAGGACTAAGCTTTTGCCCTAGTCCCCCAAGGTTTAATAAGGACACCTTGGCAAAGGACCTGAAATCCTTCTTTAGAAGAATATGGCCAAAAGCCCACTTCGGAGACAATAATCACACACCTTCCATACTCGAAATATTAAAAGAGAAGGACTGTATATTTACCCTACAAAGGACGCACATCACTAAACAGACATTTGAAATGGCAGTAACAAATGACATAAATTTAAACGCACGTAAGCTGCCACATAACAATATTAGCGAAAGGGAACGGATATCCCTTAACACGCTGATGCATAGAGATGACTTAATCATTATACTGGCTGACAAAGGGGGTGCCACAGTGATCTAAGTAATCAATGAATACATTAAAGAGGCCACCATTCAGCTAGGGACCAAAAACTACAAAAGCCTACCCATAGACCATGTTCCCGAATACCAAAATGAATTAACAAGCTCACTAAATATTATGCTTTGCAATAAAGTAATTGACAAGGAAACATGAACAACATTTACGCCCACAAACACCACACTTGCCCTCATCTATCTCCTTCCCAAAATGCACAAAAACAACAAGGAAGGCCAGTCATTTCAACATTTAACTGCCACACGACTAAAATTTCCAAATACGTAGACCATTAAATACAGCTCCTAGCTAAGGAAGTAAAACCCTACATCATAAACACAACACACTGACTAAACAAGATTAATCACATAAAAACACTTCCAGAAAATGCTATTCTAATGACTATGAACGTAAGATCACTTTATTCAAACAGTAAACACATCGAATAACTAAGCGCTCTTAAGAAAGTACTTACTAAAAGAACAGAACAAGACCCCCCCCAGAAGTTATCATAAAACTCATGGAGCATATTCTTACATTAAATACTTTCACCTTCAATGGGGCACACTGCCTGCAACTAAGAAAATGTAACATGGACACCATTGCAGC
>OZ010595.1:11722880-11760380 GCA_963932145.1 Acanthosepion lycidas | reverse complement strand
CATGAGAACTCTTATGTAGCGTGCTGGAATCATATTTTTAAATAAATAATTATATATATATATATATATATATATATATATATATATATATATATATATATACTTTAATTTTATAGATGCATATATTTAAGTAAATGCTCTGTTTATAATAAACAGTATTAACTACATTTACTGGACTGAACGCCCGAGAAACCTCGTAGAAAATGTATGTCCACCAACAGGAATCGAACCCTGATGTACTATAACATTTAGCTACAGCGGACGCGTCTCTTTAACTAAGTCAAACTACAGTTTTTAAAAATAAACATATTTTCTACGATGTTTCTCGGACATTCAAGCCGGTAAATGTAGTTGATAGTGTTTATTATAAACGGAGCATTTACTTAAATATTTGTATCTATAAAAAAAAATAGCGTATAAACAGAAAATATATTAAAAACAATTGTCGGAATTGGTCCATTTCATAATATATATATATATATATATATATATATATATATTCCGCTCTTCCATTGTGAATGGATATGTGTTTCTTTATATTTACTTTTATATCTATCATGTAATGACTTCAATTTTTTCCTGTTCTTTCAATGATCAGGCTGTTTCTTTTCTCGTCATTTCGATGAGACCACTGTCGCCTAGCTTCGGTTAACGCATGCGCATATGAACACCTGTTCTGATCATTCAAAAGGGAAAAAGGAAATCAAAAGAAATTATTTTTTCGCCTATCCACATTCTCAAAAATCTCTTCCATTATACATTTATTCCACTTTCTATTGATTCCGTTAGAATTTCCTTCCTGTTAAAGCGAAACTTTCTACTCACAAAGAAACGAGACCTTCTTTCACTAAATACTTTTAGTTTTTGAATTGATCAGGCGCATTTCAAAAGCCATAATTCTTCTTCCTTTCATAACAGCGGAAAAAAAAGAGTCAGATACCGTCTAGGTCTTTTTGCTTCCTTTTATATTATTTTTATTTTCCTTTTATTTATTTTTTTATTTTTATATTTAATCATTTCACCCCAAGCAAGTCGATAAAACCACAAGTATACAAGGGTTTACTGAGAGTGAACGAAGCTGAGAAAATCCTGTTCAGAGAGAGAACATTAAAATTCAAGGAGACACAAGATGACGGATGACAATGCATTCAAAGTTTCGAAGAATGTAGTTGATAGAAAATATACAAAATTGAAGAGATTTCTGTACGCGATAGATAGGAGAGAAATAAATACTATCAAAGTTACATATGGCATTTTCAGCAGTGAAATTATGAGACTCAGCTGTCTGTTGTTATTATTATTATTATTATTATTATTATTATTATTATTATTATTATTATCTTTTGGTATCTGGTGTATACTTTTTTCTTTTCGGGTCCCGACCAGAGACCTAAGCTCAGAAATGACATCATAACATTTTTCACTGAGCAATTTTGAAAATAGATAATGCCCTTCGTAAGGTGTGTCCTGTACTTGTAAGTACGTTTTTTTTTGTTTTTTTTTATTTCTTTAAGGTATGAACTTCCAGGAATCCCTTCATTTAGTCTATTGGAATCTTTCCCAATCAATCCGAGGGCTCCAACTACAACTGCAATTGTTAATGTCCTCATGCGCCACATTTTTGAGATTTCGATTTCAAGGTCCTTATATTTTGATATTTTTTTGAAGATCTTCAAAGATACATTGGAGTCTGCAGGGACTGCCATGTCAATAAGGAGGTACATTTTGTCTTTGCGATCACGATGTCAGGGCGATTAGCTTTGATTGTTCTATCTGTGTGTATTGCAATGTCCCCTTAAAATTGTTGCAGGCCATATCTCTTTAACCAGGCCTGGGTGGGGTTCATACCAATTTCGTGCAGTTTACTTTCCGTAAATGTTGCAGATTTTCCAGTGTCAACTCTGTCGTGCCGTTTTTTATATTCAGTGCAATCTGATACAAACCGCGCAACCTGATACAAGATGGTCAATTATTATTATTATTATTATTACTACTATTATTATTATTATTACTATTATTATTATTATTATTACTACTACTATTATTATTATTATTACTATTATTATTACTATTATTATTATTATTATTATTATTATTATTTTCACTCCTAAATATTTTTTCCGTTACCCATTTACTTAATCTCGCTAGATAGTTGTTTTCCTCTTGCCTACAATCTGTCCTGTGAGAATCAAATTTTCCGAGCCCACTTTCCTCGTTTTATTCTACATCGACTGTCTCTTCCTGATGTTAGACATAAGTCTCCTTTTTTTACAGTTTCTCGCTCTTCGCATGTTCTGTCCATGGTATTTTCAGCATCCTTCTGTAGAACTACCTTTCTGTTGCTCCAAGTGTTCTTCATCAGTGAGGAGATTATCCAACTGCCGTATAGGATGACATAACATCTCAGTATATACCGGATTTTGTTTTTGTTTCTTAATACTTTGCTTGTTTTGTGGCTGAGTTTAAATTGAGATACCATATAGGAAATTCCATGAGAAAAATACCATAAAAATATTTATAGAAATGACACAGGGGTAGCTAAGTTATGGCGATATGTCAGGCCATTACCAATAACATTACAGATTTTATTTTGGAATCTGTTTGTTTACATACTTAAGAGATCTACCTAACCAGATATGGCAGCATTATTCAATACACTGAAGAATGTTATGAAAAGTAAATGAAACTGGACATTAAATAATTTCTTTCCTGTGTTTATAAAACTTTCTGACACAATGCGTGTGTTTGTATGTGTGTCAGTGCATGTATGAATTCTTTTGATTCTTTCTGCTTTTGTATTTGTGAATGTTTTGGGCTTTTGTGTGTAATTGCTCTAATGTTTATATGCGTAATCGCGTATGTAATTCTCTGGCAATATTGTGCAAGTTGACCATTTTCCTTTTAAAAAATCACTTTTATTTCTTTGTGTCACAACATTGAAAGGGAGGGATCTCTAATAACAACGACAACGCAGTTCAGTCTGGTGACTACTGAAGCGATACTCTTGCATTTTATTCACACGTACCCAATATGGCTGAAACGGTACTTCCGTGTTTGAACAATAGCTGAAACGGTGCTTCCGGTTACAATAGTTTGTGTGAATGAGGACGAATTAAATCCAAATAATTTCATATTCCCATTTACCTGGAGGATATTCCATAAAATTACACAGAAATAATTTAGAAAATGACATTTTTGTATTGCTTGATTGAAAGTAAATGATGAAATTAATATTTCGGTAATATTTCGTTATTCAATTTTGAAATTACTTGTTAAACATTACAGATAATTGTACAATTTTCGCCGTAAGAAATTGAGGATATATTTTGTTCTTAATACAAGTAAAAAAATCAATAGCATGACTTGTGACAATGTCGAATATAAGAAATTACCTCCGCCAAATTATGTTAAGATATGATTTTAATCCAAATAATAAGAATTTGTTTTTATTATATATATATATATATATATATATATATATATATATATATATATATATATATATAATAGAAACAAGAAATATATATATTAGGTTGGTCAAAAATAATCACGTAATAATGTTGTTTTTTGACGTATTTTTTAACGTCAAAAAACGACATTATTACGCCATTATTTTTGCGCCAACCTAATATATATATATTTTTTTTCATAAAGGGCCGTGGAGATGTTCCCTGTCTCGTCACTTTTTTGTGTGTGTATATATACATAAATATGTCTGGGTGCTTATGTATTATACTCTGATTGTGTTTGAGTTGTTTTACGCGCGAGTTTAGGACCCCATTCACACACTTGGGATTAAAATGTATACATATATGACCGGATGACATATTAGCGTCTATTCTAACGTAATTTCAATGAAGAAATAAATTGAATAACATATATATTTCTTTTGGATTTTAAAATTGGCAGTTTTTAATTTTAATATCAAATTTTATCATATAATTTAATAATTATTGGTTAGAATAAATTCTTTTTTAATATTACCCGTATTTTAAAGATCTGAATAGCTATTATAACATGACTTCGTTGTCAAGCTTTTTGAATTTTTCTATACTTGTATTTTGATTGGTCATTCTAGCTTTTGTAACAACGTTTTCCCCTTGCGAAGGATCGTTAATTATTTTGAAACTTTTAAAACTATTTATTTTACATTCAACATCATCACTTGATAAGACACCGGGGGTGTTGAAACAAAATAGCTATTTTTGTAGTGATTTTATAACATATTTATATTATAATTTAAAAAAAAATAAATAATTATATCTGGTCTACTTTGTATTGAGAACTCTTTTAAGAATAGTAATTGTTGGTTATTGGAATTCATTCCGTATACACCAATCATATACTTGGGTATATATATAATCATACACATTTTAAACATACACATATACATAAATACACTCACATATGCATTGTTCAAATAGGCTCATATTCATAGATTAACAAATCGCGGTACTTGGGAAATTTTTTTATAGATAAACTTAATGCAGACATCACTGATTATAAAAAAAAAATCAACATTTTCTCACTCCATAGTGACTGTCATTTTGATTCCTGAAACGATCAGCAAGTGGTTTATTTTTTTCCATTCTGATATATATATATATATATATATATATATATATGTGTTAATTTAAAGAAAAACAGACCACTTTAAGGCTCCATTTGTTATAATTTATTTCATCAATGAATTTTATTTTTCTCTGGATCTTCAGACTTTACTTTCAAAGGTGAAATGAAAAATAAATTTAAAATTTACACTTTTGACGGGCAGTATGAAGCTTATATAAGTTGACATAGAGGGTGGTGAGGAATAGTGTGAAAGAATTTAATATATATACAGGTAGTAATGCGTTGGCATAATCCAGGCGAGTTCTATTAATACAAAATTGAAATATATTAAAACTGTCGCACAAAAGAGCGCCCAATGTTTATTTTCATTAAACAGAGCAAATTTTCTTTACAATTAGAATTAAGATACCTTTAGTTAATGACCATTTCACCTAAGAATTTTAATTCTATAATTCGCAGGTTTTTTCAAACTGTTTATGGTATCAGTTAGGCATGAACTGATACCATAAAAAGTTTGAAAATTCGTAGGTAAAAATGGTCATTAACTAAAGGTATCTTAATTCCAATTGTAAAATATATAAATGCATATATTATTTGTTTTAGGATATTAAAACAAAAAAACATGTTAAAATCGCTGCAAAATTACAATCATGTTTCAACACCGCAAATGTATCTCCTAGGGCGATTTCAAAGCACTGGCGAGCAAAAAATTAGTTTCAAAACTAGAATACTATAACAAAAAATACACTTGTAGGCTATGCCGAGATTAATCCAGAAGCAATGATTGCAACAGTGTAGATATTTTTAACATGATTTTATTTTAATATCCTAAAATAAATATTTAGCTGTACTATGTATTGCGCCCACTTTTAAATTAAATGTTACGTGCAGTGGAATTATACTCCATTTTTTCTTATTTTACCTATATTTATATATACATATATATATATATATATATATGTAGAGAGAGAGAGAGAGAGAGAGAGAGAGAGAGAGAGAGAGAGAGAGAGAGAGAGAGAGAGAGAGAGATTGTCAATAAATAACCTCCAAGATATTTATCTATGACTAGATGATTGTTTCTCGGTGTTAACGCTGCTTAGAATATTTTTTTATATCATGTGCTTTTTATGTGTTGTTAATTATTACGTCTGTAGATATATACTAAACACTCTTGTGAATATTCTACTCGCATTCACACACATTAGATTATATAATTTTGCATATAGATATTATTATGATATTTATAATTGTGCTAATTCCTCCTTTCGTTATTGAGCGGAATCCTTACGGCCTGTTAATACCTGATAAATAATGATTTAGTCCGCATTTTGATCCCGAGGAAATAAGAAGGAAAGACATTACTTGGTTTCAATAAGAAAATGAAAGAAAGGAAGATACAGGTGAAGGTGAGATTTAGATTAAGGCTGATAAGAGCAGATACTACACAATGAGCTCAGTCAAGAGGCTGAAGCGCAACAATTTATTGTTTTATTTATCAATTCAAGATGCCAGAAGGCTTGAGCCTGCTGGCCTCGTTCAAATTGCTGATCAAGCTAAGCAACACGCTCCCTACCAGAAACTCTAACTAATGTCTGCTCAGCATAGCTGCAGTATAAACAACAGGTTCAACACCCACAGGTGGGCTCTGTGGCTGTTGAACAAACACAAATGTGCCTGAGCGAGCCACTGCTAAAGGGATTGCCTAGCCGCCCTAGAAGAATGGCATCCACGAATACGTGTGACCAGCTACTATATATATATATATATATATATATATATATATATATATATATATATATATATTGATAATATTAGTGGGCAGTATATATATTAGTGGTCAGTATATATATATATATATATATATATATATATATATATATATATATATATATATATATATGAAGAAATATGCTCTTAAGGTGTGCTATACTGATGGGATAAAGTGCTCAATATCAGAGATATCCTATATATATATATATATATATATATATATATATATATATATATATATATATAAATTCCCAAGAGGATAGAATCGAGATAGAACTCAATGTCGAAGACAGAGTAAGAATATAATATAAAAGGCTGAAACTCAATATTCCATGGTTATAATTTATTACATTGGAATCGTAATCACTAAAATTTTGTTCTTTATACCCGGAGTTATATTTTCCGGTTTCTTTTTGAATTTGTAGTTCTGATGGATCGTGATTATGATTCCGACGTAATAAATTAAAACAATGGAATATTAGTGTTTGAGCCTTTTATATTATATACATATATATATATATATATATATATATATATATATATATATATATATATATATATATATATATGTATATGTGTGTGTGTGTGTGTGTGTGTGTCTGTTTGTCTGTGTCTGTTTGTCTGTGTGTCAGTGTGAATGCTTAAAGATCCATTTCCGTTGTAATTTATTTCGTGAATATCTCTATGTATTCATCTCTTCAGGCCTAAATCTTTTAATAAATGGAGACAATTTCCCCGAACTGATCTACTACATTGAGAGGCGGAAGGGAAAGCAAGGGAGGAAAAAAAAATGAGAGAAATAATTAGGATATTGATCCAGGGAGAGGGTTCAATGTAAACTCCCTCCCTCTCGTTCTTTCTTCTCTTCTCTCTTGCTTTCCCCTCCTCATGTTAGTCCGGGGAAATTGTCAAAATTTACTAAAAGATTTCAGTTTGAAGAGATGAATAAATTTACGAATTAAATCATAAGCGAAATGAATCTTCTTCTTCATTATATATATATATATATATATATATATATATATATATATATATATATATTATTTTCTTGACTGCGATAAAAACGCTGTTTCAGGCGCACAATATCGAAAGACTGAAACCGAGAAAAGCAATCGTCAAAAATCCAATTACCATAAATCAAATAAAATAACATCATCTGCTGAATTATTTTAATATCATTAATAAGAGAAATGTTTGCAAGGTCTTCTGCCAATACCTCATAAATAATGGACTATTTTTTTTAACCCCCTGGAAAACGAAAGAGAGAGAGAGAGAGAGAGAGGGAGAGAGAGAGAGAGAGAGACCATTTCAGCGAGAAAATGAAAGAAAGAAAGAAATCAAAAACAGAAATAAATGTCTTTAACTGCTGTTTTAGTGAAATGGAACAAGTTGTCAATTTCATATCTTTTCATTCGTACCCACTAATTAAACTAAAGTCCAGTGTTCAGCAATATTGTTAAGCTCAAATATTTAACGATGCGAGAGGGGGAATTGCTACGGATAGTTTATTGTCGGAGAACTCATCATGAGCTTATTCATTTATAAACTTAATAATTAATAATTAAGATTCATCAGAAAATGTTATTATATTTGACCGATAAAATCTGCCTGTTTCATCATTTTGTATTTTCCAGTTTTTGTTGGGTATTGTGATAAAAATTATGGATAAATTGCCTCAAGTTCATTTTTGCTGTTCTAACATTTTCTGCCGCTTCGTTTAACAAAAGCCAACATACATGGCTATAATACTTGAAATGCTAAAAATATCTTCTTTTTCTTCTTCTTCCTCTTCCTCCCTCTGCTCCTCTTTCTCATCTTCTTCTTTGCTTCTTCTTCTTCTTCTTCTTCTTTGCTTCTTCTTCCACTTTCACTTGTACTTTTTCTTCCTCTTCTACCTCTTATTCACTTCATCTTCTTCTTCTTCCTCTTCTTCATCCTTCTTTTCTTTTTCCTCTTCTTCTTCATACAACTCCTCTTCCTCTTGTTATCTTTAAGAATATATAAACTATATTATATACATCATTATATATCAATAATATATATATTAGTTTTTGTATTTGTAATGCTACCATTATTGTCTAGTACTATACCATTATTACTACGAGTAGAATTGATATTGTAATTATTCAATATTCGATATTCACGATATCCTAATTACTGGCTTGTAATCGAATTCCTCCATCATTATACTTAACAATTTATATTCGCCTACGACGAAGGCTGAATTCATCTCCGGTTGTCACAATTTGCATCAACGGCATCTGCAGGTTCACATCCGGCGCAAAATATTAAAAAGAAAAGGCAATTCAGTATTACTCACTGACGAATAGACATTTATAACCCTTATTCGTACAAATGGAACTATCGAATTCGCTAGTCTCGGTGTCTAGGTGTCTAGGTCGCGCGCTCAGACCTGATATTTCCGACTCAATGAGGAGTTTTATTACCGTGGCTCCTACCGTGACCTGGCTTCTGTCTTTTAAACAAATATTTTCATGGAAACTGCTCTGACGAGCTTTTTTGCCTACTCGCCTGATTGCATGAATTTAAGTGTGCGACTAGATTGGAACGTATATCCCATTCTTTTACTGTTGAAATAGCTAAATGCAACCTTCACTTCTACCCGGACAGCTTTTCTCGCACTATCCACCTGTGGAACTCCCTTCCGTTTGCTTGCTTCCCTGAAAACTACAAACTTGAAACATTTAAATGCAGCGTCAATCGCTATCTTCTTAAATTCCGTTCATCTTTCCCCCCTTACTTAATCCTCCCTATTCTCATCCTTTTCTTTCGTTATCACTCCTTGTAACCCCGTGTGTACTAGTGGCATTCCCTATTTGCTTGGACTGAAATGAGTAAGAAAAAAACATCATAGATTCATGTCAGCTAATCTAGCAATAGGATAACATGGCTTTTCTTTAAGGTTGCTGAAGGTAAAGTTTTTTTTCTTGGTTTTCTCATTGCGAAACATTTCCTCCTCGAACCTTCTGAAGGGGTCTTACACAATTACAAAATACTGAACTAGAGAAGATTGCTTTCAGAGAACATTTTTTTGAAATTGCAAACAACAGCAGCACTGACTCAATTAGCGCCGATTGTCTCCACATAAAGAAACACAGCTAATATTACCAGTAGTATTATAGATGAGGTGAACAGATACTACACATTGACCCCAGCCCGTTGCACAGGAAGTGAAGTAAATAATAACTCGATTTGCACTGGCTGCTCGGTCGAAGAATGTTGTCATTACCATAGTTACAACGACAAAATAACATTTGAAGAATCTTAGAAACGATATTTGATAATGATATCAACCCAGAGACAAAAAAAAAACTGCCTGGAAAATCCTTACACGACTACGAATAGGTCACAGTAAAAGTAAGAATTCTTTCTTACTGAAATAAGAAGTACCAGCCTAGTGTCCTACATGCAATATACTGTAAAGCATTTTCTAATTGAATACATTGATCTTGACACCCAAAGACACAATTTCAGTCAGTTATGTGATATGCATGATACACATTTATGCGATCATGTATCTTTCGATACATGACTAACGAGGCAGATTTTTTCCAACAATAGGTTGCCAATTCTTTCTGTGGTATACCAGTTGCCATCAAAGGCTATAGAACCTGGTCTGTCCTGGTATTTACCCAGAGCTGGGGTGGAGAAGAAGAGGATCTTTTTTCTTCAGGCTAATACTCTTTCCCAAGGTATTAGCATGTAAGTGAATGTAATGGATTCAACTAGAATTCGAACTTGGATCTCCGCTTCCTCAGTCCTAGCTGCTATCCATTACTCCACTGTACCCATTCTTTCTTACTGAAACAAGAACCACCACCATGGTGTCCTACATGCAATATAATGTAAAACATTTTCTAATTGGATACATTGATCTTGACTCCCAAAGACACAATTTCTTCCAGGCAAACAGCCTTGAAAATATTAAAATAAATAGAATTATAACATTCCCAAAATTATTTCAATTATATCTGAAAATAGAAAAAAAAAAAAAAAAACAGATGGTCCATTTTCTCTAAATATAAACCAAAGTAAATCCGTTTTCGCATAAAATCACTCTAATCAGTTGATATGCCGTTAAAAATGCAATCTATGAGAAACTTACACTCTATGAGTTTCGACCGATCAAAAACTTTCTTACTTGAAAGAACTGTAATTTGAACCCCATTGATTCATCTGGGTCGTTCGTGGGTGAAGGAGTAGTTATGTGTTGTGAGTTGTGATTGTGAATGTAAGAAGAGGTGGTAGGAAATGAAGATTATGTAGATAAGAAGGATAGATAATGATTGGCCCTTGACTTGAAAAGGTTAAGATTGTTGTATTCAGGGAAGCATCCACGTGGGAGTCTGTTCCACAAGGTAGCAGTTCTTTGAAAATGTGCTCTTGGAGTATAACTTGCTCCTTACAAATGGAATACATCAGGTACGATATTGGATCATCTCTGTGAAATATAAAACAAACTAAATGCGTTTTCGCATAAAATCAATCTAATGAGTTGACATGTTGTGACACTATTTAGCTATGGTAATTGGCTAACTAATTAAGCATGGAAATTAAAAACGAGAAATACTTAAAGCGAGAAAGAGCTATAACGAAAGAAATACCGAGCGACATTATTTTTTTTAACAAAAGAAAAATGGGTAAAGATTTTATTTTCATTTACGAAGAAAGATATTTTTTCGCAGAAGACAGAAAATTCGTAAGAGAAGCAGGCTTCAGATTCTGTCGGAATTAATTAATGTCATGATAAGAGAGTGACGCGCCAAAGGAGACAGAATACGCGTAAAGAATAACAATTTCACCACACTCGGAGCAATAATAAAAATTTCGATTCGGTCAGCTGCATGTAGGCCGAAGTAATCGAAATTCCGTTATCTTGGATTCCGACGAAGAAAGCCAGCCTTATGAATACAGACCTTGATATGGTCATTGTTACTGCCTGTTCAAACTATTAACGACAGACTTTTTGTCACCGAGAACGGGTATCTGGAAATGCGATAATATTGAAAGGAGAAAGACAAAGAGATTTGGTCTTCAGGTGGAAATGACAACCCAGTTAAAAGTTGACTGCGATCATTAATGAGTCGGTGGAGATTTCCGCTAATGAATTCCAGGTGCCCCCAGGATAAGATAAAAAATTAATGTCCGCAATTCATAAGAATTCTGGCCGATAGAAAAGAAAGAAAGAAAAGGGAAGATATTTTTTTTTCTTTGAGCGATAATGTAAACTAATGCCAGTCTAGTCACACCCACAGCACCAAGAGATCATTGCCTAAAGTGGTAGCATAGGTGATAGGCGGAGGTGAATGTATGAGAAAGAAGGGAAACTTGTTGACGCCCACTGAAGGGATTGGTATGAGATACCATTATGAGAAAGGAAGAGTTTAGGAGGATAATTCTCTTCCGACCTCTCCTCACAGAAGGGGGAGAACCCATCTAAAACAGAAAGTAATTGACTTTCAAAAAAAGTGATAAATTTTCCTGTCCAAAGACAAAGAGAATCCTTATTGGGGATTTGGAATTATCGAAGAACCCAAACCACGACAGGACCCAACCCGGTTTTGGTCGCTGTCCATATAAACGAATGTCTCCGGGCGTTCAGAGTAGAGTTGGGGTGGAGATCGGGGACAGATTGACAGAGAGCTGTTGGGCTCGGAGACCAGCCTCGCAGGAGCTGACCTAAAGATTTCCACGCCTTCTGACATAGACTTCTAACAAAAAGTAAGTTTTAATGAAGAACGACTTAGACTTACACCACCAAGCAACTTTTAATGAATATCGACTGAAGATGCCAAAAAGCAGTTTATTGAAAAACAACTTAAGATATCAAGACTCGCTTAAGAAACGCAAAAGTGTCACGAATCCATAGAAGCGGGCTGGGAGAAAGACGCACTCCTGTATTCAGCAGACAGATATAAAGTTACTTGTTATTTCTCAACACATTTGAACCTCCTGAGTTTGTTTCATTATTTTTCTTTTACATACACTTGTGCGGTATCACCTTTACCCCGGATTCAGCTTGCACCACGGCCCGACGCCTGATTGATTTCGTCTACCTAAGATCAAATCACAACGTGGGTAGGTTAGACTAGAGATCAAAGCAGTTACTTCGGTAACCAGACGTTGGAGGCGAGCTGGGAACGACAAAGCTGATATCGAATCTAACCAGACATCGACCGCGACCAAGACAACCAGAGGGGTTAGTGTCACAAATGATTCCGTGGTAAACCAGGTTTTCACCCAAATCAGCCAAGAGTTAGATCGTCACAAATGGTGCTATAACCAGCCCTGGGTTAGAGTGTCACAATGTCGTTAAAAATGAACTTAAACTTAAAATGTGAAATGATGAAATGTCCATACCACAAAAATAAAACCTTCCGGCAATAGCTTATTTACACTAAAAAATAGTCTGGCGTTGGTAATAGCATATAAAAGAAAATGAACATTCAGATTACATTTGGCAAAATGAAATTAAAGACAAATAATTTGTCTACAAAAACGAAAAAGTAGCCATAATGAATAAACTGAATTAGCCGACAATAATCATCTCACTGTGAAAAAGTAAGACTAACATTTTTAATACTTATCGAAGCTTATCAAAGATGGTGTCGGTTTGCAATTAACCCGTGTAAAATTAGAAAACAATCTACATACAGTCAATAATGTCCTTTTGTTTACAACCGCCTACTTCCATCGTTAATAAGTATAGATAGGTTCGCATATCATCGAATTCCTTCTCCTCCCCGCTTTGAACAGGAGACAGATTATCACTTATTTCCTGGTTAGGATTGAATTTCCGGTTCTTTCTATGAAGATTGTGTAATTGAGAAGCAATCATTCTTTTATACATATTTCCTTAACACGTTCAACCAGTACAAGACTCGAGGGCCACTCGAGGTAGAAGGTTGCTTCTAGAGTCAGTTTATATGGATAAAAGGAAAAGATAAAGGTTGACTCTAGACTTGGACAAGTTAAGATTGTAGTGATCGGAAAAAACATCCTCTAGGGAGTCTGTCCCATAGAAAGAAAGGGAAGAAGCTGTTTTAATTAATTAATAATTATTCTCCTACAAGGACTCGCAGGCGCTTTTGAACTCTGTTGATGATTGCAAAGTGTTGTCTGCGCAGCTCCTGCTCAAATATAGTAACAGTACCCTATATTCGGCCTAACCTTTGTCTTATAAAGGTAGAGGATATAATGGTTTCAGGTACTTTCATGAACGGTACAGGAAGCCCATCGTTTTACCTGCATCTTTAGCGATGGATCGTATATAGGCTTTCCACTTTAGGTCTGGTGTGATTTTGGGGCTCAATATTTTCTCATGGCGCGGTGCCTCCTCGAGGGGACATCCGTTCATCGTGACTGGCGGTAGTTCGGGGTTTTCATGTTTCATTAAAAATCACGAACAGGGAACATTTTACGTTTTTTATCCATTTTCTTTTCATGCGTCCTTCAAAAGCTTCCTGTTTTGAGGACTGGCTGTGGAAAAAAGTCTTTATAGTAGTATTTTGTACGAACAGTTTCGCTCAATAACCATGATTAAATCGATATTTTCAAATAAATTAACTTTCCAAATAAATGAACATTTCCTTATCTCAAAGATTAAATACAAAATTATCAAAAGCGCTACAAATCCGCTAAATGCCAAGACCCTCTAACTTTGTTTATAAAAGATCCAAAAATGAACAGCTGATGTCTTTGACGGCGGTGACGTTCTCGGTATAGAAATTGATAATATCTGTTGTGGTCTCCTCGTGTTTAGAAGCTCAATCCTTGGATTAAATAATGAAATAGATATACACGTCCAGCAGGAACGACCAACAACTGACATCACAATAATCAACGCATCGCATTAAGGAAAAATAATAGACTTCTGAAGATGACGAGAGTGTAGACTGAAACACTCTATACTATAATAACATCAATAATAACCAAGATGAAAAGAATAGTTTGAATAAAAAATAAATGAATAAATATGGCAATCATCAACTTATCCTATATCCAGCAAAAATAAGGGTCTTCTGAATATACTCTGCGATTAGACTGAAATGTGGTGCCTTATAACAATATCTATAACATATAACAGGTTTTGTGTAAAGCTTATCTATATATAGACTCCGAATAAACGCTCGTAATGGTATTAAAAATATAAAATAAAATATATCTTAAAACATGAATATAAATTAACACCTAAAACAGACCCCCTGAAAATAGGTAAAACATTGGCCGAAAGCGACAATGGATAATACATAAAATTTCTGCACTTCTTACACCCGCCAAAGGGAAAAATGTAAGAATGATTGTAAAGCTAGATAAAAATTTAATTAAATTCTCATTGTCAGTCCTATTTAACGAAATATGTTTAAAAGAAGGGTTATTGCCCAAACATACAATATATATATATATATATATATATATATATATATATATATATATAATGAAATGGACAAAGTCCGACAATTATTTTAAGACATTTTTTATGCTTATACCTTAGCTATAAAAAGAATGTATAAACATAAAAAAATGTCTTAATATATATATAATTATTAAAAAAAAATATGATTCCTTCGCTATTAAAAAAAAAAAAAAAACAATTTTTAATTTAAGCTCTACTTTTGTATGGAGCACAGTTTTTTTTTTTTTTTTTTTTTTTTTTTTTAAATAAAGACAAAAATGCGAAAGAACTCCGGATTATTTACCTAACATGTTCATTCCTATTTTTCTATATTGCTAATTTTTCTTGTTGGCAGAGGTTGCAAATATCGTTGCGCTTGTTCTAAGTCTTTGACTTTCTTAAAATTTCCCAGCTTACAATCGGATCCCTGTTGTTGTTTTTTTCTTTTATATTATACACATGGTCAGCAAATTTGGTAGATCACCTAAGACTTACTAACTTGAATGACAACCTAAGACTGTACCATATTCTTTTGAAAGTACCTTCAGTACATACGATGTAGGTTTTATTTTGACTATTAAGTCATTGAGACCTGACCACCGCTTTACCGGTGGGAAGAAAACAAATGACGTAACGCACAGCCACCGTTAAAGCGGTGGGTAAACAATTGTAACTATTTTTATATATCTCATGAAATATTACATACCAGTTATTTGCGAATTTTGACGCGAGAATTCAGGCAAAAATGGTTAAAATTGTTCGGGAACGCAAGACTAAAATGGTTAACTTATGGTACTTCTTTAAAGATTATTGCTTCGGTTTTACAAACACAATCTAATGGACATATATTTTTGTTTCTACATTTGCATAATAGACTAGTGTTAACTATATTTTGATGTGCATTCGTTCTTAAATTTCTGGTGTCTTGTCCATTTATTATTGTTTCTAAATTACTAGTGCAGTTGTAGCTTGTGTTTTTGTTAAATATTTCATGTAATTCTTAATTTTTTGGAAGTGTTTAGAAAGTAACTTGATAAATAATTTCCCTATTTTACATTTTACCTTTAAGTTAAAAGTGGGATTAAAGCAAATGATATTTTTTTCTTTTCCTCGAATTGTTCTTCATTTATTGTTTAATTTGAAGTTTAAATTCTAGTTTGGTTTTGTGACCCTCTACTTTTTAATTTCTTCTCATATTCTTTCTTTTTATCCTCAAAAATTATTTTACTAGAAGAGTTCCTGGATAACCTACACTCTATTCATGTACTTTACAATTTTCGCAGGATGGTTACTTCTAATATTCCCGTATTTTAATTTTGCGTTTTGTTCCATGTCAGGGAAGATACTGCCAGCTTGAAGATGTAATTCTACATCCAGATAGTTGACAACTTTTTATTCATTTCGATTTCTATCTCAACGCCGAGGCTTTTGAAGAGTTTGAAAAGCGCCTTTCTTATATTTTTATTTGTTCTTCTGTTGTCTGGCGCTATCATCAGGCCGTCATCTCCATAAAGACCGTAGTTTTTTATATGTACAATTTTGGTAATTTCATATAAAATGTGTAGACCTATTAACTCCAAACCCTTAGCTCCATCAAACGAACCTTGTGGTACATCGAAGCCGTATTTTTTTTATTTCTTAACAGAGGTTACTTTATCGTGGAATAAAATTGATATGAGTTAATTTAAAATTATTTCCGTTTGATCCGATGTTATGTTTACGAAGCCTTTGGTGAAATATAAAGCCTACAGCAGACTTTTTTCAGAGATAGATGGATAAACGTTTTTAATGTATTTTATAAATACATATATGTTTTATTTGTAATTTTGGGAAACCAAGAAATACACTCATTTGTGTCCTTCCATTGATTGGCTTGTGTGGCAATCCTTAGTGAGTCGCATATTTTTTCTATATTTCTTGGCTTATTTTACCCTGTCAGTTTCAGTAGGGTTTATTAGTCGAAAAGAAGGGTTATTGGGGAATTCATCTTTCTGCTCCTTTATGGTTAGAAATGCTTGCTTCCAGCATAATATATGAACCCTGACACTTATTCTGAGTTGGGCTGTGATATTTTCTTAGTTTTCCTGTTGAAGGTGTTGATCAACTGTCGATTATTTTATTATCTTGTTGAGAATACCTGTAAGCTTGTGTGTGCGGTTGGCGTAATGGATAACGGCTCGAAATTGTTATTCGGAGAGCCGTGTTCCAATTTAAGTTAAGTTCGTTATATTCACTTATGCAAAAATACCATTGGTAAATGTATGAATCTATCTCATCTCCCAAACTATGGGTTAATTAGTAAGATCTCTATTATTATCCACAAAAGAAATTCTTACAATTTAAAGATATTTTCTTGCCTTAAATAGGTTGATAAGTCGTAAAAACGAACCAATCGAACCGTATTATTTAATTTTCTGCTTTTGCATTATAACTTTAAACTGCAGTTTTTATAATAAATCCAACTGCCTTAATAAAACATTTTGAAACTAACTTAAGCATTGTTTTGACGACTGAATTGATCAATTAAAATTTGACAAAAACTGTTAACAGCAAATTCATGTCATTCATGTGATTTGCATAATAAAGTTAAACAAAAATAAGTTCTGTTTACAGAAACTAGAGCAGGTTACAGAAAACATACAAGGCCCTTGATAAAGCAAATTTTTTGCCAGAATTTTTTTGGCACACAGTAAGATTGGCTAACCATTTTAGTCACGTTCGTAATTTGTTTTTTTCACACATATCAGTGTCACGACTGATGAAATGCATTTGCTGCTAGCTAATTGTGAACAATTGAGTCCCTGGTGTGGCAGCTACAAACTGCAGATTAAGCAGGAATAATTTTTATTGTGGTTATTTCGCTTGCATTCCGCACCGAAACAAATTAATCGAATCTTGAGCTGATACTGTCGTGAGAAAACCAACAACGAAAAGGAACAGTTTAAATAAAGCCAACATAAACTGGACGCATGCTGAGGTGTTGGCCTTTTTATGGCGCAAAGGAAATAAAAATCCAGACCAAACAAATAAAACTATTCTGTTTTTTTTTTTTTTTCTGAGAAGAAGGAAAAAGAAGGAAAACAAATGTATAATTTTGTTGATAATAGAATGTAATTTAAATAAATTTTGTTTCGTTCTGTGAAAAGAGCGGATGGTAAACTTAAAATCTTAAATATATCATTATTTTTTCTTCGAGTTAAATTTGCCATCCATTTGATTTGTTGATGTACTTTCGTAATCACCATTAGATTCATCCAACTCTTTCGGAATCCTCTGCGCTGTCCTCAGATTGATAGCTACTCTTAAACGTTCGTTTTGGGGCTTCGGCGCTAATGCCTATCAGTACAGAATACCGTTTCCAAATTCCTGGGAGATTAAATTGCGTCACAGTGCACTTTTTCTACTAGAAGGTGCCCAAATGACCCTATTATATTGCGCAAAATGAAAAAATCAAACAATGCACATGCGCAAATTTCAAAATATAAAATTGCGACAATTTACACATCGCACGCAATATAAATATATATATATATATATATATATATATATATATATATATATATATATATATATATATATATATATATCTCAAAATAATAAAAAAAGAAGACATTTTTATGTTTAGACATTCTTTTGCTCTGTTTATATTAAACATCATTTACCGGTCTAAATGTACGAGAAATTTTCATAGAAAATATTCGTCTTTCGACAGGAATCGAAACTGTATCCTATACGGAACCGTCATATAGCCTGATGTGCTTTTAACCTATTGGGAAACAGAGGAGTGTTCGGTTTGCAAGGTCGATTTTACTGTCTTTAAGCTATAATCTTCGATGATTCTCTCACGTGCATTCATATCTACTCATGGCGTATACAAATGTAAACAAATGACGTCACACATTATGAAATGGACAAAGTCCGACAATTATTTTAAGACATTTTTATGTTTATACATTCTTTTTATAGATGGTATTTATCAATCCACCCACGGGGATCGAATGTGGCACAAGGCCTATTTTAATGTGGGTATCTCCGAGCCCGTGGGCCCAGCCAAAAATAAATAACCATTCAAACCCGCCGAGGCGGGCCAGTTCCGTCAACCTCCCCCAACGAAACCTTACCCTTCGGCGGAGCTTCGTCTGGGTTCCTCTCTGCAAGCAGAGAGTTCGACAGACACCCGACATAGCAGCTCACAAAGCGCAGATACTACACTTTGATCCTAGCCACCGGGCCGAGCGGGTATTCTTTTAATTGATGGTATTTATCAATCCACCCACGAGGATTGAATGTGGCACAAGGCCTTTTTAATGTGGGTATCTCCGAGCCCGTAGGCCCAGCCAAAAATAAATAACCATCCAAACCCCACCGAGGGGAGCCAGTTCCGTCAACCTCCCCCAACGAAACCCTACCCTTCGGCGGAACTTCGACAGGGTTCCTCCCTGCAAGCTGAGAGTTCGACAGACACACGACCCGGCACCTCACAAAGCACAGATACTACACTTTGATCCTAGCCACCGGGCCGAGCGGGTATGCTTTTTTGAGATGGTATTTATCAATCCACCCACGAGGATTGAATGTAGCACAAGGCCTTTTTAATGTGGGTATCTCCGAGCCCGTAGGCCCAGCCAAAAATAAATAACCATCCAAACCCGCCGAGGGGGGCCAGTTCCGTCAACCTCCCCCAACGAAACCGGACCCTTCGGCGGACCTTCGGCAGGGTTCCTCTCTGCAAGCAGAGAGTTCGACAGACACCCGACCCGGCAGCTCACAAAGCCCAGATACTACACTTTGATCCTAGCCACAGGGCTGAGCGGGTATGCTTTTTATAGATGGTATTTATCAATCCACCCGCGGGGATCGAATGTGACACAAGGCCTTTTTAATGTGGGTAACTCCGAGCCCGGAGGCACAGCCAAAAATAAATAACCATACAAACCCGCCGGGGCGGGCCAGTTCCGTCAAACTCCACAAACGCAACCCTACCCTTCGACAGACACCCGACCTGGCAGCTCACAAAGCGCAGATACTACACTTTGATCCTTGCCACCGGGCCGAGCGGGTATTCTTTTTTGAAATACAAATATTTAAGTAAATGCTCTGTTTATAATAAACAGTATTAAACAACATTTACCGGTCTGAATGTCCGAGAAATCTTCATAGAAAATATTCGTTTTCCGACAGGACATTCTCGGACGTTCAGGCCGGTAAATGTTGTTTAATACTGTTTATTATAAAACAGAGCATTTACTTAAATATTTGTAATTGTGTAGCGATTCTTACATGTTTTTGTTGTAATCGCTCTTGAAAATGTATTTCCATTGAGCATTGTTGAGGGATAAGCTAATTCTATAAACAAGAGCCACCTGCGCTAATGCAAAGCTCTTCAGTAAATTGAATGGAGCACTTTGGCTGATTGACATTTGTTTACATTTGTAAAAACAATACGCTAGACTTATCTGTATAACTTTGCCGAATGAAGATAGCTTAGTGGTAGAAGCTCTCACTGACATTAAATTAGTTGGGTTTTGATCCTGGCCTGAGGCATTCGGATGTTTAGACACACTGAGGAGATGTGATATAGCGAAATAGTACTGCCTGCTAATGATATATATATATGTATATATATATATATATATATATATATATATATATATATATATATATATATATATAGTGTGTGTGTGTGTGAACATGTGAGCAACGCTGAAGTTTTAGAGAAAATTAAAATAACACTTATAGTTAACATCAGAATGAGAGAGGCATATAATGAGGAAAGCAGGCATGGAAAATTTGTTACACAGAATATATAATGAAGAGGAACAGAAATAAATCCTAGTCTACGTTGCGAGTTTTAGTAAATGGATCGTGTATCAAGGTTTAAGAGAGAAAAATAAAAACAATTAATTAAGAGCTACAAAGAACAGGAAATTGTGGAGAGACAGGATTTTCCACGACACAGAGAACATGTCAATGAATTTTTTGATCAACTTTCTTCTAAAATCTACCTGTTTCGAACTACTGTCCTATTTAAGGTCCTCGTTTCATGCAAAGTAATTTCATATTCTAGATTAATTTGATATGAATTCGATCTTCGCTACTCCAGAATCTATGTTAGTTGATAAGTCTCTCTTTCTAAACACTTTTTTTAATCAATTGGCTCTTTCATGTTAGTATTGTTAGTCAACCTCTATATAAAAAAAAAAAAGCAAATTTTCCCAAATGACGGTTGACATTTCCACCATGTTATCTGCATCAACATTGTTTGTCCGTTGACACCGTAAGAATCAACAATCTCGTATTTTCTTCGCTCGCTCTCGTTTCAGAAGCGAAATACCGACGGTGAAGAACAACGTCCTTAGGCAGGAAATATTTCCTCGTTGTTATGTGATCTGTATTCTACTTGACCTGAAAACAACATTGAGAACAGCGACCAGAAAAAAGGAATTGTTTAAATAAGGTTGACATAGACCGGAACTCAGAAATTTAGAAAGAAATTCAAAGTATTTCTTTATTTGCTTTTCTTTTAGATCTCCATCTTATCTTTAAAGAATATAAAGGTAAATAGGTGTTTAAAAAAATGTACATAGCCTGTTATATTAAAGGTTTCGGTAGTACTCGTGATTGTCGGAGAACTAAGACTAATTGAAAAAATATACAATTGAAGTTAGATGAGAGATTCGTAGATAGTTCGGGACTAGAAAAATCAGTTCTGGAATATTATGCAATTCTGTGCTACTAAAGAAGAAAAATAGGTAAATTTGCTTTTTAACGCCCAAACGCCCGCGCACGAATAACCAACAAGATGTCCGATTTTTTCTTGTCGATAACTCCAAAACGGTAGGTTTCTTAATAATTTAATTGTTAATTCAAGTTCAACATGTACATTTACACGGAGTTATGACGATTTGGGAAAATTTTAAGAGATATTTAGTGCGCAGGAGTTTGGGCGTTGAAAAGGAAAATTACCGAAAACTTTTCTTTTATCTCGAGGAAAAGTCACAAAACGTATGGTTTAAACCGACAAGCGTATCAATGATAATAATCGTAATGATTATTACAAAAAATACCCGAATGATTCAATTTTCCTATCAACATTTTATGTTGGCTAATAACATTTAAGTAAATGATTGACGAAACCCCTTTCCCGTTCACGACAAGAAAATACACGTGGATATTTCTCGGTTGCATATTTGACGTTAAAACCTTTAAAAGAGTATTGTAACAACGCCATTAATATGAATTAATGCCATTGTTTACAGAAGTAAGTGTATACAAACAAAAAGATTATAAACTGACAAGGTTTCCTCTTTATCGGCTGCTCCACCTCTCTCTTTCTTTCTCTCTTTTTTCTTTCTTTTACCTTATTATGCAAGCTGTCTTTTACTCAATAAAACCAAACAGCTTATCTGAACAATTCATTCCATCTTTTCTTGCAATAAAAACGACATATTAATGTCAAGGATAAAGGCGCCTGATAATTTATTAATTAATAACTAACAGAGTAACCTTTTAAATCATTTCACCCCAAGCAAGGCGGAAACGCCACTAGTATGTAGCGGGGTGTGCGTTACAGGGGATGAAAGTGAAAGAGAAAAGTGATTATAGGTAGGACTGAGAAAAGAACAGCGCATCAGGGGGATTCAAGAAAACAGAAGATAGCGATTGACATTACATTTAAGTTTTTGAAGAGTGTATTTATCAGGGATGCAAGTAAGCGGAAGGGAGTTCCACAGGTGGGTAGTGCGAGAAAAGAAAGAAGAGGCAGTTGCATTTAGCTATGTCAACAATAAGAGGGCGGGACCTTGATGCCACTCAAGTAGCACGCTTAAGTTCATGCTGTCGGAGAAAAGTTCTTCACAGCAGTTGCCATGAAAGTATTTGTAGAAAAGATGGAGGAAACCACGTCACGTCGGTGAGAATCTGACTGAAGTCGAGATGCCAAGTCAGGATCGATTATATTGCAGATCCTTCTTTGGATTTTGTCAAGAATTTCTGCCAGACCAAATATGGCAGCAATATTCAATACACGGAATAATGGTAGATTTGTAAATGTGCAAGATGGATTCTGACCAGAAACATTTTCTGGTTCAGTGACCTAACTTTCTGAGCAGTAGATGCAGCTATTGATTTGATGTGGTCGCTCCATGAAGAAGTGAGGGCAAGAAAGTTGCTCTCCTGTAGTGTAGCGTCAGCCATGCTAATGGCAGACAGAGAAGGTTTTCTACGGTAGCTAAATGAATGCAGTTTTGATCAGGAGGTATGAAAATTTATTAGCAGAATTATTATTATTATTTTTTTAATTTTTATTTCCTTTCATTTCGAGTGTGTACTCATTTCTTTCTAGGTCCATCCCAGAGACCTAATGTCAAAACATGACATTTTCCATTGAGTAATTAAAAAAAACAAAACTATTTTTGTATTTCTTTAAGACATGATCTGCTCGGAATCTCTTCACTTAGTCTATTGGAATCTTTTCCAACCAATCCAATGGATCCAATTACAACAGAGATTGTTGATGTTCTCATGTGTCATATCCATAAGGAGGCATTTTTCGGCCTAATAATAACGATCTCAATACGATTACCTTTGATTGTTCTGTGTGTATTGTGTAGTCCCATAAAATTGGTACAGGTCCTATTTCCGTAACCAGGTCTGAGTGGTGTTCATACATTATTATTATTATTAGATTTAAGTGTCGGTACTATGTATGAAATAATACAGAATTAATGGATTTCTCTGTACGGGAAAGCATGAACATCTCTGAAAAAAATGTGCAATTTAATAAAGATGATAATCATGAAATTCCCCCTAAGCTGTGTAAAGATACTAATAATCAAAGACTGAATTAAATCCAATCAGAAATTTATTCAAATCCATTCAAATTTACTAGAATACTGTGGCAAGTCCTGGTCTATAGAGAATCTTGTTCTCACTTGTGATCTAAGGGAAGCCACCAGTCTACACAACGACAGATACCACTATATCTGTCTATATTTCTGAGATGAGGTATTATGTACACTATTTACATTATTCGGACTATTGTCCTCATCTTTGTCGCCACTTTTATTACAATGTTCCGGCCCTTCATTATCTGTCTATATTTCTGGGATGAGGTATTATGTACACTAGTTACATTATTCGGACTATTGTTCTCATCTTTGTCGCTATATTTATCACAACGTTCCGGCCCTTCACTATCTGTCTATATTTCTGGGGTGAGGTATTATATACTTTATTTACATTATTCGGACTATTTTCCTCATCTTTGTCGCCATATTTATTACAACGTTCCGGCCCTTCACTATCTGTCTATATTTCTGGGATGAGGTATTATGTACACTATTTACATTATTCCGACTATTTTCGTCATCTTTGTCGCCATATTTATTTCAACGTTTCGCCCGTTGTACGCCCCGGCCATCTTCAGGTGGTTGGAATGTCGAACTGAACCCTTTATTTCGCTCACTGGAGTAGACTGTTCTAGTTGCACATGCCATGTTTAATGGATGTCAGTTGTCAGTTATCTCCTATTAATTCCCCTCTCCAAGTTCTCCACTGCCTTAACCGGATATTGAACTCACACACTTACAAATAACACTAATACTAATTATAATAATGTTAAAAACTGCGTCACTCGAAGAGAACCTGATACATATTACCGTTCAACTTGACTAATATGTTTTTGTTACTTCAAACGTTTTCAAATAGACACCCTATTATATTTTTTTACTTTCAATGGTGTGTTTTACGTCTATCGACCTGACTATTCGGGAAATCCTAAAAAAAAAAAATGCTGTCTAAGGGTTTTCTTATCAAGCTATCTCAGATACGCAGATGTAAAGTGTGTCAGCCTCTAGGGGTCACATCCAACTGGGTAAAGTCCAGGCAAGTTAAGACAAGTAAATCTGTGTTAGGCTTCATTTTTAAACTAATTTTTACAAAACTTACAGGTCTTAATCGGCTCTCAACGTTACTAAATTGGGTTGTTTTATAAACATGTTACAATTTTTGGCCACGCACTGAAGCGTGTTGAAATCTTCGCAGTATTTAGTATTGTTGATGTTATCGCTAACATTTTCTATCGAGATTTACAAACTCTACTCCCCCCACTGTGTTTATATTTACAAGGCTACGACATTATATTTTACCAGAATGAAATATATATATAAAAACTTAAAGAAAAGATTTACGAAAAAAATATTGCTTTTTTATTAAATATATATTTGTTATTTTATTATTTAAATTGATTTTAAAATAGTGGGAGTATCTTGTATGTTAAATAATAAAACTTATAATTTTTTCCGAAACATTCATGAAAATTTATTGTACAAAGCTACGCACTCTAATAAAAAAAAAAACTGTAGTTTGTACCCCACTGTCTGTTCACACATCTCCACCAAAATTGGTTCCAATCGGTCAATGTATGGCTATTTTAGAGGGTTTGACGGATGGACCGACTAACAGAAGTCCCCAAATTTTATATATAGTTAAATAAATTTCAGATTATGAGAAGATAACTTTTGTCCCTTGACTTAATGAGATTAAGATTGTCGAGGTCCTGGATGCATCCTTTCGTGGGCCTATGCTACCATAACAGTAGCTCTTGAAAAGATGTCCGAATGGTAATTATTTTAATGTGAAGTTTATATGGCATTGCATATCTTAGCTTTAATTATCAGAACAGTTGGAATTAGAGAATATAGCTTGTCAGAACGGTTTCCATGGAAATAGTGATAGAGTAACGATAGACTTACGACGTTACGTTTGTGTGAAAAGGGGTTGTAGGGTGGGAAATACTTCATCACCTACAAGACCATATAAACGCTTTTGAAATCTGTAAAAGTTGGAAAGAGAAGATTGTACAGCTCCAGTCTAGACATGACAGCAATACTCCATTTTTTTCTGTGATCCTTCAGTATTACGCGAAACATCATTAAGGAGGGGGAACAATAAAAGGCCAGGAGTTAACAGGACAGAATGTAACGAATGACGTTTAATTAAAGTTGACCGGAAAGCAAGAAGCCGGAAGAAAACCCACAAGTAAAAAGTGCAAGAGAAGAAAATATTAGCATAGAACTTACGGTTACATCTAGCCATTTCAACTGTAAAATGATAAGACTACCAAGTTAACACAGTAGTCTGACGGTCATATCAGGTTAAAACACATATTCTCGTCTGATCACTGGAGTTAAGCAACTCAGTTTCTGGTTAATACCTAGATGGGTGACTGCTTGGAAATATAAGGTGCTGTAATGTTGGATCTGCAGGTAGTGTAATAGATAAGCGATCGGAATGTAAATTTATGTTTCATTTATACTCATTTCATCTCGAGTAAGAGAATAAAGCCGCTAAGACACAAGGGGATTACAGAGTGTCAAATATATGGGGGAAAGAAAACATTATTTCGGCGAGAGAACAATAAACAGATACGAATTAAGAAGACAGACGATTGACTTGAATTTTTTAAGATAAAACGTGACAGGAAAACAAGAAGCAACGCGAGAGTTCCAAAAACGAGAAGTGCGAAAGAAGAAACAGTTAGCAAACAAATTACGATTACTTCAAGCAATTTCAAGAGCAACTTGATGAAACTTTGCCGCCAATTTAGTACTGCGCAACTTTCTTATCAGTAGACATAGCAATTAATTCAATATAATCTTCCCATGTCATATAAATGGAAAACGTTAGCCTGAGAAGGTGTAACGAGTTACTTTCCATGCTAATGGAATGCAAAAATTTCTCTACGACGATTAATAGAGAGCAATTAACAAGCCCTTACTTGCCCCATTTAACAACAGATCATGCCATTTTTTAAGATCAGCTACTAATTTGAACTAATCGACCTGATCAGACGTACAATTAAAACAGGATTAAACAGCTGTTTCATCAGCATAGATAAGAATTGATAACATTGTGAAGGTCGTTGATGAAAATTATGAACAATGTAGGTCTAAGGACAGAACCCTGGGGGACACTCTCATTAAGGCAAAAAGATCCAGAGGTGTAGCCATTCAAGACGAATTTTAAGTTCGCGATTTTATGAGTAAGATTGAATCAGATCAGATATTCTTCCAGAAACACAATAGTCTTTCGAATTTTAAACAAGAACAGCATGACAAACTCTATCAAATACCTTGGAGATATTCAAAACAACAGTACAAGCTTCACCGTTCTCATCTAAAGTTTAACATAGTTTTCAGCAATAACAATTAACACATCAGTAGTTTACCTAGAGAAACATATTATAAAAGAAACACTTGGAATGAACACCAACGTGACAGTTTTTTTAATAAATATGTTTTGGATTTTTTCTTTCCATTCTGAAAGAAAACGTGTTTTATTAAATTATCCAAGCATGAAAAAAAATTGTGTTTTATTGTATTATTTTTGGTAAGATGCCAGCCAAATATTTCGTATGTTAGCTCTTGATATTCCTTAAACATTTTGATTACTTCACTCCTGGTATTTAATTTTTGTTTATCGCGCGCTTTTTTCGGACAAGTGGTACAATTACAATATTCCTATTTTGACCATTGACCTCAGAGTCCACCGTGTGTAAATAAAACGTTATTTTTATTCCGTTATAAGTAATAGACAAGGGGCACCTTGAAGCGGCGTAATGGTTAGTAAGCTTGTCTCGCTAGAACAATTGTGACTGAGTAGTGATTTCATTAGTCACTGGGCGCTCCCTACTTCCGGAGTTGTGCCACATCTAAGCTACGCTTGAAACATCGCAATATGTAAAAGGTAAAATTAGAAAATCCAATGAAATACCACTTAAATTTACCAAATACATTTGAAACAAATCTCTAGGAAAACTATTGGATTTTAAAAACAATTTAGTTGTATTTTTCCTATACGGTGGCGGGTCGATGAGTAACGAAAAACGTATCCATTTTTTTTTTTAAATATATAAAGTATAAAATATAAAGTATATTTATAGAAAGTAAATGAATTTTTCCTTTAATTTTATTATCTTTCAAATAGAACTGAAATTTAAGTGCCAAGAATACATTTAAATTATTTATATGTTTTTCAGAGATTTTTTTAGAAAGTCTATGGTGGTACATCTCGTACGCTATCTACGTGGTTTGTGTACATTTTTGGCACAAAATTTAAATAAACTCTTCTTAATGGTTTCTACATCCTGGCTCTTATGAGAAACTAATTATGAAATAGATCGAATACGTACCCATAGCAATATTAGAAACCGTTTTTTGAGCAGACTTCTAAATGTCAGAAGTATCCTAACTGAAGTCGATTTCTCACAATTAATGGATAAGAACTAATCTGATCCGGTGTTATTTTGCAAATAAATCTGTATTTAATAGTATATATTCGCCTATATTTTCTGCGCGTTGTATATTCTATAGTAGAGTATCTGACTTTATTGTATAGTTAATGCTTTTATAATATAGTATGTACTTTTATCTACTTAGTTTATTTACTTTTCCGGGCATACCTTGAAAACGACACTTTTAAAAATCTGTATTCGTATAAAAATCGGATCTTAAAGGGTTCTCAGGGATCCTAACCATGCAATATATCGAATAGGCAACCCTCTATATAAATCTCCTTTTGAAATATACCTAATATGCTATGTCTAAACGTCTGTAACTCCTGCTAAACAATTTACATTGCCTCTTATTTTAATTAAAACTTAATTAAACCTTATCAATTACAATCCTGATGGAAACAGAAATTCTCGTTAAAATGCTTTTATAAAGAATTGTATTTTTTTAAAAGTTTACTCTATTCAATATTTAAATTTAATTTTAATTCATTTTTGTTTATTTTCTTAAATATTTGAATTTATTTATGAGTTAATTTAATTTATAATTAATTCGTTTAAAAAACCGGTTGATTCATGTTTAAATGTATTCGAATTTAATTGCTATTGTTGCCATTGTTCTGTTTCAAGGTAAAGCTGGACAGTCTAATATTACGTTTGCTAATATATTTTGAAACTGTAATTCCTCCAACCGGTGCGACATTTATCTTTGTAGCAACGAAACAAATAAAGATACACTGTTGTTGTTGTTGTACATGTTTGCCATGAAATTCTCTAAACTATAGAATTGAAAAAAAAAAAATGTATATGGACATTCATTTGCACTATTAATTAGAATTTTATTAGCAATTTCCACACAATTTATTTAATCATGCACCTGTATAGCATAAAAGGGGTGTATTTTCATGAAATAAATCGAAAATGGGTATTTAAAACTATAAATGTCGAGTATTTGCTGGTGGGCTCAAATAAGGCGACGAACACATGCATACACACACACACACACGAATATATATATATATATATATATATATATATATATATATATATATATATATATATATATTCGTGTGTGTGTATATATATATATATATATATATATATATATATATATATATATATGTATATATGTATGTATATATATATATATTGTTAAGCGGTCCACCCCTTTTTATACAAGTGGACTCGCCCAGTGTGTACTTGTACTGCTGCCGGTGAATACCCGGGAGTGAGAGAGTGAGAGTGTGAGGTAACCGCTTTGTAGGAGTCACAGTTGCGAGCACGTCGACTCAGAAGGAAGTCATACTTCGATACTGAATTTCCCAGACTGTATATATATTATTATTGCTACTAATCGAATTTCTGGATCTACTAACCGTATTACGAATTGTGTTATTACGTCAATACATTTATTTGCTATATTTCATTCCTGCGTTTGTCATTCATTTGAGACCGGATTTCATCCCAGAATCTACAACATATATATATATATATATGTTGGACTCTCCCGTCGTTTTACGACGTATGAGGGTCAAGAAATTCCGAGGAACCGACAGCCTGACACCTGAACACATGAATTGATGATAGTGGAGAAGGCTTTGTGCAGAGGCAACCACAATTTTTGAAGAGCCGAATAGATTTATTTTTACTTACTATTTTTCTTTGTATTTTCGTTCATTATACTTTGTCTTCCGTGAACATTGTTATTATTATAAATGAACATAAAATATGAAATAATAATAATGAAAATTATAAAATAAAATTTAAACCATGTTTAGAAAACATAAAAAAATTAAAATTTACTCCCAGCATGCAACAAGAACTGTTTCTTCCGCAAATACGGACATCCCGCTAAGAGACGTGAGACTCACTCTCTTCGCCCAAGGAGTGTAATGATGACAACATGTGATAGAACTTGTGGTATTACGGATTGACTTGCTCTCTTCTGTAACATGAACCTTATCATAATTGTAATGTAAAACACATACAATAATACACGCAAATATATAAATGAAATTGTATGAAATTACTATTTATTGTTATTACGTAGATTTGTTTGTTTTGTTTTTGCTCGTGAAAAAACCAAAAAACAAACTCCTGATCACATGGTGTGAGTGAATATACCTTCAAAACTTTATGGTGACCACCTACGTGCGCAAGTGAAACATACAAAAACCTACACAGTCTACTCACTTTTCTTTTTGTTTCCTTTTTTTACATAGAGACAGTTTTTTTTCTTTCACATTTTCATTATCCATTCTTTATTTACTCTATTATTTATGTACTATTTCACTCCCCAAATCTCGGTTCATTTGAATAATTATCGATCAACATGACATCTGGTTGTTTCTTTGTCTAGCCAGACATTTAAAAGGTTCTTGAATGACTAAATAAATAAAGAAATACGCTTATAATCTGTCAATTTTCTATTTCCCTGTTTAAGCTATCTACCATCTTCAGTACATTCGAGATATGTCACGTTCTGTCCTATATGACTGTCACACATTATGTCTTTCATCTGTCTTAGAAATGCTGGCGTTAATTCCCGACAATTGACTATCCATTTATCCGTGGTTCCTATGGCACAACACCGTCTCGCCACCAGCTGTCTGGAAATGCAAAGCAGAACAAAGTATTAAGAAATTTCCCTGGAGAAAAGGAAATGCACACACATACACACACACATACGCACATTTCAATACATATATTTATGAAAACACTAAATAGCAGTCTACCTTGTTACCTGAGTTTCAGCCTCATATTAGAGTATATTATTTTATATTATATATTGAATATTATATATATATATATATATATATATATATATATATATATATATATATATATATATATAATATTATATATTGAATATTATATATATATATATATATATATATGTATATATATATATATGTATATATATATAGAGAGAGAGAAGTGGGGAGAGAAGATAAGAATATAGTTCTAAGGCATGCTATATATATATATTTGAAAAGTGGTGACAGACTGATTCAAGCTTGATTGCAATCATTAATCTATCTATCGTATTTCTTCATATATATATATATATATATATATATATATATAGTCAAACCTAGAGATCCAGACAAACCTACCAAGGGTACACCTAAGCAGATCGTCAGGCTTTCCCTAGGTCTGCTCTACTTTTGTATTGAGCACTTTTTTAGTTAGTTGATTACTCGTATCGGGTTTTTTTCTTTTTTTTACTTCGGGCTGTCCGATTATTTTCGACAGACGTTCATGTTTCTAGCTCTTTCTTTTTTTAAAACCTTTTTTTTCCTTCGATCATTAGCAAATCAAGAAATAGAAAGTTTTTCGAGACGAGTGTAGTTTATTTTACTTGCTTTATTTATTTATTTATCATACTGTATATTTTTATTTACTCTTTTCGGTTTTCGATTTTTAAGTAAAGTACAAATAAAATCAATGAACCTAAATAAATAAAGTAAATAATAAACAAATTACCAAACCATTATGACCAAAACATTAGTTCGACTATAAAAATCAAACCAAAAATCGGACGAAAAACATAGCTATAACTGTCATATAACGATAAAAAATAAAACAAACACTACGTTACTTAAAAATCGAAAACCGAAAAGAGTAAATAATAATATACAGTATAATAAATTAATAAAATAATAAAAATAATCTAAATTCATCCAAATAAATAAATAAATAAACTAACAAACCGATCCCGATAAATTAACCGTTAGAAAAAACAAATAAAGATAATCAATCAAAATAAATACATGAAATAATAAACAAATTAAAACTGCTCCCGCCAAAATAATATTTAGAATAAACTACAACAATCAACCCCAAAAAGCTTTATCTTCCCAAACCAAAACAAAACTATTAAATAATCGATATAAACAAATTTTTACTACGTTAATAAAAAAAACGATGAAAATATATATATATATAAGATGAGAAATAAAAATAAAAAATAAAAATAAATAATGACAAACAAAATAATTTAACCAAAATAAATAAATAAACAAATAAGCGATTCCGGTAAAATAACCGCCAACATATACTGGCCACAATGGAACACTGACCCGTATATATAAATAGCCGACAAAAATAACAGCACTCGTAGCCTGACGATTGCGTCTAGCATTAAACAGACTAAGTGTTGACTTCAATGTTCACTGTTGTATATATATATATATATATATATATATATATATATATATCGTATCTTAGTCATTTCCTACATATACTATCTATCTACACACACAGACAGATACACCCGCCCATCATATATATATATATATATATATATATATATATATATATATATATATATATATATATATATATCCCAGTAGAATCTAATACAATAAACAGTATGAAAAATACTTCGAATTTTAAAATTAAAATCCGTAGGTGAAAATGGTCATTAACTAATGATATCTTGATTCTGATTGTAAAGAAAATTTTGCTCTGTTTAGTGAAAATTAACATTGAACGCTCTTTTTGAGTCAATTTTAACATATTTCAAATTCTATATTGTGATAATAGGACTATCCGGGCGTATTCCAATGCGTTACTATATATATATATATATATATATATATATACTCCCAAGGTGTGTTATATTTATGGGATAAAGTGAACAATATCAGAGATAGAGCGTGTGTAAATATAAAAGTGAACATTGAAGTCAACACTTAGGGCGACAGTCTGTTTCATGCTAGACCCAATCGTCAGGCGACGAGTGTTGTTATTTTCCTCGGCTATTTATATATGCGGCTCAGTGGGACATTGTGTGTTGTCTATTTTGGCGGTTATTTTGCTGGAATGGATATTTCAACAAAGATATTCACAATCAAAGATATTATCCTGTTATGTCTACATGGAAGCCTGCTATGCGACGATAATGGTCGCGAAATAGCAGACGCAAGTCGTAAATCCCTGATTAGGTTCTATGACGTCGTGTATATATCTGCAGTATTTGTGGAATAGTCACTCTGTTGTCGGCTGGTTTAGCCAGTGGTATGTGATCATACCAGAGAGATCAGATGCAAATTTCTGTGGATGCAACCCTGCCAGAAAAACCTGCAGGTTACTCGTGCGAGTTTTGTGACAAGGTTTGTAAGACTGTTGAGGGGTTCAAACGTCATATGATTGTACACAGGGACTTTTCCAACATAGGCAACACGGACAAACTTTTGGTTTACGTGTGTAAGAGAGATTGTAAAAGCTGGTCTTAAGAATCACTTACGGACCCATAGTAGAGAATTGGGTAAAAATGATGGAAATTATAAAATTCTGAATGAAAAACACAAAAAGCTACCAAGTGATGGTATTCTTCTGCAAAAGAGTGACAATCATCATGTATGTATAAATGTATAAAAGCAGTTTCGACAGTCTGTTTCAATGCAGAAATATCTAAAATGTCAGCTGCATACAAATAGCTTTGAATGAGAGAAGCCTGTGGATCTTAGCAAAGAACACGCTTCACCGTTACTTGCGCTACACAATCCAAATAACTGTTCCAAATAGCAGAATCCCCATCACTCGTGTACTATCAACAACTAAAACGGATAGCACATATAAACCGAAGAGAAATTAATGATATAATAAAGTTATTGACTATTGTAATGGAATGTCCCACACCCTATCGCCTATGTGGACTGACTATATCAGTAGCTATATACGGTAAGAACAAGATATGCATGGGGGCTTGTGTCGGCAATTAGTTGGAGATTTGTCTCCAGCTAAGCAAGTCGAACTCTCTGCCTTCAGGCAGATAGGAACCCAGACGAGACTATGCCGAAAGGCAGAGTCTCGTCTGGGGAGGTAGACAGCTACCGGACCATGTGTATACGGTGTATACGGGGAATTTTGCACGAGCCTACCCCACGTTAAATTCGGCCTTGTGCTGCAACTAACCGCGTGAAGCGGTTGGCAAATACCCTAGACTCGGGAATTAGTTGGATATTCGTCTCCAGCTAAGCTAGTCGAAGTCTCTGCCTTCGGGCAGAGAGGAACCTAGACGAGGCCATGCCGAAGGGCAGAGTCTCGTCTGGGGTGTTTTTTTACTGGACACCCCACTTTAAATTAGGCCTTGTGCCGCAACTGACCGCGTGGGGCGGTTGGCAAATATCCTTGCATCGGCATTTGGTTGGAAGTTCGTTTCCAGCTGTGCTGGTCAGACGCTCTGCCTTCGGGCAGGGAGGAGCCCGGGCGGGGCTGTGCCGGGAAGCAGAGTTTCGTCTGGGGTGGTGGACACCAAACCGACTCCGTTTTAACGGATCTACGGGGAATTTTTGCCCGAGCCTATGGGCTTGGTTTTGTCCAGTATTAAAAAAGGCCTCATGCCACATCCTGCCTCGCGGGTAGGTAAGGTGAATAACCTTGCTTCGGGAATTACTAGCCTTCCACCCGATTCCCTTACTTTCAGTAGTGTATGCTCTTTTACAATAAACCTCTCTTCTTTCATCTACGTGCGTGTTGCTGTTTCTTCACTCGAGTACCAGCTTTGTCTGTTTGTAACCTCTTTAAGGATAAAACATTGACGGGTTTATGAACGTATCATGTTGAAATACATGTTTTCGTACGATCACAAAGGTTAAGCAAGGTTTAGCCTGGTCAGTACCTACATGAATCCGGTTCGTTATATTCACTCACGTGTAAATAACTTTATGAAAGGTATGAATGCACATCTTTTCCTCCAGATATGGGTTAATTAGTAGGAGTTGGACCAGTAAATAATGATTCTATCAAAAACATTCTTACAATCTAAAAATATTTTTCGAATTTAAATAACCTACAAAAGATTGATAAACCGTAAAAAACAGTTGAATGAATGAATGAATCAATCATGATGTTAATATTCTACACTACTTCAAGCAAAAGGTTAGGAAGGAAACCCCCATCGGTACAGGAAAGAGCGATAACGGATACCGGACTTGAGAAAACTAATTTCCTGAAAATCTGTTTTGAGATAATGCTTTTTAAATCTTTTAAACGACAGCAGTACTGACAGGGTTAGTGTTAGGGTTTGGATACTGGCGATTCAGCTAAGGAATATCGAATGTTTTCTTATAGGGAAACGGCTATTACTATCGCCATTACCATTTCATGTGGTTGAATTCAAATGAAACATTCCCTGAGTGTAACTGCTTCCAATGCTAGAGATTACACTATTCCAGACTATCTAAGCCAGGGCTAATGGTGAAAGATATCTATGACTTCCCTGTAGCTTCCTCAAGATAAGTACCGAAGACTAAGCTGGAATTCGAACACGTCTCGATTACTCCACTTTTCGCGCCAATAACATTTACGCTACTCTCATATCGTAAAGAAATATGCACGTATTTATGCTACTGGTACACCTGGTAAATTATATTAAATAGTTTTATCTGTAAGTATGACTAATTTTGATCCTAATTTGGTGCTCCACTATAGAGACCTTGAGCCAGTCTGGAGATGTAACATATTGAAGGACATATGACAGGAATGTCTATTCTTGTGGGAAGAAAAAATATAGGGTATAAACCTGTATCAGGGTGAAAGGAAGAAAGTGAAGAATGTCTTTTAGGAATCAACTGACGCAGGTGACAAATAACTTGTTTATTTTACTTGAGGCATCTACATCATGAAATTTACAATTTGATTTAAACGGAGATGAAGTATTTTTTATGCTTAAATGTCCTTTTAGGCTGCGCACGTTTTACAAAGAAAAAAGCTTAAAATTGCGTAAACAAGTTTTATTGTTACTCCTTCCATTAAATTTCCATCATTCTACACACACACACACACACAGAGAGAGAGAGAGAGAGAGAGAGAGAGAGAGAGAGAGAGAGACAGACAGACAGACAGACAGAAATATATATATATATATATATATATATATGGAGAGGAGGTAGAGAAAGAGAGGGAGATAGTGTGTAATTGAGCAGCATTTCATGTCTAATACATACTTCATGTCTAATACATACTTTCATTAAGCTGAAAAATCAAATCATCCTTGATAATGGCTAAAGGTATAGCCGAAAGCGCTCGGAAATATAAAACATTTCGGCAGTTCTTACACACCCTTTGTCCAGAAAAGAAAGCTCTTGTTCGAACACAAGAAAAATTAAATAAAAAGCTTAACCGTAGTACCTTGTCTGTCGTTTTTAATGAAACAGGCATAAAGGAAGGATTGCTGCCTAAATATATATATATATATATATATATATATATATATATATATTCACACACACACACACACACACACACATATATATATATATATATATATATATATATATATATATAATAGCATACTCTTAACATTACCAAGTATGTATGCGGATGGTATCCCAGTATATATGTACACCTACAAAAATATGGAAGACTAGACACTAGTAACTCATCACTACTCTAACCTACCCCTGTTAGGTCGATTAAAAAAGGACTTGCTTCCAGAATTCAGTACAGCCAAAGCCAATGTATCACTACACCTAAACAGACCCTGAACTTTCATCTATCTTGATGGATGAGTCTTCCTTTAAGGAGGCTTTTTGCCTTGAAAGTCTACAGTGACACGAAGCTCTCACCAAATCTCAAATGGAACATATATTCGATCTATTGTTGAAGATGCTGGGGAAAATAGTTTCTTCATTGTACAATTCCTGTTCGTATCTAACCACTCCTGATATATTATTTCCTTAGCAGAAGCTGATCAAAACAAAAATGGGGTACCGGCGGCGTATGTGGGCTGGAGGTGCCCTTTACCTCACGTCTGTCTTGATAGAAGATCTAGATGGACATGTGGACGATTAATTATTTTCCACTCTACAACCTACAGACGAAACATTGCGAGTCTCTCACTGCATAATCGCTATTACAATGGCATGTCTTTTGATGTGCTCCATTCCTGTTCAAACACTGATATCTAAGCAGAGACCTGACATGCCATGTATACATGTGTAAATAATTCCCATTGACTTCTTATTCTAATACTAAAAAGTAAGTTTAGTTCGGACAGCTTCTTCCTAAGAACTGCTGCTTTGTGGTCAAACCCCCGAAAATGTTTTCCCAAGGACTAGAATCTTGTTCTCCTCAAGTCTAATTTTAACCATTATCTTCACGCCTAACCCAATGAACTTCACTCTTGCTTTTCTTACGTTCATACAACACCACGCACTCTTGGGTCTTTTAATGGCTAAAAATCAGCGTAAAATAATTATTTATATATAAGATCATATCAAGACCAACGAATATAGCAATTTCATGGAAAGTATATTTTTGTATTGCGACTCTTCAAGTTTCAGTTTTAATTAATAGTGATCAATCTTTACTTTCCAAAACCTAACTGCTCATGCAGGAAACCGAAGCTTCTATGCCAAATGATATGGGTTGATGAATAATTATATCCTTTTGTTTCTTTTCTCTTGAAGATAGCCTGTCTGTAGAATATTTCTTATAGCGA
>OZ010595.1:11692880-11720380 GCA_963932145.1 Acanthosepion lycidas | reverse complement strand
TACGATCATTAACAAGTAAAAAAAAAAAAAAAAAAAAAAACCTTTGAGATAATTTACACAAAAATTCATTTATCCTCGTACATAAACTATATATACATTTTACAATCTTTATCTATATTTCAAAATATATATAGATTTCACAGTTAAAATTTAATTTTATCAGTGTGATTTCGGAAGTGTTTCATTTTAAAGGAATTTAGCTAATATTATTACTATTATTAATAGTCAAAGAATGGTATATTTAAATTTAAATTATCAATTTAGAAATGAAACTCCCTTCAGAAGTTTTCTTAAATGAAAATTAATATTACCCTCAAATTCTATTAAATAATGAAACCTAATCTTTAATTTAGTTTACCAATGTAATAAATAAATTGCATTCATAAATTAATTTTAAATATTAAAATAGATGTTATATATATATATATATTTTTTTTTTTGTGGAAATACAATTAGTCGGGTGAATAAACTATTAAGATTTTAAATATTTCTTTATGTCCTAGATAAATATGTTTATTACAATAATAGTTATATTTAGTCCTGAAACTACTTACTTAAAAAATTAAACATTTAAGTTAATAACAAAATTTTTTTCAGACATCGAATTTTCTATCAAACATTGTAAACTATCTTTTACATAATTTTGTTAAAACAAAATTATAACAACTCCATCTCTCTTTCCCCCTCCCCCTATCTCTCTCTTTACCATAAAACTCACTTGTATACATTTTCTACAATTCATTTCCGTTTTATTAACCATCTAAAGAGGTCAAGTTTTCTGTCACTCCTCCTACTCCAATATAAAACATACTTAAGAGAGATATAAAATTAACCCCTCCCTATACTTTATATTGTCTGGTTAACTACCACTCTCAACCCCCTCTATTAAATTACAAAAATTACACTACCCACCAATTTCTAATCCCATTTTTTTTCTCAATTCGTTGTTGGAAGATTTACCTGATTATCCTGAATCCTTAAAAAGGATTTAGGTGAAATAAATTATCGTAATGGTACATTAAAGTGATTTGTTTTTCATTACATATTAGCTCTGTCCTAACATTGATCTCTCAGGATTTCATCCTCTTTGAATTTACCAATTCGGTTTACCAAGTTCCTTATAACTTATATATATATATATATATATATATATATATATATATATATATATATATATATATATATATATATATATATAGTCGTCTGCGTGCTTGTAACTGTGACTTCTACAAGCGGTTACCTCACACTATTACTCTACCTCCAACTCAATAACAATCTCTGCTCACTCTCTCTCTGTGTATATTCTGGCTGACTCTGGGTATTTAACGGCAGCAGTTCAAGTCACACTTATATGAAAAAGGGGAGGACCCCATAACATATGTAAGTGTATATATATATATATATATATATATATATATATATATATATATATATATATGTATGTATGTATATATATATGCATGTGTATATATCAGGTCATCCCATAAGTTCTGTCCGAATTTTGAATGAAGAAAACAAGTGACCAAATATTACATTTAATTACAGATTCAATCAACAATGTATTTTCCCTGATTATCTATGACTTCCTTCCATCTATTAACAAGCTTACTAATTCCATTACTGTAAAATTCTTTTGACTTTCATTCGAAGAACTCACAAATGTCAGTTTTAACCTCTTCCTGTGTTACAAAAGATGTTTCTTCCAAATAATTCTGTAAGCTACGAAACAAATGGTAGTCTGAAGAAGCAAGATCGGGAGAATAACGTGAATGAGGAATTTTCTCCCAACCAAATTCTTCGATCTTTTGTGACGTGATTCTAGCTGTGTGGTGTCGCGCATTGTCCTGATGAAACATCACCTCTTTTTGATTCACTAGAGTAGGTCTTTTTTTCCTCAAAGCTTGGTTCAAACACTCTAATTGCTGGCAGTATATTTGAGCAGTAATTGTTGCATTAGGTGGTAAGAATTCAAAGTGCATTATCCCTTGGCGATCCCACCAGATTGAAAGAAGAACCTTTTGCCCATGAAGTTCCCTTCTCGGCTGTGGCTGGGGTCCTTCCCCTTTACCAAGCCACTGTCTACGACGCTTAACATTTCGATAAAAGATCCATTTTTCGTCGCCAACCACAAGTCTATCCAAAAAACGTGAAACAAGTTGGCGAGAATGGAGAGAAGAGCAGATGTCAACTCGGGATTTGAGGTTGTTTTCAGACAATTAATGAGGCATCCATTTTCCAAGTTTAGGAACATTTCCAAGTCGTCGAAAATGACGATGAACAGTTGTATGGTTTGAACTGATAACCACTGCCAATTCTTCAACTGATAAAGCAGGAGTTTCTTCAAGGGTTCCTTCAAGAAGCTTTTCATCAAACTCAACTGGACGTCCGGTTCGATCTTCATCTTCAAGGGTGAAATCTCCACCTCTGAATTTTGCAAACCATCTTCTGCAAGTTCTTTCATTCACACATTTCTCACCATAAACTGAGTGAATGTTTCTAACCGCTTCGGCTGCTGAGTTTCCTTTCTTGAACTCATAAAGCATTATGTGCCTCAAATGATTCTTGGGTACTTCCATGTTAGCAGGGTTTTAATCAAACAAAATTTAATTTTATTGTTCTCTGATATAAAATTTGATCAGTTTAAATACATCTAAACATAAAAATAATGTTCAGCTCCATTAGACATTATAAAATACTCTTTAAATTTCGTTCATTTTAACAAAAAATTAAAATTCGGACAGAACTTATGGGTTGACCATATAAATGTATATATATATATATATATATATATATATATATATATATATATATATATATATATATATATATACATTAACAATAATAATGATTCTTAGGAGAAGATTACAGTAATATATTTAGTGTGAGAAAACTGTTTCTGATTTTGATAGATTTTTACTAGATATATTGCTAAAGTGAAATAAAGTTTTCTATTCCAATGCCACAAACTGCTGCATTTTCTTGTCAGTATTGGAAGTTCTTCAACAGTGTCTGCATAGAAAATCTAAAGATATAAGCCATGAATATGTTTTCTGCTTTAATCTTCTTTGGATTCTGCTTTCGTAAGATTTCAAGATGACAAGTTATTTTTCTTCCGATATCAATGTTTCTTTCTTTTCTAAGACATATCTTATGTATTTCATACAGATTTATTAATACTTAGACAAACATGAAAACTGGAACTGTGTTTTACGTAGCCAATATATATATATATATATATATATATATATATATATTGGGGGAAAAGTATGGCAAAATAGAAAACGTTTACTTGTGACGCGTTTCGTCCTTCAGGACTGCATCGGACTAAATTTGTTCTGTTGGTACGACTACACATGCGGACAAACTAGGGAAGGACTCACAATTTTGGATTTTTGTTTAAATGATTTTTTGTTTTTGCCTTCATATCAGAAAATGATTATTAAGTGAATATGAGACCGGATATAAAAAAAAAAAAACAAAAAGAACTAATCTCAAACCCCACTCTTATTTTTAAGATACGTTTGCCTCCCCATTCTTCCATACATTTACGTTACATTTGCTTTTCTTCTTCTTTTCTGATTTACAATACACTTGAATTCTTGTTCTTTTCTTTTCTTCACCCTATATTTTCTTCTTTTTTCTTCTCCATACACACCCCCACTTCCTTTCTATTACACTCATGTTTTTCGACCGTCATGCGCCTGTTTATTTATTTTTTATTTTTTAAAAGATATTAATGTAGCGTTCTTAGATTTTTAAAAATAAATAATAATGTAGTCATTTGGAAAATATTGCCTGATGACAGTGTGAGGTCGAAACCAAGGTTGTGTATTCGATGGACCTTCTGATTTTGAAAGTTAAAAGCTCTACATATTCTTACTTTGATTTTTTTTCACTCGTGTATTGAGTATTTTTATGATATTACTTTTTTTAGTCTGATTCAACTCTGACCATTAACCTTTCATTTATATATATATATATATATATATATATATATATATATATGTATTATTAAAAAGAGAATAGCTGCTGGAACCAACGGATAATTGCCAAAACGCCTATATAACCTTAAACAAGATAAAAACTCGAACAATGACAGCAATACGAAAAATGGAAAAGACTGAAACGCAAACATCTACCTACTCATTAAAGTAAAGTGCTCAAAGCCTAGATTGCCTAAGCGTAACACTAGTTTCTAGTTCATGAGATCTTCAGACGAGTGGGATGCATATATATATATATATATATATATATATATATATATATATATATATTTATAATAATAATAAAAAAGGCTCAAACACTAATATACCATCGTTAGAATTTTTTACATTGGAATCGTAATCACGATCATTCATGCAAATTCAAAAAGAATTCGGAAAATATAACTCCGGGTATAAAAAACAAAATTTTAGTCAGAGTGTATCTGTGGGAGTGGGAAACAAGTGTGAGGGGGAAATGTATGAAAGCTCTAGAGAGAGAGGGTGTAACAGAAGAAAGAAGAACAGGGAGGCCTAAAGGTGAAGGTGGGGATTAAAATTTAACAGAGAGATGTCTTAAAGACAGGCGTTTTATATATATATATATATATATATATATATATATATATATATATATATATATATATGTGTGTGTGTGTGTCCCCGCAAGTATGCAGAAAAATAGGATGGAACACATGTGGTAAATAATCCGGAGTTTCTTAGTATTTTTGTTTTTATTTTTAAGAAGACAGTGCTCCATACAGAAGTAGAGCTAATATTATAATATTTATAAAAAAAATATGATTCCTTTGCTACATAAGAGTTCTCATGTTTCAAAAAAGAGAGCCGAAACCATCAATATAATTATTAATATTAAGTTGAATCAAGGTGTTGGGTCCCGTTTCATCATCAAGCGAAAATTTAGGAATCTTTTAAAAAAATCTTTTAAAAAAATCTTTTAAAAAAATCTTAAAAAAAAATCTTTAAAAAAAATATTATAATATATATATATATATATATATATATATATATATATATATATATATATATATATATATGAAGTAAAAAGAAAGAACAGTAAGATATGTAATCCAGTGTTCTTATTGATATTTTTATTTTTTACAAAATAGTGCTCAATGTAAATTTTCAGAGCATTAATATTATAAATTAACTGATTTAAAATATGTTTTTTTCGCTACATGGTAATAACCATGTTTGAAAAATGGAAGTTAAAACTTTAAATTTAATTTTGTAATTAAATTAAAAATATTAGTCCCATTTCATATGGATGCAATTGCTGACATTTATAGTTTTTGATACGAAGAGAATGCGGAGAGCTGTTATAATGGTATGAATTTTTATAAATAAATAATGGTGAAATAAATACGGGCATTTCTATTTGGGTTTTTATATTCCACCTTCTATAATAACTTAAAATACATACTGAAAGCTAGTAAGCGAGAGAGATCCCGTTGGGACTGCGGCGTTTGCCTTCTTAACATCAAACAGGCATGGGATTATACGTTAACAAAAGGGTAACTATTTGATCAGTTATCTGTAAATCTAATTAACATATGTGAATCTAATTAAGATATAACTTTTTGTTTCCCCGGATATTTTGTTTTACTAACCCACGTTTTTTTTTTTATTTTTATTTTTGCTCACTAAAAGCAATGAAGAATTATTAGGTTGGTGCAAAAATGATGTCGTTTTCTCACATAGTAACATATGTGAGAAAACGACATTATTTTTGCACCAACCTAATACTTTTTCTCCGTTTTCGTCCAGTTAATCGACTGTTCTTTTCCTCCTTCGTCTGTTTTCTATTCTTTAACCCATTAATGTATAAAGTAAGATACTGTATTAAAAAAGAATAGATTAGCACACCATTGGTCCCCTGATGAGTAATACTTATAAATTAATAAAAAATCCGGTTTTTTATTATAAAGTAAATAAAAGTAATGCAGATATATCAAAGAGACGATTTCGAATTTCGTCAGGATCACTTATACAATAATAACATGAACATGTATTAGATTTGTGCAAAAATAATGACCTAATAATGTCATTTTTTGACGTATTTTTTAACGTCAAAAAACGACATTATTACGTCATTATTTTTGCACCAACCTAATATAGATCCATATTTTCGGTGACCAGATTTAGCCTACATTGCAGGAGTGACCGGGTTCTCTTGCCTTGAGGTAGCAACAAGTATATGACAAGGGTTTCCGCATTAAAAAAAAAAAAAAAAAACAGTCAGAAAACATATGGTAGTTTTGCCATAGACATGACTCGTGACGTCATCTGACCTATAACCCCCTTAATGCGTACTATACATAGCGATGCTTATACCAGGCATCAACACCGTGTTGATCAGTGAGTGACTGGGGGCAAACATTTTACACGTAAACGTTCGTTGCTGGAATTGGGTTAAAGAGATATTTTTTAAAGAAATGTTTACTTTTTAACTTTGGATTAATTTAAGTTTATTATTTAAAATACTGAAGTAAGTATAATATTTATCTATTTTATTTGAACATTTTCCTTTAAACAAACTTTTTCTGTGTCCATAGATATTCATAAAGTTAATTTAAATTGAATATTTTTCTCTATGCTGCTCTTCGATAATGAACATATTAAGTATAAGATTATTTTTTATCAATATTTTATTTTTCTTTAACAGAAGATACATGTATTTTTTTTAATTATGTTAACTTTTTCTCTCTTTCGCAAATGAATAGAAAACATTAAAAATGTAACGTTTTTCACTGCAAGATTAATGAAAAATGATACTTAAACAATTTATCAAGTAATTAATGTCAAAAATTAAATTCAATAAATTTATTAATATTTTACAACTATTATTAAAAATTTACCACAAAGATGTAAGAGAAAACACTATTCATTGCCTAGTCAGCATCTTTTTTTTTTTTTACATTTTCTGCGATTTTAGATAGCGAAATTCACAAAATATATCATTATGAATTACTGAAAGTTAAATTCATTTTTTCTTTATGCTATTATTCTTCATAATAATGAATACTTTGATTAGAAAATTTATTTTAAGGAAGAATTTGCGTTTTCTCCATAACACGTGAAGGATGTTGATATCTTCCTCGTAAGAAAAAAAAAAAAAAAAATAAACGTAACAATTTGCACTACTGACTATAATGACTATACAGGAATTTTGCGCATTTGAAAGTTTGAATAAAAAGTTAATTTAATATTTTTCTATGATATTAAGCTTCCTAACAAAAATATTGAGGAGGCACGGTGGAGTAATGGATAGCGGCTTGGATTGAGGAATCGGAGAGTTCGAATTCCAGTCGAATCCATTACATTCACTTACGTGCTAATACCCTTCGGAAAGGTGTGAACCTCTTGCTCTCCCTCCAGCTATGAGTAAATAGCAGGACAGACTGGGTTCTATAGCCTTGGATGGCAACTGGTCTAGGATTCAAAACCTGCGGAGGGTCGTTTGGGGACATTGTGGTCTCTGTAATCGGCCCTTCAAAAAGTGTGGATAGTCCTGCACGAAACCTTCACCACTATAATCAAATCTCATGTGTTATACATTTGCTTGTGAATTCCAAATTCCCATCAAAATCCAATATTGGAGCCGGCTCAACCCACTCCGGGTGAATGCCGTTAAAGGTACAGGTATAACAAAAATTTAAAAATAGCTATTTACGAGTATGTCGATTTTTCCAGCATTGTTGTTAAAAATGTAAAACAGAATTAATCAGGTTAGTATTTGTAAAAAATATCCTGTAAAAATATTAAACAGGTTAAATGGAGGAGGTGGGTGTTTAATCCGCATAATCTCCTAAAATACGATTATCCCAAAATTTTAATGAGGGATTTCAGTTGACTATGTAATTTTAACATACAATACGGGTCATGAGAAGTGAAACAATTTGGAAACGAATCACAACCACGTAAATCTTTAATGAAAACCTCAAGTAACATATAACAAATTCCAACATCCATACAAGTTGTAAATTTTTAATTCTAAATCCTAAACACTCCTGAGCTTAGAATATAAGATTCATAAACATTTTAGAAGTACCAGATAATTTTTCCAAACTAATAGTTTAGTTAATATTTATTTTTTAATTTCAGTACCCCGAAATCTTTCTCAAAATGTTACCAAAGTACTGTGCAACAGGTTGTCGTGTTAATTATAAATAACAAAATAAGGTTTGTGTATTTTGTCTTCCCCAATTTTTTGAAAATTTGTATCAGAATGTTGATCAACAGGATTTTGTGTCACTAAGTACATACTATAAATCAAATAATCAGCTGTTCATCCAGTCTGTTGAATGTTTTTTTCACTAGAAGTATCCCAAGGTTTTTAATTAAATTTTTTGAAAACTTGAGATTTGAATCTTATCATTCTGGTATATGTGCAACAAGTTTTCTCTTTCAAAACGTCAAATATCAATGTTTCAAAACTGGTCACAAATCAATGAAAACATTTTTTAACTTAGTAACTTAAAAATTGATAAGAATTTTGTTTTTAAAAGAGCATATTAATGTTATGTCACCAGAATTGGGACAAAACATTATGATTCTGAGATACTTATCAGGGCATTTGAATATTTTATTACATCTCGGTCATTGTATAACATATTTCCGGATGATTTTAAGTTACCCAGTGTGAGAACATTATCAGCTTTGGCATCAGAATTTTTAAAATTAAATGGCTTTAAGTTTTTTGGTGATATTTTTTAGTATAATCTCTGAAAATCAGAAAAAATGTCTATTGTTTTAGATGATGAAGTGTATGCTAAGGTTGCTCTACACAATATCATGAAGAAAATTTATTTGCTTTGGCTGAATATTTTGAGGGATTAGCAAGAAGAGTATTAGGCATCATGGTCAAATTGTTTAAATGGTGGACAAGAATTTAAGTTGCAATATTAAAGACAATTTTTTATATGAAAAAAAAATCTTATATAGTGTTGCTGCAATCAAACGGTGAAGTTATTGCAATTGTAAGTAACAATAACGGGACCTATCAATCATTTTTCCCAAAATGATTTGTATTTTACCCCTGTTGGGTTATTTAAAACCGAAAGATACTTAAGGTTTTTAAGGATAATTATTTTCTTTGACGAATGAATAATGAATTAATAGCTATTTGGGATAACAATGATTCTTACAGATACAAGTCCCACTGAAAAATAGTAAACAAAAGAGTAGTGCTTCATAACTTTCTCTTGGATATTTACTCGGAGGTGAATGTAACGAACCTGATTGGAATTCGAACTCGGTTCTCCGCGTTATCAGACCGAACCGTTAGCTATAACATGAAAAACACGTCCACAGAAGAGAGAAAGGAAATGCCTGCCACACTAAAACATAAATCACTAAAAATCAGAATAAAATATATTATAGTAGGTGCAGCAAGAATGGCAAGTGAAGAGGAAGGTGTATATCTCTATCTATAAAAGGCAGGGTGTGTGAGTGTGTGTGTGTGTATCTCTATCTATAAAAGGCAGGGTGTGTGTGTGTGTGTGTGTATCTCTATCTATAAAAGGCAGGATGTGTGTGTGTGTATCTCTATCTATAAAAGGCAGGGTGTATGTGTGTGTGTGTGTATATCTCTCTATAAAAGGAAGGATGTGTGTGTGTGTATATATCTCTATGTATAAAAGGCAGGATGTGTGTGTGTGTATCTCTCTATCTATAAAAGGCAGGATGTGTGTGTGTGTATATCTCTATCTATAAAAGGCAGGACGTGTGTGTGTGTATATATCTCTATCTATAAAAGGCAGGATGTGTGCGTGTGTGTGTAACGAATGCACGGCCGCAATTTTCCATGGATTTGCATCAAAATTTACATGCACATACTCCAAGTTAGCGGGAAGGCCAAGATCGAATTTGCATTTCCCAACTCGCATCGATAGGGGAAATAATCGATTTTTTCATTCTTCTACGGCAGTTTTCATGTATTTTGCGGCCATTTTCTACTGGCCAGAGTGAGAGCCTATAGCTAGCTTCCCCGAATAGGCAGGAAGATTCTATTGGCCAGCGTGAGAGCCAACAGCTGACTGACACGAAGGTTAACTAGCATGCTAGGATGCAAAAAAAAAAAAAAAAAATCGATAGCTGCATTCGTCACAAGTGGGAAAAATTTAAATCTGCATGGCACTTTACTCCAATTGACTCATTCGCTTGCTTAAACTCAACGTTGTTTCTGATTCCGCAGAACTGGGTTGGGTGTGAAAAAGTATTTGTTGTTAACATTCTTTTTTCATTCGTTTTTTCCAGTTACGAGTTCTTTTTTTAAATCTGATCGTTTTGTGTTCATTTTGTTTAGTTCTTTTTTCGTAACAGATTTAATGTTTAGTATAGAGCTTCGAAAAAATTCGCAGTGTGAGATGGGTAAGAAGTAAGGCATGTAGCAATATCAGTACGGCAAAGGGCACTCCTTTAAAGGCAAGGAAGGGCAAAAATATTTGAAGTCAAGTGATAGCGATTGCTGTATGAGTCGTACGATTTTTGAATCAAGCACGGGCAACGCCGGACCATGCTGCTTGTATTGTTTAGAGTTGGATAAATTGAAAACGACGGATAATTCCTTTACAGATTGATGCTTTTATGGAATCCGAAGACATATTGGGATGAGCAAAGATGCATTCTAAAAGCTAAGAAGAGTATTAAGGGTCAGAAAAAATTCGTTAGAAACAAAGAAAAGAGTAATGGACTGGTACGTGATATCTATCTAGCAGCGAATGCTGGAAAATTTCTTCAAAGATGAAGAAGAGACTTGAAGTGGTTCTACAGAAAGATGCTGAGGATACAATAGACTGAACTTTTCGGCAACAACGAGGATTTGGAGAAAATGGAAACAAAAAGAAAACGTACTTAACATCAGGTAGAGGCAGTTGAAATTTCTGGGGCATGTAATGACTTTGAAACTCACAGGATAGATTGAGGAACAGCGGACAGACGAAAGCAGTTCATAACATACTTGATGAGCTTGAGAAAATGGATGGTAGAACAGGATTTGGGAGAAATAACAAAAAAAAAAACCCAAACTTATTAAGAGCTATAAGGGACAGGAACATGTAGAGAACAATGATCGCCTACGTCCTGAATGAACACAATACATAAAAGAAGATAGGAAAAATTGTAAGGCCACTAGAAAACAAAAAAAAAAAATTAGAAAATATTCCTTTTCCATTAGATTCAAAGAAATATTCATACGCATAGGTGTGTGTGTAGGAGTATTGTGTTTGTGTGTGTGTAACATTTTTCGACTTGACCAGAAGAATCAATACAGTGTAGGTAATGTAGGTCCAAAAAGTTAGAGACACCGATAGTGAAAAAGCGCTCTATCTTCTCCAGTAGATATCTGATTTCTCCAACACCAGTGGTTCCCAAACTTTTTTTTCTCTAGGCTGGATTTTCAGAATGAAATTTTGCTCACGCCCCACTAGATTTTATGTGATAAAATTACATTTGAAAATAAAAGTAAACAGAGAGAGGATTAAAGGGAGATAACCGTAGATTGGAAGTCAGAACATTATCATTGATAACTCTCTCCTCCAATTTACGGATCCTAGTTATTTTATTCCTAATACTTGATATAATGCAAAAATATCACAATGATAAAATCAGTCAATAATTATTTATAATTATTTATAAAGGAAAACATGTATTCAATTACAAGTAATCCGTAATAATATTTTAAATTTTGAAATCATATTTATTTTTGGCATATGTATTTTAAAAACTGTTTCTCTATATTTATTTGGGAACCACTGTCCTACACCATCCACTTGATTCTTAAGTTCCTCGCTGACAATGTTCCTAGTCTTTCCAAAGCCATGATAATTACAACGAGCACTGCTTATTTGTAAAACCTGGACTTTTATATCTCATCAGAGACTTAGGATTGCGTCATCAGAGATTTAGTATTATTTGTCCAAGCAGTGGACCCAAAATACTAAGGACTCGTTAAAGTCTATTCCGGACATAGAAGTCGCTTCCAAAGCTCAAGTTGATGCAGACCCCAAAACAGAATTTTAATTGAATGTTTCTTTCCGTTATTTTAAATAGAATAAAGCGAATATATCTACTATTTTAAACACCCTGAAACGGGCATATAAGACGTATGAAATGTCATTGTTGTGGCAAACCTAGAAATAGACATTTTAACTGAATGTTTCTTTCCGTTATTCTAAATTAAAAAGCGAATATATCGACAATTCTTTTGAAAGATAAACTGAAGAATTTTTTGTTTCGCATTCCATTTTCTTTACTTCATATTTGTTCACGGATAACTGGCGCATGTCCTGTGTGTATAAAGCTGTTTCTAGAATTATGCAAAAACGATAAAGATAAGCCATATTAGTCCATCTAAAATTCTTGGTACATGCTGACATAGTAAAAATAACATTTCTATAATTTTTTAAATTCACAACTATTATGTCACAATTTAATTAGAAGAATAATTATTTTTCTGTCTTTTCATTTGAGTTGTTGTTTTTCTATCAACTTGAACCAGTCACTTAATTCACCTCTTACCTCCTTTCATCAGCAAAGGATGTCTACCCACAAAATTGACGTTCATTTCTTTTTCTGGCAATTCTTTATAAATTATGGTTATGCATGAAACTTCTCGATCGGACATTTCGACCACCTCAGACCCATAGATTTGGCGTCGACCACATTCAAAACAAGTTAAATTAACTTTCATTCACCAACTAATGAAATGAAATTCAAACGAACTTCATTAGTATGTCTGGATACGTATATCCATTCAATTGCAGCCACGTCATTGTCGTATTATAAATTAGCATAAAAAAAGATTAATTCAGGTCTACTCACAGAAAGTGAATATTTGGTTGCTTGGAATATAAATATGGATTTCTTCACGATGAATTATGAATCAATCGCCAACGTTGAATAGTACGAAACTGTGCTTAGAATTAGTTTATCCATCAAGGAGAGTCTATCGAAGTCTAAGGTAATTCTAGATCAGTTTAGGATTATGTTACTTATTTAAGTTTATTTACTCCAATGGTGAATTTTCAATGAAGAATAATGTGAAGTGGGAATCTGGGTTCGTCGTGAGCTTTCGCATGAGAAGCGAACCTAGTACCAGATCATCTGAAGTAATCTTCTGACCAGGAAAATCAAGCTTTCAATTTTGCAGGTGAAAAAAAAAACTCCAACGGGGACTTGCATGTCAGCAGAAATCGAAAAAAACAGTAGTTATCGCACAATAAGACGCCAGGATTTAATTCCAAGAAGTCCTCGTTTTTTTTTCTATGGTGGATTAATAATAGCGTCACTCTCACACGCATATATAAATATAAATAAATCCATGTATATATACACACGTTCACACACCTATATGTGTGTGTGTATGTATCAATTTAAAATGTATTTTTAAAAGGAGGCTGAAAACATCCGCATTTAAGGAGGTGTAATAAAAAAATCGCTCAATGCAAGATGCCAAAAATTAGAGTTGTAGAGCAAAATGTAATAAGGAACACCAAAATTCAAGCTACCACGCTACCCAGGTTAGTTCTCCTCATGCAGTTGGGATGAAAAATTTTAATGGACTCCACCACCATTATATATGAACACCTGAAGTTGGGGGTGGGGAGGCGGGGAAAAAAAAACCCACAACAAAATATTTTCATCCAGATTCGTACACACACGGCAAATATTTGTTAAGGTGTCTACACTTAGAAAACACCCCCGATCTTTCATTTAGCAGTTCTTCCTGGTTTGGGTGTGTGGCGATCATCAATTTTCCCCTTACAATAGTTTCATCGGACTGAATCCGGATTTACTTTTTTGATGATTTTCCACTTTATGTGTAGAACTCTACCATTAACTCATTTTAACATCCAAACGCAATTTGCCAATTTTGTATCATTTCCATGGCTCTTGAAACTAAAAGAGTTAGTATGGTTGTAATATCTTCTCTTGAATGGGCTCCCTGTGCAACCAATGTATGTTTTATTAAAATTCTTGCCGTCATTGACTTCCGCTGAGTAAATCACACCTTCTATCTGGCACCTTCCGACCAAAGGACATTTATTACTGTCTCTGCAGTTGCATAGTTTCGTTTTTACCTCCAACTCGTTCTGCTTGTAATAGTCTGGTGTTGTGTCTTTTAACAATGATTAATAAGTTACTTTTGCACCCGTAACTGAGCTTTACTTTGCTTCTGTTAAACACCTTAGCTAGAACAGCTTATCCAAAAGCTTAAAAAATATGTTTTCGATTTTGGTTTTCAATTGCAGGTCGAATGGGCGAGGTTTAAACCAAATCACGCCCCTTATCCTGGTTGAGCGCTTAGGACGGACGGGTGGTAAAAAGGACAAACAATTATTTTGGCCTTCCCTTCTCAATGCTTTCTCATACACCTTTTTACAGTTGAAAATCTCCCCAGTGGATGAATTACGGGCGATTCTACCTTCCATCCATTTAGGTATTTGCATTAGCTAGGTGGTTGGATTTGGTGTTTACATATTTAAGGTTGGTATTCGGTTTTAATTACGGCAAAACAGTGCCAGGGTCGAGGTTAACTTCTACATCCAAAAATTTGACTTTTCATATTTATATCAACGGCGATTTAAAGCCCAAATTTTTGAATACTTCTAAGAGCTTCTTTCTTCATCAGCTCTTATATTGGCAGGTACAAACTCAGCTCTTATATTGGCGTAGTAGCCATCGTCTCTGTATAATCCGTGGTTATCCATATGGTCTTGTACATATTTCTTGGTATACAGATACCTATTAATTCGGATACCTGTGCTCCGTCAAAAGACTCTTGAGGGACGTCGAATCCGTTATTCCGTGATTTTTTTATCCTGATATCAACACTACAAAATAATACTGACTTCCTACAGTGGAAGATAATTTCTAAATGTTCTGGTTTTACATTCACAAATAGTTTGGCATATTCCAGTGCATCGGCTAATCCTTTTTCGTTAATTGATGGATAGAGGTAGTATATATCATATTTTATAAAGACTAAACTTTCTTTGTCTTTAACTTTCTTTTTAAACCAGTCTAGGGACTCGTTAGTGTTCCACCACTGGCTGACCTTTGTGGATACTCTCAGTGAATCAGAAATGTTTTGAATGATCGCACGGCTGATGGCTCCTAGCACCCCTCTTATATTACTCAGGCAAAAGACCATAAAGATGATTTTCACAATCATCCTTTCTTCCGTCTCATAAATTTATTAAGAATAAAGTTTTATTCATGTCAAGGCTATATAAAAAATAACATTTTTCCGGTTTTTTATTATTTAGAGACATAAGTAGAAACATTTAATTTTGATATATGACAAATATTAATATAATCAAGTGAAGACTGGCAGCTGATTCCTGGCCTCGCTCGAGCAGGTCACTGGGGGAAAATTGGCTGGTTATATGCCTCGAAACCCAAACTAGTTACATTCCAACAACGCCATTCAGCTCTTTAAGCATCAACAATCACGATGAACTCCCGGGGTTTCCATGCAATGACAGCTTATTCGACCTTAAATTTAACGGATACCTCAAGCAGAGCTCATAAATACGATTCATCGTTAAAGATGTTGGATAAATATCAGGTTCTAGTAAGTACCTGACACCTCGTGCTATGCTGTACCTTTACAAGAGTAACATCCTTACATACAGACCGCTAGTGGCAACGTTAGTGGTCCTCTGGTGACGGCCATCGGCGGGTTAACACCGGGCCACCGGTGGGCTTTTAGCGGTCCTCCAGTGCCAACATTGCCGAGACGAACACGTTGGGTGTTGGGATCAAGCTTGCAATAGTTGCTTGTAGGGATCACGCCTGCAAATGGTGACTTGCGTGTAGGGATCAGGCCTGCTTCCATATATGGACAGGAGTTGCCCTGTTTTCACGTTCCGGTCTTGATAGAGTCCAAAACCGTTGACGCGTCCTTGTTGGGGACAAATTATTTGTCATAGACGAAACATCGCATGTCTCTTGCTAATTGATCTCTATTTCCATTAACTACATTCCTTATGAGTAATAGCAAAGATTGTCTAGCAAAGACTCAGTTACCCAAATTTTCCAGCAGAAAACTTAGCAATTGATTCAATATAGGACATTTTTAGTTCCTGTCAATGGATTCAATGGTTTTGCGATGCTTCATTCGAAGCGTTTGTCCTGAAAGTAGACAAGCTCGCAGAATCGTTTATTTATTTGTTGGTATCTCAAATTCAGAACCGGATGTGGTCGTATCTTATTTGAAAGCCGAAGAATTATTAAGCGATGCAAGAATTGTGATGATACCTTCCAAATTAACGTACCAACACTCTTTGAATTTGATTCGTACATTCTAAATATGTCTTCCAAACGTTTAATTGAAATTAGAAAACAATTTATTGAAACTAGGTGAATCTTTCTTCATTGTCCTGACACCACCTACGATTAGTTCTCGTGGATTTCGTTCACGGCCTCCTGAAAGTGATATCACCGAGCGAATAGAGTCATGCATTATCAGGATTTTCATGACAGGATGTGGTCTTAGGGTGGCTGCGTTTCCTGGCGAATTTGTCTCCAGTTCTTCAGATGACAACCTTATATCACAGACGGAATCAACAGCGGACAATGTTTTTCACTTTTTATATAATAGACAACAGCTACAGCATCATTTCTATGAAGATCTAACTTCTTAGTCATTTATGTGCCATGCGTAATACACGCTTAGGTAATCACGTATCTTTCAATACAAGACGGACGAGGCAGATTTTTTTCTCGCAGTAGGTTACCATTTATTTCTGCGGTAGATCAGTTGCCATCCATGTTTATAGAACCTAGTCTGTCCTGCTATTTACCCATAGCTTGAGGGAGAAGAAGCGGATTTATACCTTTCCCAAGGATATTAGCAAGTATGTGAATGTAATTGATTCGACTGGAATTCGAACTCGGCTCTCCGATTCCTCAATTCGAGTCGCTATCCATTACTCCGCTGTGATACCATAATAAGGAAACTTGGCGCGGTAGGCATGTTGAGATTTAAAATTCTTTCCAACCGTTTCCGTATCTTCGCTTCATTTTCCTCTTACATCCAAGACTTACACAAAGCATCCCTCATAGAATTCCACGCCCACGAAGTGTGGGCTTTTGACCAGTAGTTTGATATTCTGGGTAAGTCAGCATATTCTGCAACAATTGATTGAAAGCCAGAGATGTTTTCTATCATGCATAGCGTGTCTTTGGCAAGTGGACCTGGTGAAGAGCATACTTCTCTATGCAAAACTACAGCTGATGACCACCAACTTAAAAGCTCGTCTTGCTCATGGACATGTAACCTTTGATTCCGTTGGGTTAACCTTTCGCCCTAGCGATAGACCATAACGATGAAAAGAAATTTAGAAACAATTCCTCGTTTAATAGTAAAAAATACTGAATGTAAAATAACATTGGACGCACTTCAATAGAAACACTATCATAGAATCTATCTTTGTCTAGTTTTTATTTTTCTCTGATTTTGTTTCTTGTTTCCGATAAAACTATTTTCTATTACATACTAGTCATTTCGTCTTCTCATCTTTTAAGCAATACCACAATATCTCTCCACCAGTAAAAGTTTGAAAGATCGAAATACACTCTATAACAAAAGGCCGGACGATATATCATCGAATTACCAATATTCAACCGCATTAATTCAGATATTATTTTCATTTTTGTCCCATATTCATCAAAGTGGTAACTGAATTTACATTACAAATTCAGCTATGCTACAGAGAGGAAATTGTCACATTCATTAACTATTGCAATGCTCGCTATGATGCTTTATGTATTTTGACGTTTCATAAGCCTTTTGAAAGTTTGTATGAGATTTATGAAGATTGTATAACGTAGTTTGGAACAAACCGAGTTTTGTTCCTCGCTTGCTCTCTGATAAAATCTTTTGGACTATATAATACATTTTTAGGAGAACCACCGAAAAAGAATTCTCCTGGGCTTCTAGCGTCTGAAGAATATATCCTGTCATCTATCATTATCCACTTACCATTTATAGCGATTAGACAAACGCGCCTGATACAAAAGTACATACCCTTTTCTAAGGCGACCAAATGATACTTGGTTGCATTTTACAAAACAATGAACCCATACCTAAAAAAATAAATATGTGTTTCATCTTCTTCCAATAAAGGGAACATTAAAAATGTAATCTGATCTGGTTTAATAAAACTTTAACAGAAATCAAATTCATCCCAAGCAAGTTAGCAAAGCCACTAAGACAGAAGGAAAACAGAAACATTAAGGAGCGAGAAATTTCGAAGATTGAACTTGGCTGTAAAGTATAAAGCCGGAAAAGAGTTCCACAAGCGAGAAAAAACAAACGGTTATCATAGAACTTAGTGCTGGATCTAGTTAATTCAATTTTAAATTGATGAGACCTTGTTGCTAATCTAGTACAGCGATTAAATTCATAAAGTCTAGGTACCATAGCGAAGAGCTCATCCGAACAATTACTATGAAAATATTTATAGAAAAGGCACAGGGAAGCAACTTTTCAGCAGTGGCGAATGAAGCCAAGATGACAGATCATGACCAATAATATTTCTGATACTTCTTTGGATTTTTTCAAGGATCTCTGAATATACAACAGGAGCACCAGACCATATATGGCAGCAATTTTCTAAGCATAGATAGACTTATAGATATGTAAGAAAGATTCTCAAGAAAAAAATGTCTACCAAGAACCAACTTTCTTACTAGCTTATCTAGCAATGGATTCAATATAGTCTTTCCAATTCAGGTCAATCAAGAATGAAAAAATATCTATTTTTTTTTTCAAATAAATAAATATATTTTATTTAAACGTTTTAGGCTTTTATATAAATCACATTAATTGAAGCCGATACTTTTTGGAGTTTACACGTTTGACTGACTTTAGCAACGTTCATGTTGTTCATGGTTTGTGCTCAGTTATTTTAAGACCCTATATTAATTTATATGTTTTAATTTTTCTACAGCCTTCTACTAAACGCCAGTAAAGATGCACAATCTAATTGTATCGAATCGTCTTCTTCCAGACTAATCGTGGACCGAATGTACTGACCCTAGAACAATATCAATTTTTCGATTTCGTTTCTCCTTTAGAGCTTGATTTTTACCGAAAATGAAACTTTCTTATTCATTTCTCCCTTCAGTCTCATCATGGTTTCGATATTTCATAGAACTTAACCTTTGACCCTCGACAAAGAACAAGTTTCTATGATCGACTTATGCTAAATTTGTTCCTAAGTATAAAAATCGTATAACGTATATCTCTTATTGAATTCCATGTTAGTCTTGCACGCGTTGAGCTTATTTACAATATCATTCCTCTATTTTAATGTCCTCTTGGGACAAAAATCAGAAAAAATGTATTTTATTCTTTCTTTTCGTATCTTTTAGCTGATATATAGAGATATTATTATGTTCGGGTATTTTAGTTTTCACTGTGGGTAATAGAACGGACGGTGGGTTCGTTTCACTGCTACTCTCTGTACTTGTAACTACCACTGAACTCCTCTATGGAATAGAGGTCCCTGACTCCAAAAAAAGCCAGTTAACTGATACGATCACTGACTTGTTCAATCTCTTACTGAGTGAATAACAGCTGCAAAACTAAAATATCCTCCAATTTAATTACTGATGATAAATTCGAGAGTGCTGAAATGCGCCAAATTTAAGCCAGCAGAAATCGGGGTGCGATTGCGTATTTGGAAAATAAATAGAAATTTTCAGTAAGAAATGTAGTTTTTTTTATTTCCTGGTCTTATGATTTTTCTCCATTGTTCTATTCGTCTGCACTTTTGAATTTTTTAATCTTTTGAATTTCTGGGATTATTTCGGGTTGAGCTCTAAATTCACTCTTCATTATTTCCTTGCTTTCTCTCAAAGATTTCTTCCCAGAGAAAAAACAAACAAACATGGGAAATATCTCTATTGCTTGACTTCAGGGTTTGAACAATTTACGGTATATCATACAAATATTCAATACGGATAAAGGTGTATACGTTTGCTATGACCTTCATAGCGTATCTCAGCTTATTCAGCTCCTGGGCAACTATTAAAACACAGTCTCTCTCCTAAGTCTACTTAAGATGTCTTACCTGTCATGAAAACATAGAATATTTGAAATGTTTAGTACATCCATCAAGAGAACAATCGTCTTTGGTATCTGATAAACTTTTGAGGTGGGGTATACGTGGTTACTGCACTTACTCCCTTGCTAAAACGTTTAGCTTTTAACTATAATTAGATCTGGTTTTCTTTTTATATAATAATTATGTTATCTTTTCGTAATTTTTTTCACTTCGTTTTCACTTTGCCAATATCTAATAAATAACGGGCTATTCCAGGTTGATTGTGAGGAAAGACGAAAAAGACATATCAGAGAAGCTTTTTGATTTCATTGAGAAAACAGAAAACAATGTAGTGGAAGCGATAACAGTCTCATGTATTTAACGCCTGCTTCGTTGAAAGGGAAATACTTGTTATTTTTTAAAATTTTTATTTGTACCCTCTTACATCTTTAAATAATGTTTTGCATTCATATGTATCCTTGTTTTTAAGCTCAAATATTTACAGATGCAATATGGAAATGTTAAAAGCTATTTTTTGTCATGGAACTCTCAAGGAGCTTATATATTCATTAAGAATTACGATTTACTAAAAAATTAAAGCCAAAAAATTGTAAATTTTTTACGCGAAGTACTATTTATTATTATTATTATTATTATTATTATTATTATTATTATTATTATTATTATTATTATTTTCTTTACATTCGGAAATGAATTTCGAGGCTTTTATCGTTGTCGAACTTCGAAAGGTACAGCAGTAGAATCATTCTTATTTTATGAGCAAATAAGTTCTGTCTTTTTATCAGATTATTAGACGGAATTTTAGCGAGATTAGAGCTCTCTGACTGGTTTATTAATAAAAACCTTTGAGGCTTTACGATTTAAAGTTTTATTTCTAATCTGAAAATATTGCTTTTTTGTTAATAGGTGCCGAGCAATAAAATGCTCAGTAATCAAAAAGATAATAATAATAATAGCTTTAATTTAACCGCGAAAGACATTCTTTTCATTGCTACTAAAACTTCCTTTCATTTAAAAGAGAATTTCTGCTTTGCACAAATTTATAAATACAAGGATTCAATAAATATAAACTTTTATTTCGAAGAATACTGGAAAATAAAAAAAAAGATGATTTTACAACCTAAATTTCCTGAGCGTTTGAAGATTTAATAAATATATAATGTTCACTTAAAAACACGGACAATAAGATGGAGGAATACGTAAGGCGCATTGGGATGGATAAAGATGCCTTTCAAAAGCTAAGCAGAGTATTAAGATATAGAAAAACATTTGTTAGAAACAAAGCACTGAACTGTTAAGTGATATCAGTCCTATTATATATGGCCATGAGTGGTGGACAATCACCTGAGAGGTGAAGAAAATACACGAAGGAAACGAAATGTGCTTCTACAGAAATAAGCTGAGGATACCATGGACCAAAAATGTGAGCAACGACGAAGTTTTTGAGAAAATAAAAAAAATAATAAAATAAAACTTGTACTTAACATAAGAAAGAGACAGTTGAAATTTCTGGGTACATAATGAGGAAGGGGTGCTTGGAAAATTTGATACTCACAGGGCAGATTGAAAGTCTGAGTGAAAGGAAACAACGCTGAACCTACCGTAGTGAGTTTGAGTAAATGGATGAGGAAAACGGGATTTAGGAGAAATAACAAAAAAAGTTAAAATTTATTGAGAGCTACAAAAGACAGGAAATTGTGGAGAGCCACGATTATCTACATCTTGAATGGACAGGGTACATATAGAAGAAGAATATATTTATAATACTAATAATGAGGCGTGTCACATGAAAAACATAACTAAACAATAATTAAATCTGATAAAACAAAAATATAAATAAAGCAAGTGCGCTTTTCCTCATCAATTGTGTAATTGATTTCGTTTGTTCCGAAAATGACTTGTGGACTGGGGCAGGAATTGGCTAGTTAACTTTAATGCCTCAAAAACAAAACTGCTCTCTATTACTCTCCAGAGAGAACCACCCCTGCCTCCCATTAGAATGTCTGACGCTCAACTCCACGAGAGCACCTCTTTGCAACTGCTCGGTCTCACATTGTCTGCTGACCTGAGATGGAACAAATACATTGAGTCAATAGCTTCGTCCACTGCAAGGAAAGTTGGCTCCCTGTGCTGCGCCAGGAAATTTTTCTTCGGGAGTCGATCCTTCAAATCTACAAATCAACCATTCGCCCTTGCACGGAGTATTGCTGCCATATATATTCTGGAGGCCCTTCTAATTGTTTCAAGGTTCTTGATAAAATCCAGAGGCGGATATTCAATGTAATTGGCTCTGATCTGGCATCTCGTCTTCAGTCGCTTTCTCACAGACGTGCCGTCGCCTTCCTCTGTCTTTTTTACAAATACTTTCAGGGTAACTGCTCCGATGAGCTGCTTTCGCTGATTCCCAGACTTCATGAATTTAAGCGTTCAACTAAGCTGTCATTTCGCTCTCACCCTTTTACTGTCGAAACTGTTAAATGCCGGCTCTTCTACTCCAATAGCCTCATGTCTCGCACTTCTCGTCTGCGGAACTCCCTCCCTTTTTCCTGTTTCCCTGATAGCTATAAGCTCCAACTATTCAATGTAATGTCAATCGGCGTCTCCACCTGCCTTGATCTGCCCCTATCCTTCTCTTCATCTTTTCCTCTTTCACTCCTCTTTGCTCTCTCTCCAACTCTCTGTAACTCCTTATGTGCTAGTGGCCTCCCGCCTTGCTTGGGGTGAAATCCCTTAAAAAATATTATATATATTTAAGCTCAAAGAAACTGCAAACCTAGAAAAGTACATCGACCTCCATATTGAATTTTGGAAAAGGTGGAACGTTCATCCTACTATTGTGTCAATTAGCACTGAAGCGTTGTGGTTTATACCACCAAAATATAATGGCTTACATTAAAATAATTGGATATAAAGCCTAGAATGCCACCGTTCCAGAAATCTGCGTTGCTTGAAGAAAGACGTCGTTCGAGCTGATAAATGACACTCATAATAGAAAATAATCCGACTGAAAACGAATCAAACGACAAAAGCACGAATAATAATAATAATAATAATAATAATAATAATAATAATAATAATAATAATAATAATAATAATCAGGACAATCGACCATCTTGGATCTAGGTAAATTGGTCGACATTAATTGCTCGACAGTAAATTGTTGGAAATCAATTGCTCGAAAGATAATTTCTGAAACTATCAATTGCTCGAAAGTCAGATTGCTCGAAGTAATTTCAAACTTGAAGCAGCACGTAAACAGCGCCGTCTCACGACACGTCAACGGAGCTGGATATAAAAGGAACCACAACACTCAACAATAAAGTTGTATTATTTTATTTCATAGTAAATATTAGAAACAATGTAGTTTTATTTTTTTTTTAACCAAAGGTTTCGAGCAAATTGCCTTCCAAGCAATTGATAGTTCGAGAAATTATTTTTCGAGCAATTGATTTCGACCAATTTACCGGATACGGACCATCTTGCTTCAGGACATGGCACAGTAGATAAAGGAGTTGGTTAGATCGAGTGACAGGACCCAAAGCGTGTGAGTTCAATATCCGGTTAAGGCAGTAGAGAACTTGGAGAGGGGAATTAACAGGAGATAACTGATAACTGACATCAATTAGACATGGCACGTGGAACCAGAACAGTTTACCGCGGTGAGCGAAGTAAAAGGTTCAGTTCGACATTCGAACCACCTGAAGAAGGCCGGAGCGTACAACTGCCGAAACGTTGGAATAAATATGTCGAGAAAGATGAGGACAATAGTCCGAATAATGTAAATAGTGTACATAATACCTCATCTCAGAAATATAGAGAGATACTAAAGGGCCGAAACGTTGTAATAAATATGGCGACAAAGATAAGGACAATAGTCCGAATAATGCAAATAGGGTACATAATACTTCATCTCAGAAATATAGACAGATACTGAAGGGCCAAAACGTTGTAATAAATATGATGACAAAGATGAGGACAATAGTCCGAATAATTTAAATAGTGTACATAATACCTCATCTCAGAAATATAGACAGATACTGAAGGTCAAAACCTTGTAATAAATATGGCGAAAAAAATGAGGACAGTAGTCCGAATAATGTAAATAGTGTACATAATACCTCATCTCAGAAATATAGACAGATACTGAAAGGCCAAAACGTTGTAATAAATATGGCGACAAAATGAGGACAATAGTCCGAATAATGTAAATAGTGTTTTCACTGTATTAGCACCTACTGAATATAAAACTCGGCATAAAAGATTGTTCTCACGGGTACAGCTCACACATTACGAAGGGCTATGTTAAATGTGTATGTGTGTTTAATTGGTCAGTGTCATGTCATGTTATGAAGTCTTTTCTGACCTTAGTTATCTGGGCGGGACCCGGAAAGAAATGAGTACACACTAGATATCAAAGGAAATAAACTAATAATAATAGAGCAATTGGCCATATTGTATCAGATTACATAGCATTAGCACCTACAAAAACTCGGCATGACAGAGTGGGTCAAGAAGAAAATATGCAAATTTTACAGGATATAATCTGCAAGAAATTGATATGAACACCACCCTAATCCGGTTAATGATCAAAGCAAATCGCTCATACATCGTGATCAAAGACCACAAGAAGAGAATGTTCCTTCTTATTGACGTGAGAGTTTCCGTAAACTGTAATATATTTTTGAAAGTTTTCAAAAAACTATCAAAAGACAAGCATCTTGAAATGGAAATCTCAAAAATGTGGTCCATGAGGACATCAATAATTTCAGTTGTTTTTGATGACTTTGGATTGATTGGAAAAGGTTTCGATAGAATCGATTCCTGGCAGCCCATTCTTCAAAAATCTATCAAAAGACAAGGGTCTTGAACTGGAAATTTAAAAACAAAACGTGACATATAAAAGCATCAATAATTTCAGTTGTCGTTGGAAATATTTGTTTGATTGAAAATAGTTCTGATAAACCCATTGAAAGGATCCCTCATAGCCTATGCCTAACATAAATACAAAAAAAAAAAATGTTAGCACAAGTAAAGCTCACAACCTACAAATGTCTATTTAAAATGAGTATGCAATTGTATTTATTTTTTAATTTTTACACAAATGGGCATTTGAAATATTATGCAATTTCTGACCTCAGGTCTCTGCTTAAGTCCCGGGAGGAAATACTTGAAGGAAATAAATCAAATAATAAAATAAGTTCTTCATCTACTATCTTCCATTTATATTTTTATATGTGATTTTTTTTCTTTTTTCTTCCCTATATGTAATTATTTTTCTATATAGGAAATTAGTTTCCAGATGTAGAATTTCATTCTATATTTAAATATCTCTCTCCCCGTTATATGTTTTCTATATGTGAAATTTTCTTCTATATTGTTTTTATAATACTACTTTTTTGTATATTGTATTTAAATTTAATCCTTTGAAGAATATTTAAATAATTAGTATAAGTATGATATAATTTAAATTATAAACTTAGTATTTGAAAATTTATTACTATTATATTGACATAATGGGATTGGTTATATTTAAATGAAATTAATATATAAATAATTCACTAAAATTTTTTACTGTAATTTTTACTACAGATGTCGTATTGAATGGATTAAAATTAACATCTTTTCATATAAGTATACATTTTAAATTCTTACTCCCATTCTATAATATGTTAAATTACTCTATAAAATTTTTGTGGCTTTTTCTTGTTTATTCTTCTTCATTGCAAAGGTGTTGATTGGTTACAATTATGTCAGTGTCCGTTTTCAGCCGTCGCATTTATCTGTACCGAAGTTCACCACAGCCACATTAGTTCACTTGCCCCTCTATATTTATATAACTCCCTCCTCTATTATAGGCCAATTCTTACTCACTCTCCATTTATTTTTCCTTTTTACCTTCTTTCCTTCCTTTCCCTTTCGTATTTCCTGTGAAGAAACGTGGATTTTTATTCAGTTTAGTAAATGTAATTGCATTAATAATTCAAGGGAAAAAAAAACAAACTAATTTCCCAGAGACTAAATGATTATTGTTTGGATTTCATTAATTGTAATTCACTTATATGCTGTATAATAAAATAAATTATATTGAGCTGTCTTTTGTGCATCAGTTTCAATATTTCATATTTATATGATCTTGGATTACTTACCGACGCTTTTTTTTTCTCTCTCACACGCACGCACGCACGCACGCACGCACAGACACGCACACACACACACACATCCGATCAAAAAGTGTCGCTTATAGATGCTAAGAAATAAAGTAGTATTTTGTTATATTGTTTTAAAAATAATTCAACGCTCTTTCAGATTTTCTCTTTGGTGTACAGCTGCTTAGAATAAAGATTACAATATTTTCTGTGGCAGGCATAGAGATCAAAATATCTACATAAGGAACAAGAGGAAACGAGAAAACTGGAGCCAATTTTGGAAATACCCCTCCCATCTCTCGCCCTCTCTTCACATCAGGGGAAGAAATATATGAGCTGAGTGTTCAGTTTATTTTAAAAGTAAGGAGAATTTATTAGGTGTAATCAAAAAATTGTAGAATCCTGTTTTGTGAAAACTAAAGTTTAATGCACAGGAATAAACTTATTTTCGTTATTTTAAATTAAAAATTCTGTAAATTTAGCATCTGCCGCACATCTCCGCTTTTTTCGCTAATGACTAGCACTAAAATTGGCAGTAATTTTCGTAAGCTATTCTTCAGTAGTGTTAGCTGTTTGGGTCTGGATTTGTTTGTTTAATGACATTTCAACTCTTTATGGCTCATTTATTCACGAAATTTAATTTCCTTGTCAGTTATTTAGCATGCAACTTCATTTTTTCTTCTTTCTTTTGTTAATATTGGTGTGACCATCGGTAAGTCATTCATTGTCTATGTCTACTGTATTTGATTCATTTGTTTAACTTCAATGATATTAACATTGCTTAAGAATAAATATCCATCCAATGTTATGGATCATTTTATGATATAAAGATATTGGTTATTGTTTAGTATATGAAACTTGAATCAAATCATAAGTTCTTAAGTCTATTTCTCCTTACAGAGTAACAAAAAATTGCTTCATTGGAATAAATGCCTGATTCATTATTCAACAGCAAAAGAATTGCATATTCTGCATTTATACATTTATAATTTTGTATCAGAATCAAAAGTTAAAATGAGGATTCTATTTTATATATGATTGTCATATTCCAATAGTCGTCCTGGGTATGACGATAAACTACGTCCAGCAGCAAGGCCCCTGATCAGGAGGTTTTGTGGAGCGTGGAACCACCTCTTAATTGTTGGTGTTCCCAGGTCCACCTTGACCCGGCGTGGTAACACCTGTTAGGGTCCCAGCTATGGGCAAATAGTTGACCCCACAACCTGTCTCAAAACTATGAAAATGTGAAAATAGATTTTAATACCAGAAATACT
>OZ010595.1:11687880-11690380 GCA_963932145.1 Acanthosepion lycidas | reverse complement strand
GAAGGTGGCATTTATACTGTTTCCAATTTATTGTACATGGCCTAGTATGTCAAATAAGACTTGTGGTTTTAATTAATCGAATTAATAAATAATCTTTTACCAGATGCATGATGTCAGACACAACAATGTGATACGAACGGAGCTGATTAAAGTGAATATTCTGAAAAAATATTCAGAATTTACCGACCTTAAAACACATGAGGAAAGTTATGTATGCAAACTACTAACTTCCTGGCCCGGGGGAATGATCACAATGACAGGAGAGTTCCATAGGATTTATACAAAGTTGTTTCCTCTTAATAAAAAATAAAATAGAAAAATTTCAAGATGAACAAGATCATCACCATCATATTAAGAACATTACAGTTGAATGGCTTCACGCTGACAGCCTTTCATTCGTTTTGACGCATTCATTACAATTACGTCCGCTTTGTGAAGAAAAGCGACATTTGTACAAAGAATTATCATTTTTTATAGATTTCTTTTTATATCTTTTATACTTGCATGCATTTTTTAAACATAACTTGAAGAAGACAGACATGCTGTTGAAATATTGTTAAACATTGTGTCTTTTCTTTTTCTTAAATCTTTTTGTAAATGTTCAAAAATATTGGAACAGTTACGTCAACCATTTGTTTAATAATAATAATAATAATAATAATAATAATAATAATAATAATAATAATAATAATGACTTCAGCTACAAACATTTCCATGAAAGAATTAGATAAAACGCTCTAAATATCAGTCAGTCAGTTATGAGCCATGCGTGATACACGCTTAGGCGATCATGTATCTTTCAATACATGACTGATGAGGCAGAATTTTTAGGTAGGTTGTCATTTCTTTCTGCGGTAGACCAGTTACCATCCAAGGCTATGGAACCCGATCTGTCCTGCTTTTTTTCTCATAGCTGGATGGATAAGATGATTCATACCTTTCCCAAGTGTATTAGCACGTAAGTGAATATAATGGATTCGACTTGAATTCGAACTCGGCTCTCCGATTCCTTAATCCGATCCGCTATTTATTACCGCACCTCCTTGTTCTAAATATAATACATGGAAAAAAAATGACAAGTGTGACACATTTAAGAACAACTATTTTCCATTAGTTGTTACGATACAATAAATGGTTTAAAAAATTTGATACCACATATGAAACAAATCTCAGAACATTCATCTATATTTAAGCTACAAAAGAGAAATATAATATGGAAATGCCTTTCATTAATTTCCTAAGAACATTTTTCATTTGTCTTTGATCAAAGTAACAAGACCTAATAAAATCTGGATTAAGCAGCTAATAATAATAATAATAATAATAATAATAAGAATTCTTTTCTATGTATCGTGACCCCACACGACTTAGGCGATCATGGCTTTCCACTACTTCCTGTCCCTTGTAGCCCTTAATAAATCTTATGTTGTCGTAAACTCCGTTGCGCCATACATTTGCTTAATCTCAACAGGAAAGTTATGTGTTCTTTTCTTCTGTCCCTTTTGCCGTCAAACTGTGCATTGAGTATCAGATTTTCCAAACCATCTTTCGTCATTATGTGCTCTAGAAACCTCAACTATCTCTTCCTGATATTAAGTATAAGTTTCCTTTTTCTTTTACATTTTCTCTCAACTTCATTGTTTCTCACATGTTCGGTACATGGTATCCTCATCATCCTTCTGTAGAACCAGATTTCTGTTGCTTCAAGTTTTTTTTTCATTATCTGTCTATATCTCATGGCCCAGTGGATAAAGACGTTGGTTAGTTCCAGTGGCTATACCCAAGCGGTCGTGAGCTCAATACCAGGCCACAGCAGTGATGTACCAAAAACTTGGAGAGTTGAGTTAAAGGAAAATAACTGAGACATCCGGAAGAGACATGGCACGTGGAACTAGAACAATCCACCCCGGTGGACGAAATAAAGGTTCCGGTTCGAGATTTCAATCACCTGTAGTAGGATAGAGAATACAACGACCGAAACGTGGAGAATGTGGGAATGTAAATGGTGATAACTGTCTGAATATTGTAAATAATGCGAGTAACTTTTTTCTTCATGTTTGAAGAGATTGTCCAGCATTTACCACCATACTGGAGAACAGATATCACGCAACAATTTAGTACTTTTTTCTTTGTTTCTATTGCCTAGTATTCTGCTTAGCTTTTATAATGCTTACTTTGCTATCCCAATAAGTCTTCTGACTTCAGTGTCACAGTTTCCGTCCTCTTTACTTCCCAGATATTTAGATTTACGCACTTGTTTTATTTTGGCTTTAAATCTACAAATCAACCATTCGCCCTTGCATGGAGTATTGCTGCCACATATGATCTGGAGCCTCTTCTAAATGTCTCAATGTCCTTGATAAAATCCAAAGACAAATATGCAATGGAATTGGCCCTGAACTGGCAACTCTTCTACAGCCGCTCTCTCAGAGGCGTGCTGTCGCCCCCACCGTCTTTTTTACAAATATTTACACGGTAACTGCTGCGATGAGCTGCTTTC
>OZ010595.1:11645380-11682880 GCA_963932145.1 Acanthosepion lycidas | reverse complement strand
TACTATGGGGTCTGTAAATGATGTGAGTGATGATATGTTCGCAGACTAGGTACTGATGAGTGAGTGATGATATGTTTTGCAGACCAGGTAGTGAATTTCCTTGTTGAGGTGATGAGTTTCATATGTTGGATGATGTTAAATGTAAGAAGAGGTTAGGAGGCTATTGTCTCACGTGTAGTGGGGGGTTATCGTTAAATAATTTTCTAATTGTATTTTCTAGGTTTAAATGTTGGAAATCAATGGTTAAGTTGTGGAAAAGTTTTGTGTAGTTTTAAAGTTGAGGAGTGTGTTTCTGTTATATTTGGAAGCATTGATGATAGGTTATTTGATTGTTGTGAGTTATTCCTATTAAGACAATGAGTGCAAAGTTGTTCTATGTGCAGAGATTTTCAAAGCGTAGCGTAGATGTGGCACAAGGCTGAAATTAGGGGGTACCCAGTGAGGATCGAACTCACTACTCAGTTGTAATTGTTCTAGCGAGCCAAGCTTCCTAACCATGACACCGCCTCGAGGTGCCCCAATCAATGTCCTATGTGCATGTTGTAATCTTCCTCGGACTAAATTTCTTTTGTTGCGGCGACTACGCATGCGCACGAACGAGGGATGTTGAGAATTAATTATGAATATTTTATATATAAAAAAAAATTGATCTCGCTGATTTCATAAAAATATTTCAATATATAAAAAAAGGAAAGAATTCCTAAGTTTACCGCCGTAAGCTTTCCTCTCTGAGTGCCTTTTCTGTAAATCCTTTCATAGTAATTGTTCGGTTGAGCTCTTCCTTATGGTACCTAGAATTATTTTAATTTAAGTGCTACCAAACTGGTGTCGAGATCTCATCAACATACAGTTGAGCTGGCTAGATGTAAATTCTATGCTAACAGTTTCTTTTCTCGTACTGCCGGCTCCATTATTTCCAGCCAAATCTAATCTGGAAAAATTTAAACGCAATGTCAATCGCTACCTTGTATTCTCCTGATTAGTCTATTATTTTCCCGCTCATTATTAAATTGTTTCTGTTCATAATGATTCTACACCCTTTAACCTATTCTGTCTTAGTGGCTTCACTCTCTTGCATGGGATGATACCGATTAAAAACGTAAAAACAACAAATTTTGCCTGAGGAAGTCCTAAGGACAAAACACGTCACAAGAAAAGGTTTTCCACTTTGACATACACAATATATATATATATATATATATATATATATATATATATATATATATATATATATATATATATATATATATATATATATAAGGCAGGATGTGTGTGTATGTAACGAATGCACGGCCGCAATTTTCGACGGATTTGCACCAAAATTTACATGCACATGCTCCAAGTTAGTTGCATTTCTCAACTCCAATCGATAGTGGAAATAATCGATTTTTTCATGCTTCTACGGCAGTTTTCATGTAGTTTGCGGCCATTTTGTACTGGCCAGAGTGAGAGCCTATAGCTGGCTGCCACGAATAGTCAGGAAGATTCTACTGGCCAGTGTGAGAGCCAACAGCTGACTGACACGAATGTTAATTAGCATGCTAGCATGCAAAAAAATCGATAGCTGCATTCGTCACAAGTGGGAAAAATTTAAATCTGCAAGGCAATTTACTCGAATTGGCTCATTCGCTTGCTTAAACTCAACGTTGATACTGATTCCGCAGAAGTGGGTTGAGGATGAAATAGTATTTGTTGTTAACATTCATTTTTCATTCGTTTTTTCCAGTTACAAGTCCTTTTTTAAAGCTGATCGTTTTGTGTTCATTTTGTTTAGTTCTTTTTTCGTAACAGATTTAATGTTTAGTATAGAGTTTAGAAAAAATTGGGAGTGTGACATAGGCAAGAAGTAAGGCATGTAGCAACATCAGCACGGCAAAGGGCACTCCTTTAAAGGCAAGGAAGGGCAAAAATATTTTAAGTGATAGCGATTGCTGTATCAGTCGTTCGATTTTTGAATCAAGCACGGGCAACGCTGGGCCATGCTGCTAGTATATGTATATGTGTGTGTGGGAGTATGTGTGGCTGTGTGTGTTTGTGTGCATTTTTCTTATATATGTTCTCATACCTATATATATATATATATATATATATATATATATATATATATATATATATTGAAAACATTTTTTTATGTTTATACATTCTTTTTATAGATACAAATATTTAAGTAAATGATTTGTTTATAATAAACATTAATTACGACATTTACCGACCTGAACGACCGAGAAATTTCCATAGAAAATATGCGTCCATTTGGATACGCATTGACATTCTTGGACATTCAGGGCGGTAAATGTTGTTAATACTGTTTATTATAAACAGAGAATTTACTTAAATATATGTATCTATTAGGTTGGTGCAAAAATAATATCGTTTTTTGACGTTAAAAAATACGTCAAAAAACGATAATATTTTTGAACTAACCTAATATAAAAAGAAGGTATAAACATAAAAAAAAATGTCTTAAATAATTGTCGGACTTTGTTCATTTCATAATATATACATATATATATATATATATATATATTTGTGTGTGTGTGTATGTGTGAGTGTGTGCTCAAATATACACTAGTATGCGTATAGGTGTGTCTGTGAGGGTTGAGGTTGAATTCCCTATCTCAGTGAAAACTTTATTGACACCGATTTACTCATCATTCCCCACGCCTCCAACAATTATGCAATTTCGAGAAATTCCATATTTCTTGTTTCACTGTAAGAGAAACTCCTGAATCTCTACATTCTTCAAAACCGACCTTTCATAAGGTCAAGACGACATGGCTAAATAAAAGATCTTTTAGTTCGTAATTTTATGACATTACCGTTAGAGATGGAATTATGAATGGCATTTTCCTATTCTCTGGCGTCTTTCCGAGTAATACTGGTCAATAAGTTGTAAAGAAATTATTTGATCAGTCAAATATAATCAGATAACTGGAAACATTCACCAGAACGAAGTGCGTATCGGAAGTCAATGGTTATAAAGTAGCTTTCGACAGGATGTAAAATTCGGATAACAAATATAGAATCAATAGTTGATTGACAATGTTTTTTTTGTTTAGAAACCCATAAATTCGTGGTAATTCTCTAAAAGAAAGAAAATGAAAACGCACTGATTGACCTCTGCAGAAGAGTACACATTCCATTGAGCATTGACAAATGTTGTTTGTTCGTTCGCTGGATAACCACGTTAGAAGGGAGAAGTAATGGAAATCTTCCTGTACTTAACCACATACAAGAAATATTTTCTTTAACTTTTTCGATATTGAAATAAACGTAGTATTATTTTACATACATTAAAATTGGCATTCTTTTCGGTAAATACTCATCAATGTAAAATTTCGAATCATTTCAACCGAATTAAGGCGATAAAGTCACTAAGATACAACATGTTACTAAGAGTGAAAGAGTCTGATTAAAATTACTAAGGAGAGAAGACAATAATTAGAACATTGTATTAAGTAAACAAAAGATGGAAATTGCCTTCATATTTTTGAAAATCAAAGTTGACAGGAAAGCAATAGACAGAAGGAGAATTTAACAAGGGAGTAGTGCAAAAGAAGAAACTGTTAGCATAGAACTTACGGCTTCATCTAAACATATAACTGTAAAATGATGAGACCTTACTGTTAATCTGGTACTATACTTAAAATGCCTAAGTGCTTACGGCCACAACGTTGAAACACCATTCCCCATACAATCACTAGAGTTAAGCAACATCCGATCAGTATCTTCATTGGTAACCGCTTGGGAATACAAGGTGTTGTATGCATGGATGTGCAGGTGGGTTCGTTATATTCATTTACGCGCAGATACTCTTGGGAAAGGTATTGTAGGGATACCGAAAGCGCTTTAGTTGAGATAAGTCACGTGGGTCACATGACGGCCGGTTCGTCACGTCATTCCATACAGTGACGAAAGCGGCTGTTATTTTTTCAGTTGGTGAACAGCAACCAAACAAGAAGTTTGCTTTCTTCTTGTCTGGGTCAAAGGACCCCAAGCTGAGGCTAAATCTACTCGGCCAGCAGCTTACAAGTACATGGTTCCGTTTCCCTTTGGGAGATAGATGAATCTGGTTTCCTAAAAATGGATTCTCCAGGTCAAGAGTATCTCCAGATTATATCAGAACTTTATTTTGTGTTCTTCCTTATAGTTTGCTTTGCTCTGTATGTATGTCTAATATATATTCTGATATATTGTTTTGTTCATGTCTTAGTATTATAAAAATCTCTCTGAGAACAATGCATTCAGTCATTATTTTTCCTTTCAGACACGCGGTTCCGTCCTGTCCGTGAGCTAGGGTGTTATTGTATCATGGATATAGTAATACCCATAACAAGAGAAGCTTTCTTCCTTAGATCTCCTCTCGTTACATTGGTGACCAAGACGCGATTCGAAAACGTAAGCAAATATTAAATGTTCATTTGTTTCATAAAACATCGTGTCAATTAAAGAAATATGATTTTAACAGGTATATATTTGTCATCATCGGAAAAGGACGATATTATTGTTACAGGAGGTCTTACCAACATAAAGACATTGTATTTGTCTAACATGCTAAAAACCTAAATATTTGCCATTTCTGAGCGTTTTTAAAATGTAAATGCAACAGTATAATTGCTATTATTAGGTTGGTGCAAAAATAATGTCGTTTTTTGACGTTCAACTTCAAAAGATCATAACTCCTTTCATAATAAACTTTATTAATCGAAATAAGAACCATTAGAATCGACACATTTTTGCCAACGAGAAACAAGTTTATTTATCCCATTAGCATAGAAATTCGGAGTTTTGGAAGCGATGAAGTCATTGAAGGCCGATTCGGCATCATTTCGGCTTTTGAATCATTTTTCGCGCAGGAAGTTGTCGAGATGCTTGAAAAAGTGATAATCGGTGGGCGAGAGGCCCGGTGAATATGGCGGATGAGGCAGAGTCTCGTAGCCCAATTCGTTCAGCTTCTGCAGGGTCAGTTGAGCAACATGCGGGCGAGGGTTGTCATGGAGGAGAATCGGTCCCTTCATATTGACCAATCTCGGGCACATACGTTGGAGCTTCTGGTGCATTTCGTCAATTTGTCGGCAGTACTTCTCCGCCGTAATCGTTTCGCCCGGATTCAAGAAACTGTGATGGATGAGACTGGCCGCAGACCACCAAACAGTCACTATAACCTTTTTTTGGTTCAATTTCGGCTTCGGGAAGTGTTGTGGAGCTTCTCCGGCATCCAACCACTGTGCCGAACGTCGCCGGTTGTCGTAGAGGATCCACTTCTCATCACATGTCACAATCCGCTCGAGAAATGGGTCGTTTCTGTTGCGCAGAAGGAGCGTAGAAGACACCTCAATACGACGATTTTTTTGATTATCGTTCAATTCATGCGGCACCCATTTATCCAACTTTTTTGACTTCCCTATTTGCTTCAAATGGCGAACGACTGTTGAGTGGTCGACCTCGAGTTCAACAGCAACTTCTCGTGTGGTTTTACGAGGATCGGCTTCAATTAAGGCATTCAAATGTTCGTTATCAACCGCAGTCGGCCGGCCACGACCGTCTTCATCTTCGAGGCTCTCGTCACCATTGCGAAATTTCTTGAACCACCGTTGTGCCACACGTTCGTTAGTGGTTCCTGGGCCAAACGCATCATTGATATCACGAGCTGTCTCGGCAGCTTTTCGGCCTAGTTTGAACTGGAAGAAGAAAATCGTGCGGATTTGAATTGTGTCGATGCTGTCGAAAAGCCTGAAAAAAATGAATGAAGAGATTGAGAACGGTAACGAATAACACGATTCGATAGAGCGAAAAACGCGCTTCAAAATGATATATAACATGGCTATATATATCAATGAATTAATTCAGAAATCATATATAAAAGTAACATATGTGAGAAAACGACATTATTTTTGAACCAACCTAATAATATTCGGTGGTTAAGTATAAAAAAAGGTATTGCTGAAACTTATAACTAGCACACGGAAGAGCAGCATATGAAAAGAAGTTTGAATCCCAGTTACGTAGAAATGATGACACAAATAAGATAATAGATAATGTAAAAACAATATATTGACACACGGACACCAATAGAGCAGTATAAAAATTTCCGTCAATGGCCTTACCATCGTGCTACAGATCTTCATTATAGCGCTTATATAGCACAAGTCCTACATCATGACGCATAGTGTAAAACTCAAAGCCCTAACATTGACAAGTGTATTTAAAAATGGCTCGTCAAGCATAGCAGTATAATAAGCCCCAGTAGATATTTACTCCTAGTCATTTCAGCTGGCACATGGCCAGATCATTAAAAAATACTATGAATATAAGACTATGGTATATGACCCTCCAAAATCTCGAAGATCAGAGTCTCTCTCCTCGGATCTAAATCCAGCAGATGAGGAAAACTTGTATCATTTACTGTATTTGCCGGCGTATTGAGCATATAAAACTGATTTGTGGAAGAGACTCCCAAAAGGATGTTTTCCTGGTCACAATATACAATAAACGTTTCAATATTAAGGTCAGTCGTTATCTGTGCTATATATTTACCGAATCTGGACTTACTTATTCCTATTACTTTCGTAAAAGACTTATTCTGTAACCGTCTACTTTGAGTTGCTCTTGGGCCTTGTATTGGGTGAACACTTAGCAAATAAAGATCAAGTTAAGCAATTAATAGATATTTATTAGGATTTATAAATCTGGCACATGATCAGTATAATTGGACACTCTGTGATCATCTAATTCACTAAATTGCTAAAAGTATATATATATATATATATATATATATATATATATGTGTGTGTGTGTGTGCCTCTGTGTGTGTGTGCGTGTGTATATATATATATATATATATATGGAACATTTATAGAGTGAAGTTTAGCGTGATACAATGTAAGTTAAAAAGATCGCCGATGTAATTCAATCTTAAAACACTAGCAGTTGACGGTTGCTGCATTGCAGGGGTTTTAACGCTCGATATATTCTAGTCCGTTTGGCATAAGGCCATAAAACTGGCCTTATATTGTTATAAAACATTTAGTGATAGAAAATATTGATATAATTTACCATTAACCTCCCAAATATACACAAACACGTAACTGTATTCATCGATGACAGCGTAGAGTTTTCATCTTGTACGCTACTTCAAAGTAATCTCTCGTCGGATTCGAAAAGTATTCGTTTCGACTAGTCGCAATAACGTAGCTGCTTAGGGATTCAGTGACAAGCCCCTAAGCACTTCGACTAGGCCACCACAAGATTTTATTTTTACGCTATAAGTTTCGCATAATACCGTGTGGATATTAACATTTTCATTTTCATAAATTGATAGAACCCTCCTAAGGGAAGAACAATTTTGAACAGGTTAATGGAGGAAATAATCTATGTAATTAATATATCAACCTAGGGCATGAGTTCTCAAATTTAAGCTGATAGATTTCTCACATATTAATTGAAAATACACAAGATAGCGACACCAATCTGCGCACATTACTTTAAAGATATTTCCGGGGAATCTGAAAATCATATTACAACCCCTGATAAAAATAATGGAAATAACAAAACTTAGACAATGTTCATTTACGTATGTTTTATTCATTTAAAAGTAAATAAAACTTATAACATCTGTCTGTATTTCTGAAATGAGGTATTCTAACTGTTTACACAATTTACATTGTTCAGACTGTGGTCCTCATCTTTATTGCCATATTCACCTTCAACATCTGTCTGTATTTCTAAGATGAGGTATTCTGTTTACACTATTTACATTGTTTGAACTGTTGTCCTCATCTTTATTGCCATATTCACCTTCAACATCTGTCTGTATTTCTGAAATGAGGTATTCTAACTGTTTACACTATTTACATTGTTCAGACTGTTGTCCTCATCTTTATTGCCATATTCACCTTCAACATCTGTCTGTATTTCTGAAATGAGGTATTCTAACTGTTTACACTATTTACATTGTTCAGACTGTTGTCCTCATCTTTATTGCCATATTCACCTTCAACATCTGTCTGTATTTCTAAGATGAGGTATTCTGTTTACACTATTTACATTGTTTGAACTGTTGTCCTCATCTTTATTGCCATATTCACCTTCAACATCTGTCTGTATTTCTGAAATGAGGTATTCTAACTGTTTACACTATTTACATTGTTCAGACTGTTGTCCTCATCTTTATTGCCATATTCACCTTCAACATCTGTCTGTATTTCTAAGATGAGGTATTCTGTTTACACTATTTACATTGTTTGAACTGTTGTCCTCATCTTTATTGCCATATTCACCTTCAACATCTGTCTGTATTTCTGAAATGAGGTATTCTAACTGTTTACACTATTTACATTGTTCAGACTGTTGTCCTCATCTTTATTGCCATATTCACCTTCAACATCTGTCTATTTCTAAGATGAGGTATTCTAACTGTTTACACAATTTACATTGTTCAGACTGTTGTCCTCATCTTTATTGCCATATTCACCTTCAACATCTGTCTGTATTTCTAAGATGAGGTATTCTGTTTACACTATTTACATTGTTTGAACTGTTGTCCTCATCTTTATTGCCATATTCACCTTCAACATCTGTCTGTATTTCTGAAATGAGGTATTCTAACTGTTTACACTATTTACATTGTTCAGACTGTTGTCCTCATCTTTATTGCCATATTCACCTTCAACATCTGTCTATTTCTAAGATGAGGTATTCTAACTGTTTACACAATTTACATTGTTCAGACTGTTGTCCTCATCTTTATTGCCATATTCACCTTCAAAATCTGTCTATATTTCTGAGATGAGGTATTATAACTATTTACACTATTTACATTGTTTGGACTTTTGTCCTCATCTTTTTTGCCATATTCACCTTCAACATCTGTCTATATTTCTGAGATGAGGTATTGTAACTATTTACACTATTTACATTGTTTAGACTGTTGTCCTCATCTTTATTGTCATATTCACGATGTTTCGGCCGTTGTGCCTTCCGGCCTTCCCCTTGTTTTCTCTATATTGCTGAAATGTGGTATTGTAATGATTTACACTATATACAATGCTCGAACTTTTGTCCTCATCTTTATTGTCGTATTTACGATCTTTCGGCTGCTGTACGTTCCGGCCTTCTCCAGGTTATATTTGCTGGAATTTTAACTCGAACCCTTTATTCATTCTACCGAGTTGATTGTTCTAATTCCACATCCCATGCCTCTGGATGTCTCAAATTTTAGTTAATTCCTCTTTGATATATCAACTCTCCAATTTTTTTCCCGTCTGCTGTGTCCAGGAATTGGGCTTGTAAGACTTTTGGGTCACATTTGGATCAACCAAACAACGCTTTTTTTGACAGAACAGGTGAAACAGAAACTTGGGTAGTTGAATAATCAAGGCGAATTAACTAAAAACTGAGATATCTCAAGGCATGGTACTTGGAATTAGAATCTACTCTCATGAAATAAATAATGATTTCGATTCGAAATACCAACAAATATACTCTGAAGGAGACAATAGAGTACAGCGGCCGAAAAGTCATAAATGTGGCAATAAAGATGAGGACAATAGTCCAAACGATGTAAACGGTGTAAATAAAGAAATGAAATAAAAAGCAAGATATGATTATGTAAGAGCTGCATATACTGGTTTCCAAGATTATACCATAAGTAAACTAGATTAAATTATTGTAATTGATTGGATATATTTTTTCCAAACCACTTAAGAAAAAAATAGAATGTTACAATCTTTAGTTAAGAAATACGGAATGCAATTTTCATTCCTAAAACAAAGCAGACAGAAGCCTATATCTGCAAATTAGGTTATAGTTCAGAGAGAATAATTACAGATCTCAACGATTTCTTAGCGATGTATAATTGAAAGGTATCGGCTAGAAAACTGTAAATATAAACGGCTTCAAGGAAATTAAAAAAAGTTGTCAATTCAAAATCTTTTCATTTGCAACGGCTTCTTTAAATATTACCTGCATTAGTAATTGTTATTGGTACTGCGATATTCGTTAAAGTTTTTAAAGCTCAAATATTTACCGATGAATTAAAGGCAATTCTGTGATTATTTTATAGTTGTCGGACACACAAGTTACTTCATCCAGAAACATATGAATTATGACACATCAGAAAATGAAAATACCGAAATTGTGTACTTCTGACGTTGATGATTTAGGGGAAGAAACAATCAAATACTAATTTACACATGATACTATGCAGACTAGGAACATATATACGCATATCCAGACTAGGAACATACATAATCATATTCAGTTTAGAAAGATGCACAATCATATCTAGCCTAGGAACATACATCGTCATATCCAGCCTAGGAACATACATCAACCTATCGTTCCTATGAACATACATTATCCAATCCAGCCTAGGAAAAATCAACATCATATCAAGCCTATGAACATACATCATTCTATCTAGCCTAGGAACAAACATCATCCTATCCAGCCTAGGAACATACATGATCATATCTAGCTGAGGAACATACATCATCCTATCCATCCTAGGAACATGCCTCACCCTATCCAGGTTAGGAACATACCTCATAATATCCAGCCTAGGAACATACATCATCATATCCAGGATAGTAACATACATCATAATATCCAGCCTAGGAACATATATCATACTTTCCAGAATAGGAACATACATATCGAGACTACTAGGAGCATTCATCATTCTATCCAGCCTAAAAAAATACATCATCCTATGCAACATTGGAACATACATAAACCTATCCAGACTAAGAACATTCATCATTCTATCCAGCCTAAGAACATACGTGATCCTATCCATACTAGGAACATACATCATGCTATCCTCCCTAGGAACATACATCATCCTATCCAGCCTAGTACCATACATCATGACATCGAGACTAGGAAGATACATCATCCTATCCAGCCTAGGAACATACATTATCGTCTCCAGCCTAGGAACATACATCATCCTATCCCCACTAGGAACATACATCATCTTATCCAGCCTAGGACCATACATAATCAAATCCAGCCTATGAACATACATCATCATATCCAACCTAGGAACATACATCATTCTATCCATCCTTGGAACATACATCATTCTATCCATCCTTGGAACATACATCATCCTAGTCAGACTAGGAACATACATCATCCTATCCAGCCTAGGAACATACATCATCCTATCCCCACTAGGAACATACATCATCCTATCCAGCCTAGGAACATACATCATCATATACAGCCTACGACTGTAGATGATCCTATCCTGCCTAGGAACATACATCATCCTATCCAGATTAGGAACATACATCATCATATCTAGCCTAGGAACGCACATCATCCTATCCAGGCTTGGAACATACATCATCCTATTCAGACTAGGACAATACATCATCCTTTCCAGCCTTGGACAATACTTCATCCTATCTATAATAGGAACATACATCATCCTATCCAGCCTATGAACTTACACCATCCTATACAACCTAGGAACATTCACCATTCTATCCAGACTAGAAACATACATCATCCTATCTAGTCCAGGACCATACATCATCCTATCCAGCCTAGGAACATACATCATGATATCGAGACTAGGAACATTTATCATTCTATCCAGCCTAGGAACATATATCATCGTATTCAGACTAGGAACATACATCATTCTATCTAGTCCAGGACCATACATCATCCTATCCAGCCTAGGAACATACATCATGATATCGAGACTAGGAACATTTATCATTCTATCCAGCCTAGGAACATATATCATCGTATTCAGACTAGGAACATACATCATCCTATCTAGTCCAGGACCATACATCAACCTATCCAGCCTAGGAACATACATCATGATATCGAGACTAGGAACATTTATCATTCTATCCAGCCTAGGAACATATATCATCGTATTCAGACTAGGAACATACATCATCCTATCTAGTCCAGGACCATACATCATCCTATCCAGCCTAGGAACATACATCATGATATCGAGACTAGGAACATTTATCATTCTATCCAGCCTAGGAACATATATCATCGTATTCAGACTAGGAACATACATCATTCTATCTAGTCCAGGACCATACATCATCCTATCCAGCCTAGGAACATACATCATGATATCGAGACTAGGAACATTTATCATTCTATCCAGCTTAGGAACATATATCATCGTATTCAGACTAGGAACATACATCATCCTATCTAGTCCAGGACCATACATCATCCTATCCAGCCTAGGAACATACATCATGATATCGAGACTAGGAACATTTATCATTCTATCCAGCCTAGGAACATATATCATCGTATTCAGACTAGGAACATACATCATCCTATCTAGTCCAGGACCATACATCATCCTATCCAGCCTAGGAACATACATCATGATATCGAGACTAGGAACATTTATCATTCTATCCAGCCTAGGAACATATATCATCGTATTCAGACTAGGAACATACATCATTCTATCTAGTCCAGGACCATACATCATCCTATCCAGCCTAGGAACATACATCATGATATCGAGACTAGGAACATTTATCATTCTATCCAGCCTAGGAACATATATCATCGTATTCAGACTAGGAACATACATCATCCTATCTAGTCCAGGACCATACATCATCCTATCCAGCCTAGGAACATACATCATGATATCGAGACTAGGAACATTTATCATTCTATCCAGCCTAGGAACATATATCATCGTATTCAGACTAGGAACATACATCATTCTATCTAGTCCAGGACCATACATCATCCTATCCAGCCTAGGAACATACATGATGATATCGAGACTAGGAACATTTATCATTCTATCCAGCCTAGGAACATATATCATCGTATTCAGACTAGGAATATACATCATTCTATCTAGTCCAGGACCATACATCATCCTATCCAGCCTAGGAACATACATCATGATATCGAGACTAGGAACATTTATCATTCTATCCAGCCTAGGAACATATATCATCGTATTCAGACTAGGAACATACATCATCCTATCTAGTCCAGGACCATACATCATCCTATCCAGCCTAGGAACATACATCATGATATCGAGACTAGGAACATTTATCATTCTATCCAGCCTAGGAACATATATCATCGTATTCAGACTAGGAACATACATCATCCTATCTAGTCCAGGACCATACATCATCCTATCCAGCCTAGGAACATACATCATGATATCGAGACTAGGAACATTTATCATTCTATCCAGCCTAGGAACATATATCATCGTATTCAGACTAGGAACATACATCATCCTATCTAGTCCAGGACCATACATCATCCTATCCAGCCTAGGAACATACATCATGATATCGAGACTAGGATCATTTATCATTCTATCCAGCCTAGGAACATATATCATCGTATTCAGACTAGGAACATACATCATCCTATCTAGTCCAGGACCATACATCATCCTATCCAGCCTAGGAACATACATGATGATATCGAGACTAGGAACATTTATCATTCTATCCAGCCTAGGAACATATATCATCGTATTCAGACTAGGAACATACATCATTCTATCTAGTCCAGGACCATACATCATCCTATCCAGCCTAGGAACATACATCATGATATCGAGACTAGGAACATTTATCATTCTATCCAGCCTAGGAACATATATCATCGTATTCAGACTAGGAACATACATCATCCTATCTAGTCCAGGACCATACATCATCCTATCCAGCCTAGGAACATACATCATGATATCGAGACTAGGAACATTTATCATTCTATCCAGCCTAGGAACATATATCATCGTATTCAGACTAGGAACATACATCATCCTATCTAGTCCAGGACCATACATCATCCTATCCAGCCTAGGAACATACATCATGATATCGAGACTAGGAACATTTATCATTCTATCCAGCCTAGGAACATATATCATCGTATTCAGACTAGGAACATACATCATCCTATCTAGTCCAGGACCATACATCATCCTATCCAGCCTAGGAACATACATCATGATATCGAGACTAGGAACATTTATCATTCTATCCAGCCTAGGAACATATATCATCGTATTCAGACTAGGAACATACATCATCCTATCTAGTCCAGGACCATACATCATCCTATCCAGCCTAGGAACATACATCATGATATCGAGACTAGGAACATTTATCATTCTATCCAGCCTAGGAACATATATCATCGTATTCAGACTAGGAACATACATCATCCTATCTAGTCCAGGACCATACATCATCCTATCCAGCCTAGGAACATACATCATGATATCGAGACTAGGAACATTTATCATTCTATCCAGCCTAGGAACATATATCATCGTATTCAGACTAGGAACATACATCATCCTATCTAGTCCAGGACCATACATCATCCTATCCAGCCTAGGAACATACATCATGATATCGAGACTAGGAACATTTATCATTCTATCCAGCCTAGGAACATATATCATCGTATTCAGACTAGGAACATACATCATTCCTATCTAGTCCAGGACCATACATCATCCTATCCAGCCTAGGAACATACATCATGATATCGAGACTAGGAACATTTATCATTCTATCCAGCCTAGGAACATATATCATTGTATTCAGACTAGGAACATACATCATCCTATCTAGTCCAGGACCATACATCATCCTATCCAGCCTAGGAACATACATCATGATATCGAGACTAGGAACATTTATCATTCTATCCAGCCTAGGAACATATATCATCGTATTCAGACTAGGAACATACATCATCCTATCTAGTCCAGGACCATACATCATCCTATCCAGCCTAGGAACATACATCATGATATCGAGACTAGGAACATTTATCATTCTATCCAGCCTAGGAACATATATCATCGTATTCAGACTAGGAACATACATCATCCTATCTAGTCCAGGACCATACATCATCCTATCCAGCCTAGGAACATACATCATGATATCGAGACTAGGAACATTTATCATTCTATCCAGCCTAGGAACATATATCATCGTATTCAGACTAGGAACATGCATCATCCTATCTAGTCCAGGACCATACATCATCCTATCCAGCCTAGGAACATACATCATGATATCGAGACTAGGAACATTTATCATTCTATCCAGCCTAGGAACATATATCATCGTATTCAGACTAGGAACATACATCATCCTATCTAGTCTAGGACCATACATCATCCTATCCAGCCTAGGAACATACATGATGATATCGAGACTAGGAACATTTATCATTCTATCCAGCCTAGGAACATATATCATCGTATTCAGACTAGGAACATACATCATCCTATCTAGTCCAGGACCATACATCATCCTATCCAGCCTAGGAACATACATCATGATATCGAGACTAGGATCATTTATCATTCTATCCAGCCTAGGAACATATATCATCGTATTCAGACTAGGAACATACATCATTCTATCTAGTCCAGGACCATACATCATCCTATCCAGCCTAGGAACATACATCATGATATCGAGACTAGGAACATTTATCATTCTATCCAGCCTAGGAACATATATCATCGTATTCAGACTAGGAACATACATCATCCTATCTAGTCCAGGACCATACATCATCCTATCCAGCCTAGGAACATACATCATGATATCGAGACTAGGAACATTTATCATTCTATCCAGCCTAGGAACATATATCATCGTATCCATCATAACCTAATAATTGTGCTAAAATCCCAGGTTTTAAGAAAAGCAACATATCACGTTGCATGACAGGCCCGGTTAGAAATAACTTTAGTTCGTTTAACACTTTACACTCAGCCTCTCTCTGATTAAGAATTTACACAAGCATCCAGATGTGGCTCCCAAGTCGCCTTGGCAGCCTCATACTGTAAACTTAATTAAAACATCCTTCTCGTTACACGTCTATGCTCTTCTCTCACTACTCACTATGGACGTAACCCGATAAGCAATTTGACTTTCCAGAACAGAATATTTAATGTAGCCCATTTTAATTCGTTAAGAGAAATCTTTTATTCACTAACACTTTTCTATTTTTTTTTTCTATTTTTAATCGAGTTCACCTCTAGAAAGGTATTAAAGCCACTAAGACACATGGGGTTGCTGGGTGTGGAGGAATTAGAAAACAAAAACATTATTCGGAGAAAGGACAAAAGTAAAGTAATCTGGCGGACATCTGTTAACCTTTGGCATTGAATTTACATTTTTGCAGATTAAATTTAACTGAAAAAAACAGATCCAGAAGAGAGTTCACCAAGCGAGAGATGCGAGAAAAGAAACTGTTAGCATAAAATTTAATGTTACATCTAGTGCTGAGCTTGAATTTATAACGTCTAGGTACCATTACTTATAGCTCATCAGAACAATTACCATGAAATAGAAAAGGCAGAGGGAAGCAAATTTACGCCGGTGCGAAAGTGAATGAAACCCTGACGCAATATCAAGACCAATAATATTTCTAAGTTTTCAAATAGATAGATAGATAGCAGGAGTACCAGACAACACTCTAAGCATGGACGATTTTGAGACAATGATATGTACGATAAATTCTAGAGAGAAAATTATGACACACTACACAGTGAACGAACTATCTTAGCAGATGACCTAGCAATGGATTCAATATACAGGGTAAATTGTCACTATTTTATATTTTTAATTTCGCGCATGAGTGTGGTTTGTTTTTTGATTTTAATTTTGTCGATTGCCCAGGATATTTGGGTCAGTTGGACGCCATCAATGAGGAAAAGAACACCATAGCGTAAATTCACTCCGCCAGAAATTTGGAAACGGCTTGCAGTATTGCTTGGCATTCCCGTTGGAAGCTCCAATACAAACATTTCAGTGTGTTTAGGTATCAATTTGAGGACAGTGCAAGAGATTCGGATGGAATTGGTTGAGTCTAAAGGTGATTACGAATTTGTTTGAAGTGATCACTAGTGATGGCAACATTATGCCTCCATTCATCTTCCCACATGGCTTCAGACTCAACACAGAAGCTGACATCAAGTGCCTTGAGGACTTAGTGCTACCATGGATCAAGAGAGTGGCTACTGGAGGAGCCTATCATTGGTAACAGGACTCTACCTCATGCCACACAAGTAGGAGAACCCAATCATGCCTGTGAGACAATTTCTGCAACCACATCACCCCTTACATCTGGTTACCTAACTCACACGACTACAACCCCTTTGATTATTATGTATGGGGCGCAGTTGAGTGAGAGACCATCAAAATTCCTTGTAATACCAAAAATGATGGCAAGAATAATGGCAACATTGATCAACTTAAAGAAGGAGACCGTCCAGAAGAGTTGCAGGAGATTTCGAAGTCGTCTGTAGGAATTGACTGAAGTCGATTTTTTTGAATGAATTTACTATTTAGTATTTGAAGATATTTTTTATGTAATTTTTAAAATACATCTGTTTAAATGGGATGTCAGTGTTGTTTTCATTTTCGCATAATTAATACGACAATATAATCATGTAATGTATTGCAAGACGAAAGATGAACTGAAAGCAAGGATTATGGTAGCATTTATCAAATTAAAAAAGGAGACCGTTCAGAAGTGTTGCAGGAGATTCCGAAGTCACCTGGATGCCAATTGCGATGACAATGGTGATTTTATCGAACAGATTTACTTCATGATATTTTTGTATAATTTTGATAAATATTTCTGTTAAAATGAGATGTCATTACTATTTACATTTTTGCAGCATTTTTGACAATTTATCCATCGCACCGTGTAGTATTTCCACTTTATGTCTAGCAAGAACTTTAGCCCGACAAGGTGAAACGTGTCACTCTGTAGGTCAGCATCAGCCATGCTGATGGAAGGCAAAAAAGGGATCGTTGAGAGAGTAGTTTATTTTTTGGAAGCGTTAAAATTAACACGTCATCCTGTGCCGAAGTTAACATTAACTGAAAGTGGTTTTTAACACTAGTCGCCAATTTGATCTTATCGAACTGATCAGACTTACTACTGAGACAGGAGTAGATGGCTGTGCCATCAGCCTAACTGTTCGCAAGTAAGATCTGAATCTATGAGAAGCATTTTTAGTTTTCTTTATTTTGATTGTAATTTCCACTCAATACAAGTCTAGTGATTCCAGTCAACAAGATGGCAATGTGTAATATGAATGGAAGACAACGTAGTAAAGAAAATAGACGATTGAACTTTAATCTGAAAAACTAAACATCGAATTTTCCAAGTAGCAGCTCTTGAGAAATAACTGCGGGAAAACGCTTTCTTACATTTGGAACTCTGAGTCAATGAGTGTGATTCAAATGCATTCAAAGTGGCAAGGTCACTTTTTGCCAGTAACAGAAAATAGCCTTCATTTGAGCATTTGCCATGGAAATAACGAAAGATCAACTAAAGATATTCAACATAAGTGGGTGCAGATATAAAAATATGTCATCCACCAGAAGACCATGTTTCCTGTATTAAATCCCCTCAAGATGGAAAGTTAGGTTTTAGCAGCTCTCGTCAAACTATGTATACAGCATGCCATCTTCGGTCTAAGTTGTCTCTTGTAAAAATAAAGTATAGCAGGAGTTATCATATTGGCTCAACAGAACGAGCCGATTCTTTCTTTGGCAATGCTCTTGATATACGAGTTCTAAATGTCGAGTAGTTTTTTCTTAAATCTTTTATATTTATATAAAAGCAAACATTTATATACGAAGACGAATGTTGGACTAAAAACCTGATGCTAAATTCGAACCGTTTGCATCTATTTTGAATTAGCTACACATCAAACTGAAAAAGACAATTAGAAACGGATTTCTTTCAAGCCAGGATGTCTTCGTCTTTGATACATACATTTACTCACCAAATATTAGCTTTTGTTTCATTCTTCAGAATAGTTTGACTCCACATTGTCAAAGATCTCTAAAAAAAAGTCAAAGATAAAAGCTTCAGATGAAACCTGTCATGAATTCGAAATCTATTTACAAATATCACGTATATTCATCATTTAAATTATACAATTTCTACTAAGTCAGTGCAAAGACTTACACTCATATATCATTTCAGCTATATACGTGTGTGGTCACACTCAGTAGCGATGTGGACAGACCGAAAAATATATTACGTGGGTGTGAGAAACATTCATGTCTACCTGAGTGTGGGCGAGTGTGATTCTATACGTAGAAAAAAACTCTCAATCGATTGAGATACAGTAGAATAGAAAAGAATGTTTCATCATTTCCTATATAATTTCTATCTAGAATAATTTCTCTATATACCTGGTTTCAAACTAATGGATGAGAAATTACGTGCCTAAGGGCTGGACCATTACTGACAAAGATCGTCGTAAATGTACAAATACACCGGCCACTGTTTGATGTGAAGTTATTTAAGCTTGGTATAAACAATTTAATGCTGTGACCCTCAAAGGACACACAGGAGTGGTCATCACTGACTGACTAGTATATGTTTATTGTACAGATATCAAAAACATTTACGTTTGTAGCGATATTCAATATATATATATATATATATATATATATATATATATATATATATATATATATATATATATATATATATATATATAATATCACACACTGGTGTTAATAAAATAAATATAAATTATATATCTAGCTATCTTCTATCTATAAATATAAAACTGACTATGTGTGTGTGTATGTGTTCGCTAAATACTCGAGAACAATAAGGCATATTTCCACCAAATTTGGAACATAAATTCTATTCGATACTGGGTGCGTCTGGGCAATAAATTAGTCATTTTTCAAAAATCAGTAACCGATAATCCATAAATATTATAGGAATTTCCATTAGTTTGGTTGTTTTAAAACTTTCAGACTTGAAGTCTAAACCTTGAGACCGATTTTAATGAAACTTGATAAGTGTATGCAACTTACTGTCACGCTTATTATACGCTACATTGACTTCTCTCGACACTGGGACCATCAGGGTGCTCCAAAGAGACACCCAAAAATTCAAATTGCTTCGATTTTGATGAAATTTTGCATGTTTGTTACGCTCTTATAATGAGATAGAAATCGGTTGTCAGATTTTTAAAAATGCATGAGGGGGCCCCCAGGATGACCCTATAAACCTCTTGATGCCTCAATTGCTTTTCAAGTGTATTTTGTACAAGTATTCCACGATTTCAACGAAAATTTCAGTACATATTGAGTTTATATCGAGTAACTGAAGTAGTCACTTGGAATTCACTGAAAATCAACACTAGGACCCCTACCAGCATGGAACCATGAAATTTTCAATTAAGTCTGGCCATAAAGTCGATTAAATAGAAAACTTTAAAAAGATGCGCTTTATTGTTTCAATTACTATTAGTTCTTTGGATTGAAATTTGGGACCCCTAGGATGAACCAAAGGGAACCCAAATTTTCAAATTGCTTCGATTTTGACGGAATTTTACATGTATGTTACAATCTTAAAATGAATAAAAACGATTATCAGTTTTGGAAACTACATAAGGGGCCCCCAAAATCACCCATGAACACCTTTCTGCCGCATTAGTCTTTTAATTGTAGAAGTTAGCAGCATTCCGATGAAAATTTGCACATAATTTGCCTTTAGATCAATCAACTCAAAATGAAAACTGTCACCCCATGTGTCATAAATAGATTATGAAAAATATCAGTTTTTCCCATGGATTTCCCGTTTTGTTACTGAAAGAGTTTAGATTGCATTAACTTGACGGCAAAAATGATATCCTTCTTTAAGAAAAAAAAAAATTAAGTGCAAACGAAAGTGTGCACCAATGAGAGAAGTGCACGTAGGTATAAGACGCGTGTGCGAGATCTATCGAGATGTGTAGTTTGTTCAATTGATTTTGCTTCACGTGCAATGATCGATCGAGTTATGTAGTGCGTACTATCGATTTTACTTCACGTGTAGTGTTTATTAGTGCTATGTGATGAAATAAATGCAAAAATTCTCATTCGCATCAAAGTTGTAATTCAGTAAAAAGGTAGGCTGCCTTGAACCATGTATATTTTGAATTTTTGATAGTTTAAATTTAAATTTGTGAAAATCATATTATTAAAAAAGTTTAAACGTAAATGACAATTTTTTATTATGTATTTATCATCTTCTAATCAGCGTTTAAATAATGCTTACTAACTCATATATTTGGAAACTTGAGCCCTAAAATTTTGACAGTTTTATTCTGAAAAATGCACTTATAATAATGTAAAGATCCTTTTTCGATTCATTTATAATTATGATAAACTTAGCGTGTACGTTTTAACGTTCATAGTGAGTAGGTTTCTAACTGCACGTTAATTTTTATTTTTATCATTAGAATTTTTGTTTGGTAGTCTATTTTTAGATAAATCCTAACTTCACGAGCTTGCTTATAATTGTTTACCACGTTCCCGTGGTCTCCCTTATAAACTTGCATTTAATTTATTGCGGCTATATTTCCATTAATGTGTATAATATTCTTGCTTTTTAAATGATCACTTCATTGTTATTTAAAAAGCTCAGCCAACCCCTCCAACTACAGCCTGACAGTAATGCCAAGAAAGCGAAATCCTTCACTTGGATGTGCTACTACTACAGCAAAACGTAAGAAAGCACGGAGAAGAAACGCTTCGCAACAAGAAACTCAAATTAGACTGACACAAAATGCTATTCGTTCAGCTCATGCAAGATCAGCAGAAAGAAATGAGCAACGGTTAACTAGACGAGGAAGGAACGCTGCCAGAACTAATGCTACTCGAGCTGTCGAAACTGAGGGGCAAATAACAATTCTATACAGTATTTGTGAACGTTCGTTTTCAGCCTTGGCATGGCTGCTAGGAGAAATCTTTGTTGAATATCTCCTTCCAATGCATGTTGTTCATTCGATGTAGTTTGAGCAAAAGTTGACAACAAAGCATTTCTCCTCAACAAATTTCGAAGATCGATTGCGATTAATGCACTCTTCATGTGCTGAAAATTTTTTTGCATCTTCTGTGCTTCTGTAAAAAACAACTTTCTCCTGTTATAAATGTTTTCACACTTCATGTCATTATAATTTTTCGGCATATAGATAAGAGACACTGGAGAAAAATCTTCTTTATATTAACTTTACAGATTGGATGAGGTTCGGAATTTTTTTTTTGAACAAACCCCAGGCAACGCCGGGTAATGCTGCTAGTCAATAACAAATATACACTTTTTATATATATATATATAACGTCATCCACAGACAGACTGCTTCGCAGCTCATCAGTGTGGCTAGACATCCGGTTGCCTCTAGCTCGGATCGAAACCTGACTGAATTGGTATCAACCACTAAGCCGTCGGCGCACGGCAGGGAAGCAGGTGGATTTTTAGCGTATTTATTTTTAGAAACACGCCCAGTGACTGACAGTGACTCGATTCGCTATGCGAAGAGTCTCGCTATATATAAGCTATAATAGTCACTGTTTACAAACCCAAACCTACTCCCTAGAGAGCTCAATTGAAATTAATATTTATTTCAGGAGCCTCTCTCTCTCTCTCTCTATCTCTCTCCCTCTCTCTCTCTCTCTCTCTCTCTCTATATATATATATATATATATATATATATATATATATATATATATATATATTATATTATATCGCACACTGGTATTAATAAAATAAATATAAATTATCTATTAATAATAAATATATATTTTTTCGTCGTCGTTGGCACAACTCTGCCTTTTATGCATATCGCAATCTTCAGGTGTCGACTGAAAACTGACCATTACATAATATATATATATATATATATATATATATATATATATATATATATATATATATATATGATTACAATAATAATGAAGCAGTATATATTATTTAAAAATTAAATAAATATAAATAAAAGAAGTGAAAAAAATTATTTATACATTTATTTATACTTATTTTTTTTTCATTAATTTTTACTCATTTAACATTTTTTAGAACAAAATATTATGGACAGCTTAACTATCATTGCAGCTCGATATGTTGGAGTAATGGATAGCGGCTCGGATGGAGGAAGCGGAGAGCCGACGTCGAATTCCAGGCGAATCCGTTGCATTTCCTTACGTGCTAATACCCTTCTCTCACAGACCTGGATGGCAACTGGTCTATCGCAGAAAGAAATGGCAACATACTGCAGGGAAAAAAAAATATGCCTCGTCAGTCATGTATCGAAAGATACATGATGGCTAAGCGTTTATCACGCATGGCACATAACTAACTTATATATATATATATACACGGTGTGGCCACGAAGCATATCATCATAAGGAATATTATTTTATCCAGTTTAAGGAAGTTTAGCCTATTTAACGTAAACGTATTCCTTTCTCTTCAATTATTTTTATCGCGAGCCCATATTAGCTTAAAGTAAGAATTTCTTTAATTGATAGATTTATTTTTTATCCGACATTTTTATTACTTAAAACCTTATTATTGTGGAACTTCTCATTTGAGAAAGACCACCCATATATATATATATATATATATATATATATATATATATATATATATATATATATATATATATATAATGAGTACAGACAACGTTTAAAAATCCATTCAGTTATGATTTATTTAATGAATATGTAAATATCCATATCTTCAGACCAAAACTTTTTATAAATGGGGTAAATTTATCCAGACGAAAGGAAAAGGGAAAAGAAAAGGAAAAAATCTTAATATTAAAGAGGAAGAAAAAAAAAGTTATATTCCAATATAAGTTTAAAAAAAAAAATGGGGGGAGGGAAAGAGAGCGAGAGAGTAGGAGAAAGAGAGAGGGAGGGGAGAGAGATGGAGAGAGTGATAGAGGAAGGGAGAGGAAGGAAGAATTAAACATAAGCTGATAAGTTCTGAGTTTTATATTGTTGTGTTTGTATTATTGTACTCTTTTTGAATTATCCCTACTAAATATCAATTGCTAGTATATATATATATTTATATATGGCATTATATATATATATATATATATATATATATATATATATATGGAGAGAGAGAGAGAGAGAGTGGGAGAGAGATAGATAGATTGATAGATAGATAGATAATATTAGTGGTCAATATACATACATATATATATAAATATATATATAAAATATATAAATACACACACATATATATATATATCATTAAATATTATAGACAAGTGTTGTCTATTTATTTTATCCAAAATTTTTTCGTAACATCTGATGAGTTTAATAACATTATCGTTGAACGAAGAAAGAAATTGACAAAGATGCTGCCTAAATACACACACTATATATATATATATATATATATATATATATATATATATATATATAAATTCCCAAAAGGATAGAATACAGGAAGAACTCTGTGCCCAGGACAGAGTAAGAATATAATATAAAAGGCTCAAACACTAATATTCCATGGTTATAATTTATTACATTGGAATCGTAATCACGATCCAATTCATCAGATCAACAAATTCAATTCTTTTTGACTTTGTAGGTCTGATGAATTGGATTATGATTGCGATTCCAATATAATAAATTATAACCATGGAATATTAGTGTTTGAACCTTTTTATTATATTTTATTTCATTATATATAGAGAGAGAGATAGAGAGAGAGAAAGAGAGAGAAAAAGAAAGGGAGAGAGAGAAAAAGAGAAAGAGAAAGAGAAAGAGAGACAAAGTCAGAGAGAGACAGACAAAGATCGGGTGCATGTGTTCATCAGGTTTTCGTTTTCGATTTGACTGAAGAACACATTTTCTACGTTTTTGTTAATTTAATTTTGCTACAGTTCAGGCACATTTTCTGAACTGCCGGGAGAATTTGAATATAAACTATTATTTTTACATTTTTATCTTTCATATCGCATCATCAAATGTTTTGTGCTGAAAATGCAGTGTTTGTATGCCTGTATTGTGGTTATTGTTTGTTGGTTTCTTTGTTTGATTGTTTTTTTCTTTTTTGTTACTTTTTTTATTGTTTTCGTCAGTTGTATCTTCATGTATTGGTGGAAGTCACGTGTATTTTTTCAAGTATTCATAGAAAACATTTTTTGTTGTGATTTTGATTATTTTGTTTAAATCGCAAATGGTGTTCATGTTTCATAAAGTTGAAACGATTTTTAAAGCATCAAAGCTTTTTATTAAATATCAGATAATAATTTCAAGAGAGAAATAAGTGGACATATTTCGACATTGTTACTATATATGCAAAATAGTAAAGTTGCAATACATTATGAATTTTATTAAATTAGAATCCTCGCAGTATTTAGTATTGTTGATGATATCGCTAAGATTTTTGTCAAGATTTACAAATTCTACGTTTCGTTCAATTTAGCATACCAATCGATGAAATTTGATTAAAAACTGATTCATCTGGAAAATACTTTGACAAAAGCCCCAATTCGCGGTTTAATAATTTCTTTAAATTAATTTAATTTTATTGGACTTCATGGTTAATAATTTTCTTTTTTTTTAGCAGCGAAGAACAAATTCTTAGGATTTCTTGCACTTGAGCATGCAACATGCAACTGGAAATGCGTAAATATTTCTTTCTGGAGCCAAGTTCCAATTTTTTAAAGAATTTGGCCTTGTAACTTCTTTATAGTTCTCGCAAACGAAGAGTGAACTGGAAACTGGATTCTTGTATATAATCAATTAAAGAAAATATATGCAAAAATAATATTTAATTTTTATTAAATAAGCATTTATTTGGACCATTATTTAAAAAAACAGTAGGAGTATACTGTATGTTAAATAATAAAACTTTTAATTTTCCTCAAAAATGAATGAAGATTTATTGTACTAAGCTACACACCCTAGTAAAACCAATTGTATTTTGTATCCCCCCCATACCCGTTTGTACTTCATCACAGAATTTGATTTCGATCGGTCAATGTATGGCTAATTAGAAGATGTGACAGAAGTTACAGAATTTTATATGTAACTCTCTGTTGTATTTCAATGTATCTCTGAGGAAACATTGAATTTTCACACACACGCACGCACAAATGAATAAGTATGTAATTAGAAACCAAAGGTTCTTTGAAATGGGTTTTTCGGAGTAAAAATTAATATACAATACTGAATCCCAAGACTGTTCTTAGACGGATCATATATAAAGCAGAAATAAGTTAGTACCAAAAAGATTCATTTCATGGTCTGCATTAAGCTCATAGTTTTCATAAGAATGGTCATTAACACTAAACTTCATAGATCTACCTGTAAAGTCAATTATAAAATAAGCATATTTCTTAGTGTTCAAATTTGTCTCTTAATTGCGGCGCACACCTGTTTTATTTCTTCGATTGAGGGGAACAAGAACCGGTCAGCATTTTTCTAGATTTAGCGATGTTTGTTTTTATTTTATCTCTTGTTTCGAATTATCAGTTAGGAAAATTATATTTTCACATTTCTATCGTCTTCATAGACATGTCTGCTGTTATGGCTTTAATTAAAACCTAATTTTAAATTCCAATTTAAAATTTTAAAATTCCACTGAGATTTTCATATCCTCTTTAAGTTCCCAAAAATAATTTCTATAGTTTTCCATGAACTTGATGCAAAATAAAATATTGAAAGAATAATTTGGTGAATTTCGTTCCTCATGCAAAAAAATATTTACAGAATCTAAAGTAACGATAAAACGCGGGAAATTATATTTTTGTATAATTTTAGACTCATTAATTAATTTAATTTTCTAATAAATTTTATATGATATTGTGTAATTATTTTTATATGGCATTGTATAATTGTTGTTATATATATATATATATATATATATATATATTAGGATTCAATATCAATTGTAAAGATTTTTTTCTAACCATTTATAAATTAGTAATTTTTTAAAAGACCCGTTATTGCGTTTCTTTGATTTAATAAATTTTTGTTTTTTAGAAAATAGATAATGTATAGTTTTTCATGTAGGCATAAAGGGCATGGGTTATCCCAGGTTTTACAAGTTCTGGTTCTATTTATTATTTTCCAATTTACTGTTGGTGTTTCATTTGTTTTTTTTAAATGCCAAAATACTTAGATAATACATACACACGCACACACATATATACGTATATATATATATATATATATATATATATATATATATATATATATATATATATATATATATATATATGCGCGTATTTTGGCAGCATGTTTTAATTGCGACAGATTTTGTTAAATAATTTAGACACATTCTGGCTACTTATTTTCGATAAGATCCTTTCATAATCCCGAATAAGCTTTTTGTGCAGTTGTTAAAAGGCGAGAGGAAAACAACATGCTGGTTTATGTTGTATTTATTCTGAGTACTTTCGACACACCATAATTTCATCATTAGGGTATTATAAGTATTTAGTGTTCCTGTTTGTGAAGGACAAAAATTGTTGTGGTCATCCGAAGATTACGATTTTTAGGTGAAGTCACGAACGCTGTGTCATGGCTGGTTGATAGACACCGTGTTTAAGGGGAGGTAACTAGGTATGCTGTAGAAAAGTTCCGAGCTTGAGTGGTTGCCAGATAAAGAAAAACTATTAATGAGAAGCGCTAATATTTAAAGACTATTTATTGTACACATTTTAAAATGTTTGTGGAGTACCCGTAATTAATTTTATTGAGGGTTAGTTTCAATTTTTTCGACCCCAGAACTTTCCGAAAGGTAATTGTGCCTAAGTAAATCTAAGGAACTCGATTAGAAGTCGAAATCTGAGCCGATATCCATTACGTCACAACCCTAAAAATTTACAGAAAGTATTCTATGAAGTACAAAGCAAAGAACTTGAAATATTATCGATGCTTCTCCACAGAGAAAAGAAGATCAAATAATCCATAATCGATACTGGAAGCAAAGACATTTACTTCATGGTAGAGAACGAGTCATGTGAATATGCAAAAGCAGTTACGGGGTATTTAACTATTCCAAGATGATTTTAAGGGCTCTGGGCTCACTAGGTAGTTATAAACTTAAATTGAGAAATTCCAACTGCCTCTTTTTGATGTTAAGTATTAGTGTCTTTTTTCATTGCATTTTCTCTAAAACTACATGGTTGATCATATGCTCGGTCCATGGTATTCTCAGCATCGCTCCGTGGAACCAGATTTCTGTTGCCTCAAGTCTCTTCTTCATCTGTGAGGAGATTTAGGAGGATGACATTACGTAACAGTCCAGTTTTCTTTTCGTTGATTCTTATTTGTGCCTATATATACATGATCCAGTGTCGTATAAATCGCTTTGGGTAATGGTTATCAAGCTGATCTCATAAGTCCTAACTACTCGAAAGACACTTCTATTCTCAACAAGTGTCACATGCTTCTGCAAAACATCGCAAAAATGTTATAAAATACAGACATATAAGACGATGAGGGGAAAATAAATGTCAGCTAAATCAAACCTGTCGTAGTCCTGCTCAGGAATCCATTGGAAAAAGTTAGAGAAGGTAATCTTTCTCTATGAAGATGTAAATATACGTGTGTCCCTGAAGAGACATTTTGGTGAAGTCATCTATAGGAACAGGTCACAAGGATTTATGTTACTTTTTTTTATTTGCTGACTTATTTAGACCTAAAGCTACACTTCCTCAGTAATTGTTGAGAAAACGGCTTTGTCGTTTCTTATAACAGTTTCCTTCCCAGTCGAATGTCTAACGTTTTCTTTCGGGTAAGGATTCTCTTTATCTGTCTATATTTCTGAGATGAGGTATTATGTACACTATTTACATTGCTCGGGCTATCTTCTTTTTTGACGGTTCTTTCTGTTCTCATTCGTTTTTTCTTTCTTTCTTTCTATTCTGATCTTTTCCGTTAATTCTCTTTATTCTTTTTGCTTATTTTAGTCACTTTTCTTTCATTTTGAACACGTGATTTTATTCTTTCATTTTTCTACTTTCTTTTAGTTTCTTTTTTCTTCTTTGTCTTCAGCATTGCTAATTTCATCTTTTACTTTCTTTTTTCTTTCTTTCTTCTTTCTTTCTATTTTTGTTGTATTTTTCATCTTTTATGCTAATCTTTCTTTCTTTCTTTCTTTTTTCTTCTTTGTCTCAGCATTGCTAATTTCATCTTTTACTTTCTTTCTTTCTTCTTTCTTTCTATTTTTGTTGTATTTTTTCATCTTTTATGCTAATCTTTCTTTCTTTCTTTCTTTTTTCTTCTTTGTCTCAGCATTGCTAATTTCATCTTTTACTTTCTTTCTTTCTTCTTTCTTTCTATTTTTGTTGTATTTTTTTCATCTTTTATGCTAATCTTCCTTTCTTTCTTTCTTTCTTTTTTCTTCTTTTAATTTCTCTTTTCACCTTTTTCTCCTGATCTTAATATTTCTTTCTTTTTTTCTATTTTTCTGTCGTTCTTTAGATCTTTTCCTTCTTCTTTTCCTTCTTTGTCTCAGCATCCTAATTTCATCTTTCTCTCTCTCTTTCTTCTTTTCATTTCTTTTTAAGCCTTTTTCTCCTGACCTTAATTTCTTCTTTCTTTTTTTTTTTTTACTTTCGTTCATTTTCTTCTTTTAGTTTAAATTCACTCTTTGTATGCTCTTGATCTTAATTTCTTCTTCTTCTTCCTTCCTTCCTTCCTTTGTTTGTTTGTTTCTTTCTTTCTTTTCTTCATTTTCTTTAGTTTTTCCCATGTTTTTCTTCGATTAGTTTATCTATCCCTTTTTTGTATACTGATATAAATTTCTTTCTTTTTTCTTTTTATTTCTTTTTTTGTTTTAGTTTATATTTCCATCTTTTATGATAATCTTGATTTCTTCTTACTTTTTTCTTTTATTCTTTCTTTCTTTCTCTCTTTCTTCTTTTAATTTCTTTTTCCATCTTTTTCTCCTGATCCTCATTTCTTTCTTTCTTTCTTTCTTTCTTTCTCTTCTGTTAGTTTATCTTTCCCTCTTTGTACACTGATCAAAATTTCTTTCTTTCTTTCTTTCTTTCTTTCTTTCTTTCTTTCTTTCTTTCTTTCTTTCTTTCTTTGTCTGATTACTTTAATTTTTTTTCTTTCATTCTTTCTCCTTCTTTTCATTTCTTTTCCCGTCTTTTTCTCCTTATCTTTCCTTTCTTTCTTTCTTTCTTTCTTTCTTTCTTTCTTTCTTTCTTTCTTTCTTTCGCTGTACATTATTATATCTTTCCTTTGTATACTTACCTTTTGATATTTCCCTACGTTCTTCATTCGTTTCTTCGTTCCTCCTTTCTTTATTTTCTTTCCTTTCTTTTGCCTTAAAGATAGATTATTATTATCTCGAACAAACAAACATCAAAACAGACTGAAGCATGTTAACCGTATCTACAGGAACATGATATGCGAAATGGTATCACCTCTCTGTGCGATAAACAACTGGTTGAAATCCTTTTCTAAATCCTTATAGTATATCTTCTTCTTATTTAACAACAATTTTCACAATTCGTTATGCTTAGTTTGTCTAGTATACAAGTCCCAGTTTCTTTTTCTATTCTTAAATGTTTACTTATGTAGCTATTGAACCGACTCATTGACACTTACTTCTAGTTATCGGACAATAGTGAGTATTTTCTGACATTTTTAGACATTTGTCTACTATATTTCAGTTGCATTAATAAATACATTATTTCTTTTTATATAATATACAAATATAACTTAAGTTTACAATTTCCCAGGAATACGTTTCCATTTTTTTCATATTAGAAGTATTGCCTATTCTTGACAAAATTCAACGTGGTTTATGAGGCCTTCCTGAGATGGCTTATTTTCCCAGACAGCTCCATTCTCATATATTCAACATCGTAATCATATCGATATTCCCAAGACAATTGTTCAGACGACGTTTGTTCATTAATATCAGATCTTCACAGCCAAGACCTGTCTACAAGATCGCATCACCCTCATACTTTGTAAGAATGAAATTTCTTTCAGAGAGCCTCTTTTTTTTTTACAAAAAACTGCTGCTTTGTAGAACAGACTCTCTGAGTACTACAATCATAACCTCTTCAAATCGAGGGTTATTTCCTACTTCTTACTCTTATTTTGTTACAAGAGATTACCTTAAGAGAGACTTTGGATGGTTTAGGGTGTCTTTACTGGGTAAAAATCAGTCGAATAAATTATTTAGTTTACGCAGGTTAGATGAGTGATGAGTACAATATCGCAACAATATACATAATAGATAATATTATATACTCTATCGTTATCGCCTTAATTATAATATGCTGCATTTTGTTTATGTTTTCAATATGGTTGTTATATAATCTCAATGAATAAAAAATAACTTCTGTATAGTCGAGCCGCGACTGAATTTCGACAGGCGAGTGTGCAAGCAGAATTAAATTTTCAGCGTAGTAGATCTGATTCAAGACTATTCCGATGATTGTACTGGGGAACGCCACCCTGTCTCTCTGAATCTGGGTTAATTTGAACAACCATGGCGACAGGAAAAACGTAGTTTGACGGGGCGATGATGGTGGCAGTGAAACAGATTTTTGCAGTTTGCTGTTCTGTAAAGATCCTCTCTCTGAAGTGCTTCTTTAAGTGGTCCTGAAAGCCCATTACATTCTTGTAAACTCAAGATTGTCTCGGGAGAAACCGAATTGATTCATTTGAGAGTATCCACAGAGGGCACAAGTCTCTCGAAAGTTTTACATATTTTCTGTGAGGGCCACGCGAAAATGATCGGGCGCGGACCCCAATATCAAATCAAAAGTCAGGGATTTTTTAAATTGAAAATTTAATTAATTAAATTTAATTTAATTAATTAAATTGAAATTAATTGAAATTAAACCTATGTATGGAAGGAGGTAGCTTTGCAATAATAGTCAGAACAGTTCACAGATAGGGCGTTGTGCTAAAGTAAGTGAACACCTAATATAATATTTAAAATAACTGTCCTTTTTATCAAGATATACAACAAATCTTAATTAACATATATATTCATCAAGAAAAACATTTATTAAACGAATTACAACCACTTTCAACAATTTTTATCAATTACATTACACTCCGCCATTTTTGTTTTACACGGTTGCCAGAGCAAATGCGTTTTTTGTGCCCATGTAAAAATCAAAATGACATGCTCATTTCTTCTGGTAAGCTGCGTATACTCAAGTCAAACAATATAAATCATTGTATATGGAAAACTGTGCAGTTAGAAATTAAATTTATATATATATATATATATATATATATATATATATATATATATATATATATATATATATATATATGCAAATATCAAAAGAACTTCCTAAAGCTTTTAAAACCGCATAGTTGAAACCTATAATGATAGAGAAGGCTACAAAAGCTATCAAAACGATTTGGAGAGCAATTCGCCATCGCTCCACAAATTATTTATAAACGGAAGGATTTTGGTATGACTACTTCACAATCAAGAAGTGGCCTTCCGTGAAAAATAACTATAAGAGCAGGTAGACATCTAGTTCGGCTTGTTCAAGCAAATCCTGCTAAAACTTTTGTGGTTCTCCAATCCTCACTGTCCAATGTTGGAATCAATGTGCATCCGTCTACAGTGCGTCGAAATCTGAACAATGTCAGTCTTCATGGCAGAAGGCCTAGGAAAAAAGTCAATGCTTATGGAATAGCACAAGCATATTCACCTCAACTATACCTAAGCTCATATTAATAAGGTAGAAACATTCTGGCAGAAGTTTTCATGGTCGGATGAAACCAAACTTGAGATTTTGGGGGAGGAATAATACGTGGTATATCTGTTGCGCTCGTAATACGGCTTTTGGAGAGAAGAATTTGCTACCAACCATTAAATATGGCGGTGACAGAATTATGATTTAGGGTTGCTTTGCTGCAGCTGGGACAGGCAAAATAGTACACATTGACTGCACAATGGACTCTGCAAGTAATTTTGAACAAAGGTGTCTTTTCCTCAGTTCAAAATTTGGGTTTAGATTGATGCTGGAACTTCCAACAGGACAATGATCTGAAGCATCAAAGCAAATCCACAAAGAATGGGTTTGTAAAAACAATTCAGGTTTTTGAACAGCCTAGTCAAGGGTCTGAAGGTCTGATTTAAATCCAATTGAAAATCTGTGATTCAAGTGAAAGAAGGTAGTACACTCAAGAAACCCAGGTAAAATTGAGCAATTGTTGGTGTTTTGTCAAAAGGAATGGTCAAAAATTGACACTCATTACTGGCAAAAATGTCTTAAAAATTATAGGAAAAGGCTGGTTAACATTATAACCTCAAAAGAAGCAGTCACCAAATATTAAATATAGGGGTTCACTTTTGCATAATTTAATTTTTAATTTCTAATTAATATTTTTATTCCCTATTTGAAAGTGGTTGTAATTGATTTAATAATGCTATTAAGTATATATTAATAAATATACATATTATCCCACATCGTTAGCATGACTCGGAATTTCATGCAAAACGCAATCTTTAGGTGCTGAGTATGAAACTCCGTGTCGTGCTATCGGTGAGGGATAATATATATATATATATATATATATATATATATATATATATATATATATATATATATATATATATATATATGCGTGTGTGTGTGTGTGAGTACATTTAAAGGAAACAAATAAAACACCCACAGTGAAATGGAAACTAATAGAAAACCAAGAATATATAGATTCTTAAATGACCCGTGTACTTTTATGCCTACAGGAAAAGTTATATATTATTAGGTTGGTGCAAAAATAATGACGTAATAATATCGTTCTTTGACGTTACGTCAAAAAACGACATTATTACGTCATTATTTTTGCACCAACCTAATATTAAGTGTCTGAAAAATAAAAATTTATTAAATCAAAGAAATGAAATAGCAGTTCTTGTAGATATTGTCTCATATTTTCCTTAAAGAATAGTTAATTATAAAACAAATTGCATAATTATATGTCTATTATTTGATCATAAAGAAAATAGTGCATAAATGCGTAAATAAATTCTAATATCTTAATTTTACAATACCACATATAATTTATTAGTAAATATAATAAATATAGTATTTTAGATTTTTATAAATAAAAATATAAATATAAATATAATTACTTAATCATATTTGAAAACACCTTTAAGAAAATGTCGATGTAGTTTTAAAAATAAGGAAATAAATAAAAAGAAATAAAAATGCCAAATGTATCGTAGTGTAACACAAAATAGAATAACAGATTGTGAGGACACTTTCGCATAAAAGGAAGTCAGTATAAACAGACAGAAATTTCAAACACCCACCTAAATTTAATCGATTTTCACTTGTCACATAAAATTATACTTGTATCTTGATTCGTCAAAAAAAAGAAAAAAAAAAAAAAGAAGCCCACACCCCTTTAATAAAAAAAATTGAAATCTCATTTGCCCACCAATATCAATAAATATTCTATATAATACTTTTTGGCTTATAAATAAAGAAATACAAATTTTTCGTAAGTTATTCAGCATCGCCTGAAAATTGAACTCAACACCAAATTTTAAGTTTAATTTAAAATTTAGGTTTTTGTTTCGAAATATTGGTATTTTTTGAGTTGCGATAATACATATTTTAAAAAAGAATAATTATATATATATATATATATATATATATATATATATATATATGTATACATACATATATATATATACATATATATATATATATATACATATATATATATATACATATATATATATATACATATATATATATATATATATATATATACATATATATATATATATATACATACATATATATATATATATACATATATATATATACATATATATATATATACATATATATACATATACATATATATATATATACATATATATATATACATATATATACATATACATATATATACATATATATATATATATATATATATATATATATATATATATATATATATATATATATATATATATATATATATATATATATATATATACAGTGTGGTAGGATAAGAATTATACACTATTTACTTAACATCGGGAAAAATAATTCATTTACTAATTAGAAGTTCATCAGGAAAACGTAGAATCGAATTTTTGTCGAAGGATTATTTTTATTTTTATCTCGTTGACATTTTCGCCAGTATGGATATGTCGTCGAAATATAATAAACATAGATCATATATTTACGCATTTATCGCCATACTGATTTGGTTCAAGACAACAACTTGAAAGCAACTATAAAATCTATTCGTACGATTTTACTATCATTAATCCAGTTTGCTGAATACTATAATATTTTGTGTCCGCCTTGTAGTAGTAGATATAATAGTATTTCGAAGTCTGAATGTTTTCTTAAATCATTTTTTGTAATTACTACTTCGTTCATCAAATTTGGGCTTCTTTATCGTCTTTAATGTTTGAAGTTCATTTAGTCTCACCTTGCCTATTTGCCGTAAAAAGCAAAGCGTCATGAGAATTGTTCGTCACTCGTTACTTCAAATAGAAACTTATTAAGTTTAATATTTGCTAATTACTAATACTTATATTTCGGTACGAACACACCATAAAACAAAGACGAATCTGTATATACAAGGACTATCGTAAATGAAAGTTATAAAAAAAATGTCAAGCCTCTCGATTCCTAATTTGTTTGCACGCTTGCGAATTATAACATTAACAACTGAATTACAAAGAAGAATTAGATTTGAGTTGCTACATCGAAGGCATCTCTTCTATCGACCGCATCACATATGACCAAAAGTGCGAGAAACAATTCATGGAAGAAGCTGATTGGAAGCTCTCATAATCCTCGCCAGGGAGTTGAAATCGTATGGACACAAGAGCCAACAATCGTTAAACTGCTCTCCTAAAAAATACCACCTTAGGCCAGAGTGGTAGACACAAGAAAAGATGGGCTGATAGCAGCAAGGATTGCGCTGGAATATCATTCGCAGAGATTCACATTTCAGCAGGAAACCGGGACATGTGGAGGAAGCTGGTCAGGTGCTCAGTAGGGTAGCGATCCTTTGATGAAATGAAACCCCGGCTTGGAACTGAGGATAAAGTATAATGATAATTATGATGATGGTGTTTCTTTCTTTAAATAGTAAATGCAACATTTAACATAAATATTTTCGAAATATTATACGCGTTTCTAATTCATTGCGCGGGCATATCGGCGTGGTGTAATGGTTAGCAAGCTTGTCTTGCTACGTCAGTTACTACTGAAAAGTGAGTTCGATCCTCACTGGATGCCCCATGCTTTCGGTCTTGTGACACATCTAAGCTACGCTTGGAAAAACTTTTCTAGTTCAAAGGTGAAGTCGGAGCGTCAATGATAAATGTGTCTCTACGAATTCAGTCTAACTTGCTAGCAGTAAGATATAAAAATCGATAACCAGATGAACTCTTGTCAAGAAAAACATTAAAAACACGGCAGCATGAAACGGTATGTAAGTTAAGAAAAGTAATATTTCCTCAGTGTTTTCTAGGTATTATTTCATTTTTATTTTCTGTTTTCTTTTTTGGCGGGCGTAGGAGTGCGGTCTACAGAAGAAAAATAAGTCGCTAATATGAGATATTAACATACGAACTTTCAAAACTAAATCACAGTTGAAAAAGACGTCTTAATGTTAAAGAATTCTGTTCTATTTTTTATCCTTTTTCAGTCTGGCTCAGTGGGTTTTATGAGTTCAGTAATGGTTTTCTTCTGCTGTAGACAAGGTAAAATGTCGTCGCTGATTTATCCACAAAGACGAGCTGACGCAATAGACACGTTAAGAAAGAAAATATTTCTTAAAACGAATTGAAGATGACACACTGAAGAAATTCGCAGAATCTTGAGAAGGGTTCAATTAATTCTGGCATTTTTTGCTGTATGTTAAAATAAAACCAAAGGTGTTACTGATTCTTTGTTGTGTATGTTAACTTCGAATATATATGTTACACGTCGGTGAAAAAAAAAGAAGGATATTTTAGTTTAATATCCTTATCTTTTAGAAAGCATCTATTGTCAGTTGGATTCATGTATATATATATTTTTATTTTGTCTATCTACATTATCTGTATGAGTGCGTACTATTTTTAAAATTGCTAAAAATAAATTAAAACGTTTTAACGCGAAATGACGGGTAGATAATTGATATTTATTCCATCGGTTGCTTTAATTTTTTCTGGGAAAGGATTAAAACGAAGACATTTAAATTCTTTTTTTAAAGTGTTATATTTAGCTAATTTAACGACACGTCCCAGATCTTGTAAAGTAAGCAAAGGAACAATCATTTGCTCAGTTTACAGGATCTTGGTTACGCCTTTTTTTGAGCAGTAGTAGAGGTTTATCCCTTGTTTCCTGTTTAGGATTGGGTTGCTGGTTCTTCTAAAGTAACTTCTTTCGGCTTTTGAATAAGAGTAGAGGTTTATTTCTTGTTCTTGTTTAGTATTGGGTTTCCGGTTCATCCTAAAGTCTACTTCAACTCTATACTTCTAACGTCTCCCTCTGTACACTGAAATTTTATTCACTATTTATTTATTTAATTTTCTCATCAGTAGGAATTATTGACTGATTCATATTATACTTTCGGCTTTTGAATAAGAGCAGAGATTTATTTCTAGTCGTGTTTGGTATTGGGTTTCCGGTTCCTTCAATGTAAGCGGTACCTTAGTGATTGTAAAAAG
>OZ010595.1:11537880-11642880 GCA_963932145.1 Acanthosepion lycidas | reverse complement strand
CTTTATTATAGTAAGATTACTATATTTATCAATTCGTAATATCAAAATGAATGTCGTTGACAATTCTGAATAGAACGATGCGCTTTCTGTGGTTACCGAAAACTTTCTTCATTTAGATGCTGGATTCATTCCTTTAAAGGTAGACCCACTCACCTGGGGAACATAACTGTAATGACTTAGTTGAAAGTCTTGGCAGCAGGAATGATAATTGTTTAACACTTTTAATATTTGACTATAAATCTTTATCCAAACGTGTGGCGATCAGCGAACTGCGCACTATTCGACATCGAGCATTAAAATGCTGATAAAATATCCTGCTTCAAGTATCGATCTCCGAGATTGTTTAGTTGGAAGTTTACAAATAAAATATCCATTAATCCTAAACTTGGTGTTTTATTCATTAATTTATTCCGTTGGCCCATTTCTGTGCCACAGTGGTCACCACTCTCCTCCATCTCACAACTGTGGCTGATGGTGGCATTCAAGGCAGAAGAGGGCAATGACTTGCTGGTCCTTTTACATCAGGGATGTTGAGGTTACCTAGAAACTCCTGTCAAATTTTAAAGAGGCTAGATCTCGAAGGCAGCAGTTGATTTGAATTCAGAGTTTATCTTCAAGACTGGCGATGGCATATGGCGACCGTGCGCTGACCAGACTACATTGAACACCCACTCGGCGGTATCGAGGAGATCCAAAGGAATAGAGAAAATTATATATGGGAATGGTTTGTTTGCAGGAGTTGCCTGAAAGTTGTCAGTGTTGAAAGTCAACAGCTTCGGAATCCACCCCGAGTTTTTTGTTTGTTGTCTAGATTACTTCCATAACGTTTTCCTGTTTTGGATATGACCGCAAGGTAGCAAAAGTTTAAAATAAGGATTTTTGTCCCCTTAGATGAACTACTTTCTTCGGCTGTCGTTGCATCTAGCGGAAACAGCTAGTCACCAGAAATCCGTCTTCGCCCATTCTCTGGCTTGGAACTGGACTCAGTTGTCAGAGGCTATTTCAGACTCATGCCACGGAAACATTTTGTAGACAATAGAAACTTGTCCCCAACTATCACTCCCGGCTACCACAACCATATATATTTTACGTATATAAACATTTATATATATTACATATTTTAGAATCTCCCCGAAAAATTAACGAATTTTAAAATACATATAAAAATAGGTAAACAAAAACATTAGAAAGCAAAACAATTTACATAAATAAACAAATACAAACATTGAAAAGTTTGGTAATTTTAGGAAAAGAGAGCTGAAAGCGTATATTATAATATAGTTATTTTCTAAGCGTAGCTTAGATGTGGCACAAGGCCGAAAGTAGGGGGTATCCAGTCCAGTCCAGTGAGGATTGAACTCACTACTTAATCGTAATTGTTCAAGTGAGACAAGCTTGCTAGCCATTAAACCACTTTGAGGCGCCCTAGCACACCCCTAATATATATGGGGATATAAGCCTAAAATACTGGAAGATTATGAAGCTTTATTTAACATAAAATAAAATCATTTATACTGACTTTTTGACAATACTAACACCTAAACTATGAATTGATAGAAATAAACGACAATAGAAAATATCAATTTGATAAATATAACTTTAGCTAAGCTTTGGAGTTTACACAGTGAAAAATATCGTTTGGATGTAACAACAGTTTTTTTTTCATTCTTTGGGAATTACGGAAGCACCTAACAATATTTAAGATGAATTATCAAATCATGAAAGTAACTTGTCATGCACCTTATAAAACATGTAGAACAAGACATTGTGAATTTGAATGTTTTTCTTTTTTTATGTGCTGTGTCCCCTCATGCCGTACGCGATCATGGCTCTCCACAATTTCCTGATTTTGTTTTGTTTTTGTAGCTCTTAATAAATTTTCTCTTTTTGTTATTTCTCCTAAACCCTGTTTCGACATCCATTTGCTTAAGTTTAAGTTTGTTATGCTTTGTTTTTCTTTGTCCATCTTCCCCTTATTTTCTCCAGATTTTTCGAGCCCTTCTTGTTCTTCAGAAATTTCAACTGTCTTTTCCTGGTGTTAAGTATGAGTTTCCTTTATGTTACCATTTTCTCTAAAATCTCATCGTTACTCCCGTGTTCGTAATCTCAACATCCTTCTGTAGAAGCACATTTAATTAGTCAAATTTAGATGAAGGAAAATATTTTATTTAAAGGTCATATTCGGGTAATTTTTCGGTTGTTCAAATTTTAAAAATTAAAACAAATAATTTATCAAGATTTCAAATAATAAAGCATTATTGTTCCTTCGGTTTATTTATCTATCACTTCTTCGTACATTTCAACGTACCATTACTTAACTACTTTGAATTTTATTTTACATTTGCTAGACTAAACAAAACTTTAGAACCACAGAAGGAAAAAAAAAAAACTTCGAATGTTTTAATAAAAATTTAAGGCTTCTTTTTAGATTTACGGTCATATCACGCTGAAACACCGGTTCGATAACTGAAGTTAAGCAACGTCAAGTGTGTTCAGCACTAAGATGGGTGACCACTTGGGGATATTAGGTGGTGTAAACTTGGATGTGCGGGTGGTGTAATGGATAACGGTTCTGGATGAGAAATCGGAGAGTCGGGTTTCTAATATTCACTTATTCGAAAATACTAAGTAGGAATCCACATCGTCTCCACACCAGCCATGAGTTAAATTACTAGGAGTTGTATCAGAAAATCATTATTATCTCAAAAAAAAAAAAAAATCCAATCCAAAGTAATTTACTGGCTTTAAATAACTTGCAAAAGGTTGATAGATCTTAAAAACAATCATAAAAATTAAGTAGGTAGTATATTTATCTTAACTTAATATTAGGGTGGTGCAAAAATAATGACGTAATAATGTCGTTTTTTTACGTTAAAAATACGTCAAAAAACGACATTATTACGTCATTATTTTTGCACCAACCTAATATATAGAGATGGCTACCGTGTTAATAGAAAATTTTAAAGAAATAAGGTGCTAACAGAAACCAAGAAGAAAAACTTTTAATTCTAAGAGAAAATGCAGGGTCGTCAGTAAAGAAGACATTATAACGCAAAGACTACGTCGGTGAGATTAACATTAAACAGCTACAGAATTTAATTATCTGAAAAGCAATTGATGACAGAAAAACAGCACAAATTGGGATATGACACAGACGCTCGAAACTACACCCTTTTACAAATTAATTGAAACAAAACGAATAATTCCTTTATTCTTTATTTTTTTTCATATTTTCCAATGAAACATGACAAGTGCACATGTTAGTACTTCTTATGACCATTCCACGAGGTCTTTCCTTACAGATTGACCCCAGATTCTTGATTGGATTTAAATCAGAAGTTTCCGTGCCAGTCTAATACTTTGATTTGCTAACTGTTAAGGTTTGCCAGTGTTGTCGTGCAGCGTTACAAATTTTCGTACGTTTCCTTGGAGTAACGTTCATCGCTGACTATGGGCGTAGGTCAACTAATCGACAGTCGAGACAATAGTGTCTGGGCGTGATGAAAATCTGATGCAATCACAGATAATGAAATATTTTTTCAAGGACGAACAAATTTCATCACAAACACCGAAAATAGATTCATATTACTGCACACCACTGCAAACAACGTAATCTGAGGAAAAAATAGAAATTAATTACACCCTTTCAAATCAATTGATCTAAAACTGACCGTATAGAAAAAAAGAAAAAAAACTAAAGCAGTTGTTTAAATTAATTTGCACAAGGATGTAAGTATAGTATTAAAACACAAACTGACATTGTTGGAAACAAAGAAAAGTGCATTGGATTCCTTTTTTCTTTCTTTTTAAATCGAGATCATCCCTAGTAAGGCAGTAAAGCCACTAAGACACAAGGGGTTTCACAGTGTCGAAAAATTAGACAACAGAAACATTAGGGAGCGAGAAAATAGAAGATCAATTCAGGAGGATTGCAGATAGCGATTGACACTGCATTCAAATTCTTGAAATATTAAAGTTGACTGGAAAGCATACTGGGTATGATGATAAACTTCATCCGGCAGCTAGACCTCTGATCGGGAGGGTTTTGTGTAGCGTGCAACCTCTTCTTAATTGCTGTTGTTCCCAGGTTCACCCTGACCTGGAGTGGTAGCACCTGTTAGGGTTCCAGCTATGGGAAAATAGTGAACCCCCATACTAGGGTAAAAAATGAAAGTATAAGTTTAAAAAAAATAAAATATAACTATAAATTGCCACCAACAGATTTTTGCGAAAAAAAATTATTACCGGCAAAAGAAAAAATAATAAAAAAACAAAAAAAAACAACAAAAAAAAACAAAAACATTATTAGCAAAAGATAATACTCATGCAGAAAATAAAATAAAATTTTGGCATTAAATGACCCATAAGGAGTTAATGTGCCGTTAAACTAACAAACAAAGAAACAATACTAGAATGAGCTATACCAATAGAAAAAATATGAAGAAATCTATTTTCTGGGGGAAAATATTCTAAGATAAAGATGTTTTAAATTTCAACCGACAGCAACAATGCCTTCTCAATCAATGAATGTCGTATTTTTCTTTATAAGAAGACAACTAATGCTTCATCATAAAAATTGCCATTAACATTACTATGATTAATTTCACTGGAATATATTGAAGCTCAAACAGACAATTGATCGCAAAACATTCGTCTGCCACAGACTGGGAATCTTCTAGATGATTTCTGAAAAGTAGTCCATAAAACCTTTGCTGAAACAAAAGCCAGACAACATATGAAGAAAGACAATATGTAAAGGAAAGAATGCATCAAAGAACAAACAACAGATGTATTTTGTATTGAAATAAAATTAATTTGGATTCAAGTGAATATTTATCTATTTATTATTTATTTTAGGGAAATAGCAGAGAAATCGAACAATTGAATTAAAAGAAAAAGAGATTGAAGAGAAGAGAGATTAAGAAAGTTTTTAGAGAAAACCCGACAAAAAGATAGGAAATAATTGGAATTATGTTGAACGTAGAGTTCCGTAATGCCACAAATCGCCCACACAAATCCAAGAATTGTGTCCTGTGGAGGAACTGACGAACAAAACGCCTCTTTAACGAAATCAATAATCATTTCTAAAACTTTAATGAATGTCTAAAATATCACAAAAAATAATCTCGAAATGGTTTTGTCGTTCTCAAACTACTATCTTTTACAATTTATGTCTCTCATATCACACCAAATTGATATCTTCCAATACGAGGCAAGTGAATGGCGACGCAAAACTCACCTTTGGTGTGATTTGCTCGCGTTCAGCTGCATTTCGTTAAGGCGATGTAACTGAGACGGATTAGCAATTGATTCATTTGAGATTTAAAAATAAGCGCAAAGCAACAAAATAAAATGAACAGGAGAAAAAAAGAAGTCATTTTATTTTTCGATTCTCTAGACGGAAATAAAAAAAATTAAATAATTTTAAATTTCTGAGGTCTTAAAATAAAAAATTAGAAATTTTTAATTCGATTAACTTCTTCGAAAATCGATTTTATTGTTTCTATTCACTTATAAATCAACAAAAGGAAATATTTCTCTATACATACGAATTGATTTTTTATTTCTCCCCCAAATTTAGGAGCTTCACTCAGATTTATAAATAAAGAATATTTTATTAAAATGAATCGCTTTTCCAGAGTTAAATATGGCAGTTGGTTTCTCTACAGAACCTTGCGTGTTATTTGAAATGATTAAATTTTGTTTTTTATACTATTTTTTTTCACCCAATACAAAGCTACTTAACATAGTTGGTCATTAAACGTAATGTTTGTAATTGAATATAAATAGAGAGAATGAGACTGATTGGTTTTTATTTTACGGCTTATCAACCTTTTGCAGGTTATTTAAAGCCGGAAATTTGGCTTTTAGATTGTAAAAATTTTTTTACTGATAATTTGTGGCTCTCACTGATACGCGTCCTATTAATTAATCCATAGCCGGGGGGAGAAGAAATGGTTTCGTTTGTTTTTTGTTTTTGTTTAACGGCATATGAACTCCTTATGGATCATTTAATACCGAAATTTTCTTTTCTTGTGAGCTTTGATAATATTTTTTCAAGAATTTTCTTTAAAAAAATTGTTGGTATTTTTTTGATTCTGTTTTACAATAATGTATTGCTTCAAAATGTTTTGCAAAGCATTTTTATATTTTGACTCCAGTTTAGTAGTTCTCTATTTACCCATAGCTGGGACCCTAACAGGGGGTTCAATCCTTGGTCTTAGTGGACTTGGGAACTACAGTAGTTAAGAAGTGGTTCTACGCGTCTTAAAACCTCTTGATCAGAGCCTTGCTGCGAGATGTATTAGGTTGGTGCAAAAATAATGACGTATTTTTTAACGTATTTTTTAACGTCAAAAAACGACATTATTACGTCATTATTTTTGCACCAACCTAATAGTTAATCGTCATACCCAGGACAAGACAGAAGTTGGACTCATACCTTTCCCAAGGGTATTTGCGCGTAAGTGAATATAAATAAGTGGACTGGAATAGGAATTAGGGCCCCTAATTTCCAATTCTGTGCCCTTATCCATTACATTAAACGCATATTCAATCTTACAACACCTGGTATTCACAAGCCGTCCCGATGTTGCTTAAAGTCGGTAATCTTCTGAGAACCGGTGTTTCAAGGTGATATGGCAGTAAACCTGGGGGAAATAGGTGCATATTATGAAAATATGGAGGAGGGCATAGAGTAGTTGACCCTACACTTGAAACCTGTAGTGATCGGGAAAGGACCTTCTTAATAGACTTTCCCAAAACGTCACGGAGGAAGAAACTGTCCGACTGGAGTTTCCTCTGGGTCAATTAAATACAAAGCGAATGGGGATATATTGACTGAGTATAATTGGTCTGGAGGGTCTGTGCTTTGGGAGCTCTGGGTTGGTGTATCTAAGATCTTCGCTGTCATGAAGACAGTGATAAAATAGCGAGGGGCGAACAATATTTTGTCTGTGGAAAAATGGTGGGAAATCCTGGAAAATAATTAATTCTCCCATAATGCAGTTAAACGGTATTTAACTCTGCCAAGGCTGGAAAAGGACGATTGGTTAGCTCCAGACCAGATACAGCAGCAATCCTCCATTTATGCTCTGGTCGTAAGGGTGTATATCAAGTGGGGCGGACAATTCATCCAGTATCTTTTTTCAGCTTATATATGAGTTAGATTTCAGATCGGATATTATATTTAACCCTAACAGACTGATGAGAAGGAGCCTCATAGAAAATACAGCAGTTCATCATAATTAGATCGGTGACTATTCTGTGACGTTTGGATAAGTTGTAAAATAAACCCGATTAGCTGGGTTGTAGTAAACCTCTAAATACATTTTCTGGAAAAGCGTTATTTTCAATTTACAAGGCAGTTGCAGGGAAAAGAGATTAGCCTTGAATTACGTAAGTATAAAACAACACTGATGCTTCGTAAAACGCATATTAGTATTTATTGGTCGAAAAACATTTAATTCACCAATTATAAAAATCGACCAAATCATAGGACGATGGATTTGATTAATTTAATAACCTAAAGCAAAGGGATAAAGCCACTGAGATGCAAGATATTACTGAGAGTGAAAGGAGATTAGAAAACGTTAATGAGGAGAAAGAACTATAAAAAAACACGATTCAGGAAGACAATAGATGAGGATTGATGTTAGATTAAAACTTTTTAAGATCGTACGTGATAGCAAAACAAGAATCCAAAAGGCGAGAAGTCTGAGAATATAAATTATTAGAAGAGAACTTACCGTTGCCTCTATCTATGCCAACAGTAAAACGCTAAGACTGAATTGCCAGTCTATTACTACGTCTAAATTCATACTGTCGGAGTATCAAATAAAAAAGCTAATGAAACAATAACCATTGAAAATAGTTATAAATCTCACACAGTGAATCCACGTCACGGTGATGGGAAAGTCACTTATGTCGGGTTGCCAGGTGAGGACTGATAACATTAGACCATTCTTTCGCTTTTATCAAGAATATAGAAATATATAGAAGGAGTACCAAACCAGGTGTTGCAGTAATATTCTATGCGATGGTGAATGGTAGATTTATAAACGTACAAGATGAATTCTGGTGAAAGAAAATATCTAGTACGGCACAGCTAAGCAACTTACCTAGCAGAAGAGCTAGTACTTGATTCAATATAGTCAGTTCACTTCATGTCAATGGAAGACGTGAAACCGAGAAAACAAAATGCGTTTTGTTTCGGGAGGTTAGCATCAGCCATGACGATGAAAGATAAAAATGGTTGAGTTATTCACATATAGACGCGTACAGATATTTGCAGATATAAATGTAAATACACACACATGTGGGGACGGAACCAGTGAAGTTAATATTAAAAATGACAACATAAGATAGATATGAATCGACTGAATGTATGTATTTAGATAGATAGATAGATAGATATGAACATACTGAGATAGATAGATAGAGAAAAGATATAGATAGATAGATAGATAGATAAGAACACACTGACATAGATAGATAGAGAAAAGATAGATAGATAGATAGATAGATAGATAGATAGATAGATAGATATGAACAAACTGGGATTGATATGAACGGATTGGAGTCGATAGATTGGAATAGACTTATTGATAGATAGATGGATAGATAATGTTTAATATTTTTTACGAAATGCAAAGTCCTTAATCGATTCATTGTAGAGAGTAAATGAATGAGGTTTAAAAATGACAACATAAGATAGATATGAATCGACTGAATGTATGTATTTAGATAGATAGATAGATAGATAGATATGAACATACTGAGATAGATAGATAGACAGATAGATAAACAGATATGAACATACTGAAATAGATAGATATGAACATACTAAGATAGATAGATAGAGAAAAAAGATAGATAGATAGATAGATAGATAGATAGATAGATAGATAGATAGATAGATAGATAGATAGATAGATATGAACAAACTGGGATTGATATGAACGGATTGGAGTCGATAGATTGGAATAGACTTATATATATATATATATATATATTGATAGATAGATAGATAATATTTAATATTTTTTACGAAATGCAAAGTCCTTAAACGATTCATTGTAGAGAGTAAATGAATGTGGTTTTGGGGCATAAGCGGAGAGAAGAAAACCATTTTAAGTGACTATGTAGGAAATATAACACTTAACCGACGACTTAAACAAGTTTTGATTGTGATGATCAGCGAAGCAACTTCACGGGATTCTGTTCAACGCATCAGTAGTTCTTGGGAAGTTGCTGTTCCAGTTAAACTTTCTTCTTCCTAACGGAATCCGATGGGAATGAAAATGATACGTTGCAATCTAAATAGAAAGGCGTTTCCATGCTGTGAAGTATAAATGTCTCGTCACAGGAGCAATGACGTTTAAGATGAGCTACAAAAATTATGATTTGATTAAAAACCTCAATAGAGGTGGAATTGTTTCGAAATGTATTGAGCCTCCAGGTCTAAGCGAAGTCGACTAGCGCTAGGAAATCACAAATTCCTTGATCAGATAAACTGGAATCACGTCACTTGGTAACGCCTGACATAGATGCAGCTTAAACGGATAAATAGTGTTAACTCAAAGAAAAATTAATTAAGTAATGAAGATGTTGACAGTAAACTTCGACAATGACGTTCTGCTTTGTTCCCAGAAAGCTGTAATGTCTTTCGTCCGCATCAACATCAGAAGACAGGCACCAAAATAACTTACATAATTTAAACTGCTGCTACGTTGCTATATTCACGACGCTTCGGTCGTTTTACGTTCCGGACTTGTTCAGTTTATTAGAATTTCGAACCATAACCTTTATTTCCTCAACCGGAGTACATTGTTCTAGTTCCATGTGCCATGCCTCTTCTGGATGTTTCAGTATCAGTTATCTTCCTTTAACTCAATTTGAAAGTTTTTTTCAGCTCTGTAGCAAATTGTGTCAAGACGCTGGATTCATAGCTCAGTGGATAAAAGCGTTGGTTGAATCAAATGACTTGACCCAAAGAGTTGTTAGTTCAACACCTGGCTCCAATGACCTAAAGAAGGCCGGAGCATAGAACAGCATAAAAATTGTGAATATGGCAACAAAGATGAGGACAAAAATTCTAACAATGTAAATAATGTGAATAATTATAATACCTCACCCCAGGAATGTAGGCAGATATTGAGACATAATAATACTCTGTTGGTGCAATTTCGGTTTGGGGAAGTGTTTCAGAGTTCGTCGTGATCAAGCCACTGACATGCTCTTTTACAGTTGTGACAAACGACCCGTTTCTAATGAAATCTCACTATATGATCAAGAAATGGATCCTTCAATTTTCGCAGATGCAACATCAAACTTCCTTCCAAACGTCGAGATTTTTCATCCGATATTATTGAAACGCTCATTCCCATTATCTGAGGCATTTATTTGAAAGATGGACGTGTTATTTTTAAAGTAGTGTTTGTAGATTTTGCTGGCAAACTACAGATGAACATCCTCTACCACATTCTCGTATCCCTATTGCCCGTAGCTTAATGGATAGCGGCTCGGATTGAGGACTCGATGACCCGAGTTTGAATTCCAGTCGAATCCATTACTTTCACTTAACTTGGGAAAGGTATGACTCATCTTCTCACTCCAAGTATGGGTAAATAACAGGGCAGACCGGGTTCTATAGACTTGGGTAGTAACCGGTTTACCGCAGAAAGAAATTGCAACCTACTGCAGGAAAAAATCTGCCTCAGTCATCTACCGAAAGATATATGTCATATATCGAAAGATACACGATCCCCTAAGTGTGTATCATTCATAGCACATAACCGACTGATCCCTACTGCAGAACTTTAGAAACTAGCGGCATACTCTTCTTTCAAAAGTGGATCCTTTATAATTCATTTTCAGTTAACTTTCGTAGCAGTTTGAGAAGTATTATGACCAAGGTTGACGCAAAATTTTAATGTATCTATTGTATTTTTTCTTTTTCAGTTTGACGGGTATATACATTTTTGAGTTAAAGCCTGAAATAGATTGATATAAAATAAAGAGGAGACCTCAATCATTAAGAATGAGTAATATATTTTTGTGCAACTATTATAATATACACGAACGTAATTAAAATGTTTATTCTAAAAGCAAGCATTATTTTCCGAATAACGTAATAACTTAATATTAAATTCATTTAATTTTATTCATTTAATTTTATTCATTTAATTTTCCAGTTATCATTTAATTCCTCTCATAATATTTAATCTAGATAATTTTTAATTACATTTATTCTCATACAAGCGGTGCGAAGTTTATTTTTTTTTTTTACGATGATTAAAATCGATTAAATTTTGATTCACGTTCGACTTGTAATACTTGTCTTGTAAATATTGGTATTCTTACGAAGAATTTTGTTTCTGGGCTCGATATTTAAAAAGCAAATACAGCTGTCCACGTCATTTTCAATATATTCCAGACAATGGCATCCTAGTTTACTTTTTATTTTTCATTTTAGAAGTTTTCATAACCAAGTTTTGTCGTTTTTATTTCATTCATTATTTGATATCAATTCACAACAGGAAGGTGAACTGTTTGTACACAGTAGGAATTTGGACTAATAACTAATGGAAGGTAGTTTTATTTTGAAAAGATGGGCATCATTTCCTTACTTTATCGAAATAAATATCTGAAATGCCTATTTTGTATTCATTTTTGTATTTACTAGAATTTTATACAGGTTATTAATCTTTCATAATCTTTTTCGATTTATTTTAAAACAGATAAAAGAGGTCAACAGACATGGTGCAAGATATATTTTGTATAATTTTGAAAATGTTTGGAGAGATAAATTCAAATGTTATTTCCATTTTGCACCTTTGGCTTTAGTCTTCTTGCTCTGGAATAACATATGCTACGTAGAAATTATCATGAATATATTAAATCACTGAAAAAAATAAGGGATTCTTCGAAGCTTAGACGAAATCTTAGTTTGATATACAACACATGGGAAATACGGAATAAAGTGATTAAATTCGGATATTGAAAGCCATTGACAGTCATGGCAAGATATTTTGCTTATTTGATTTTCAGGAATTCTTTGTTGATTTGTTATATTTCAAGTTTTCTCTCTAACTGCACATTGATTATCATTGTGCATTTTATCCAATGACGTTATATGTCTGTTTATAACTTACAATAATATATTTACACACTAATTCTATTCATGAATTAGTATAGTATAGAAACCGAGATTTTAAGCAATCAGGAATTCAGTGATATTTATAATTATTTTACAGGGGGGCATTCAGAATTCATATGAACATTATGCGGAATTTGGCTATAAATAATCATTTTGGCAACCGGAAATATACTCACGTTCTGTAAAGGAAAATGTGAAGTGAGTTCATAAAAGTGGACTTGATTTGGGGTCCCAAAATTAGATAGGAAAAATTATAGATTGGTTTGCATCAAAATAATTGTAGGCCATTATAACTTTTCGTTCTCTTTAAAATAGACAATTCTTCAAGTTGAGATGAGATTAAATAGAATAAGGACTTAAAGATGTGGCAAAACGAATTAAAAGCAAAAAGACACCTTTTAAACATAACCTTTATTTATTCACAAAATATCTATGGTTTTTGTAAGCGATGATAACAAACATTTATACGATCCTGGAAGACCTGAGAATATATCAAACAACATAATTAGGTCATTCACGATCGCAAAATTTGTACTTTTCATAAACACGAAAAAGTAAATACGAAAAATCAACAAAAGGAAATATTTCTCTATACATACGAATTGAGTTTTTATTTCTCCCCCCCCCCCAAAAAAAAACTGAAGTTGCTAATTCAAGAGGTATTGGATGTATAATGATTTCTCATCGAATTTACCTTTGATGCTTCTCTTATTTCCCGAGAGGAATGTGTAGAGTATTGTCCTGTTGATAAATATTCTCAGAGGAACCATTTCACGGCGTTTATTTATTATTATTATTATTATTTTTTAGCTACACTTTAGCTAATGTTCCCAAACACATTCGCAATAAACAGATGTTATCGCTTTTGTCTTTAAGACCAAATTTAATCATTGGTTACAATTCTACCTGGATTATTTATAGATTTTGATCCCCTCTCTTTAATGTTTCCACTGAAATACCTCACTATAGCCTGTTTCTGAACTTTCCTATTTTAGTTTGCTAAAATTTAATTTATTTTTTCTGATACAGTTCAGTGGGCTGAACCAATTCAGATCTCTAGTAATTATTTCTGCTATTTATCTTTAGATACAATTATGTCTCGAATAGCACCAAATTTTCAACTCCATTTCCTTCTTTGAAACACGTTTTCCATTTTTGAATTGCTGTTTTTTAGAGGAATTATTTCCGTGAATTATCAGGCATTCTTCATTTTTAATATGACTCTTGCTGTTCTAAAGAGATTGGTTTTCCAAATGTTGTAAACGAAAATCTCAAATTACTTCCAGTTTTACACCTAAATTAATTTGCTGCCAACAAATATAAAAATTATTGCAGATAATTCTCATACCATGTTTTTTGAATGCCCCTTGTAACATTTTAGCCTTGAAAAATCTATTTTCCGTAATGTAACTTCTTTGTGTCTTTTCTAAGAATACTTTTATGATAACTGTTTGGTGGAATTCATCGCTATGCTACTTCAAGCGCAGTACTAGATTGCCGGTAAGGTCTCATTAATTCACGGCTGAATTACCTAGATTTAACCCTAAATTCTATGCTAATAGTTTCTTTTCTTGCACTTCTGTTTTGTGGAAATCTCTTTGGCATCCATGCTTTCCATCCAACATTGATCTTCAAAAATTTAAATGCAATATCATTTGTCTTTCTCATTACGCTTCTTTTGTTCTCGTTCTCTAATATTTTTTACTTGTTCTTCCACACTCAGTAACTCCTTAGTGACATTATTGCCTTACATCGAGTGACATTATTAAAAACAATTTGAAATATGCATCTAGAATGGGTTTAGGAGAAATTGCATAACATTCATAGTCTTTTACATGCTCTATCAATTAAGGAAGTTGCGGATGAGGCTCTCCATAACTTTCTAACTTGTCCTGCTTTAAGTAACGTTTGTCTCCTTTATATTTCTTGCAAATCCATTTTCTCCTGTCTATTTATACAAATTAGATCGATGTTTCCCTCTGTTCTTGTTTTTAGTATGTCTTGTGAGTTTCACATTCTCCATGCCATCTTTCCTCATTATGTGACTCTTTCTGATTTTGAGTAGACCATGATGGTTAAACACTTCCATTTAGTTTTCTTCTATCAAAATTTTTAAATAGATTAGTTTCTAAACAAAGTTTTACTTTGAAAATTAAATCATTTGAAACTTGTTTTACAGATTCAAAGCAGTCTTTTTCTCTTTTCTCTTGTTGCGATGAGCTTTTCTCTATGGTACCTAAACATTATAATTGTCAACAAGTTCTCATCATTTTAGAGTTGAAATGGCTCGTCAGTCAGTTATGCGTCACGCGTGATATAGTCTTAGGCGATCATGTATCTTTCGATACATAACTGACGAGGCAGATTTTTTTCCCGCAGCATGTTGTCATTTCTTTCTGCGGTAGACCAGTTGCCACCCAAGGCTATAGAACCCGGTCTGTCCATAGCGGGGGAGGGAGAAGGGGAGGATTCATACCTTTCGAAAGGGTGTTAGCACGTAAGTATATGTAATGGATTCGACTTGAATTCGGACTCGGCTCTCCGATTCCTCAATCCGAGCCGCTATTCACTCCACCGTGCCTTCATTGGTTAGACATAGCCTTAACCGTAAGTTATCTGCTAACAGTTTCTTTTCTCGCTGGTATAACTCTCTTACGATTTCTTGCTTGATCTCCAAAAATTTAAATGCAGTGTCAATTGTCATTTTCTCTCCAGAATCCTTACAGTTCTTTCTCCTTAACAATTTCTTTCTTATATTATTTCACACTGCGTAACCCACTGCGTCTTAGTAGTTTTATTTCCATGCTTGGAGTGAAATGTTAAAAATCAATCTTCACCCAATACAATGTTCATTAGTGAAAGTTTTGAGGAATTGTTTTCTTGAAATGGAAGTATATTCAGATTATGAGAATATGTAAGATATACAAAGTTTTAACCTATATTTGAAGTTGTTAATATTGTAATGATCGGGGAAACAACCTTTTGAGAGTCTCTTTCAAAAAGCAGTGCTTCTTGGATAGAATATTTCTCAATGGGACTTCCTTCTTACGGACAGAACACGAAGTGAATATCAATAATGCGGCCCTAAATACGTAGCATAGCTCTTCTGAATATTTGAAATGGAAATAAGGACAGGGTAGCGATAGACTTGCAAAATTTTGTCTGAAGAATAGTGCGTCCTTTGATCTCAACCAAGGCTGGGCAATGAGAGAGTAGCTCTATACAGGAAAGAAAATGCGAATCAACAGTTCTTAGATAATCAGACACATGTCAGTAAAAAGAATAAATGCAGACTGACAATGATAAAAGTTAGAATTAGATTACATTTATATTTTTATTAGCTGTAAGAATCCTATTCCTCATTTAACGTCTGAGCTGTAAAATGAAAAATGTCATGAAAAATAACTCATCCCAACCAGACGTCAGATCGTGATTGTTTTCTCTATGTAAAAAAATGAATTCAAATAAATAAAATTAATAAAGAAAGAAACAAATTACTTTAAATGTACTGTATATAATGCATGAAAACTGAAGTATTTTTGTTTTTGACATTGATGTTCACACTGTACAAGGCTGGAGAGCCACTCGAGCTACAGGCTTAGAGAGTAAGATCTACAGCCTAATGCGGATACGTGTTAAAGATAACGGTTAACCCCAGACTTGAACAGGTTGATATTGTAGTGATCGGAGGAGTGAGAAGGGGCTGCTTGAGTTGAACTTAATCACATCAAAGAAAATACAAAAGAAATGAGGTTGGCTGACAACAATGTGTGTATCATGGAGGGTCTTAGCCGTAAAGGTGGTGGAACTAAGGAATGTAGTTTACCTGAGTACTTTCAATAGAAATAGCAGCGCGAGGCTTGTAACGTTTCGTTTCTGAGGAAACGGGTTGTAGGGTGGAAAATAATTCGTCATCCACGAGGACGCAGAGACGATTTTCTATCACCTGCCCATACATAACAGCAGTACTTTATTTTCGGCCTGATCTGGTAGAGGAGCAGAAGGAGTCAGGTACTTGCTGGAGTAGTACAGACAACCGAACATTTTACCAGCATCTTTAGCGAGGGATCGTATGTAGATGTTTCATCTTGTTTTCGGAAAGGTCTGGGTCTGGTGGACAATGGTGGAATGTTACTAGCTTGCTTTTCGAGACATTGAATCTGATGAGCACGTTGTTGCCCTACCGAGTTTTTAAAGCCGTACAGAACATAGAACTGATTTTCAAATGTGTTTATTACGTTTACGCTACCGAATTCTATAAACATTTAAGAATGAATTGGAACAGTTACAAATGGTGCAAAAGCGACATTAAAACCATCTGGAGCTGATTGCTTTATTACTGTTTATTTGCCCTTCATATAATGTTTACCTTACACGGTGGGATAATAGAAAGCAGCTCGGATCGACAAATTGCAGACTCGAATTCTAGTCGGATTCGTTACTACATTCTAATGTGCTAATACCCTTAGGAAAGGTATGAATCATCTTCTTCCCCCATCAGCTATAGGTAAATAGTAGGACAGACTGAGTTCAGTAGCCTTGGGTGGCAACCGGTCTAGGAGAAGGAAAAATTCAAAACCGGCCTGGAGAGGGCTCGGCTCCCTCAAGCTATGTTTCCTAAGAAACATCATTTCTACTGAGATCGATATTCTTTGTTTAATTTATATTAATTTTTCCCTGTTCTTTTCTATTCTTCTTCGTGTTATTGTTTATTGCAAACTTTGTCAATTCTGTTTGTGGAACAGTTATGTTACTTACTCAGCTTTTAACTATGTCCCCCTTACTCGACAAAGTCATTTACAGGTGCAGTTACTTAAAGTAGCATTCCGGTAGAACTTCACACTTATCGACCAGCTCGTTTAGCGACCAGGTCGTTGGGACAGAACTGGTCGGTATTTATTTCATGCTTTCCACAAATAAGTATTTGAATGTTTCACATGTTTGATAAGAATATAGAAAATGTAATTGTTTTTCCTCTTATTCCCTCATATATTTATTTCTTATCAGTTTTCGAAATGATGAAAATTGACACCGTGAAAATAAACGGATCTCTTTTACTTACCCTGAGAAGCAAAACCCCTGATAAGCGAATCGTATGAAATCAAATCTCATTGCAATGAAAAATTTCACACGGATTTTTGCAGAGCGATTAAGGACGTGTCTACTTTCAAAATTATCGGATTTTCATGTCAAAACAAAATCATTTGAATTTGCTGAAACTTGATCGATACTTCAACGGAGAAGAGGGGAAAAGTGAAAAACATATTGTGTAAATATTTCCATCAATTTATCATTTTTTTTGTATTTTTTTTTTTTACTTCTATTGAATTATGTCAGTTACAAATCAGAAGAAAGCGTCATACGCAGAGATCTTTGTCAAAGTGAAGGGTTTTCTCAGTGGTTTCAAAGAATCGAATGTTACTGTGTCATGGCTGAAGACCGGAAATCATCATTATAATTATGAGACGAAAATAATTTAGTCATATAGAAATCAAGTTAAGCATATAACTTAAAGAGCACTTTCGTTAAGTAACTCTACATTCGTGTCACATAAAAAATAATAGTTTATGGTTATTATTTACTAAGAAATTGCACAATGTTTAGAAAATAATACCTGTATATATATATATGTGAGTTTGTAGGTCTGATGAATTGGATCGTATTTACGATTCCAATGGAATAAATTATGACCATAGAATATTAGTGTTTAAGCCTTTTTATTATATATATATATATATATATATATATATATATATATATATATATATATATATATATAATCAGGTTTGGTTAAATAATTTAGACATGTCATGTCGATTAGTTTTTGTTGTAATCCGTTCAAGTTCGCGGACTAATTTCTTGGTTTCTTTCGAAAATTGATTAAGAAAAATAACAACATTTTCTTGCAAATAGTTCAAATAATCTATATGATATACCGAAATTAGTTAACCAAATCTGTTTGAATAAAACTATTCTGCCCAAATATACGCAATATATATATATATATATATATATATATATATATATATATATATATATAATTTCAGTTATGTCTAGATAACCGAAAGTCAAAATGGCTACAGTTGCAAGAAAAGGCGAAAAAGATAAAGAGATAACAAGTTAAGGGGCGAGTCTACATTGAAAGCCATAATGAAAATAATTTGTTATTTTCGTTATGGCTTTCAACCACAACATCCTACACGTACATGCAGATAGATCTATGGGTGCAGGTGCGCGAAGGCACACACTCACACGACCGTACACATACATACCCTATTACACAAATCAAAAGTGCATATAAAAAAGAAAAATCAAGTATAAGTAGTCAATTGCTGACACCCACTGACGAATGGACGCAGTTATTTTCATGAAGTCCGTCTACGAAACTCTGTAGTCGGCATGCTGAAGGTAGCTTCAATCAGTTAAGTCACAAACCTTTTACTTCTATTAATTATATATATATATATATATATATATATATATATATATATATATATATATATATATATGTATGTGTGTGTGTTTGTGTGTGTGTATGTGTGTGCGTGTATTTATGCAGCATATCTTCATTCAAACATGTTTCATTGAATAATAATGCCTATTTATTTTTATTCTGATCCTTTCCAGTTCTCTAATATATTTCTTGATGCTAAGATGAAATTCATCAAGGAAGGCGCCTTAGCTTTTTTTCGAATACTAGTACTTTCGAGCTTTTCCAAGATCATCTTCAGGGGAAAATACAAAGACAATCGTAATCTAACTACGATAAAATCTGCCTTCCATTGTGATAGTTATTGTATAAAACACGTGTGAACGCATTCTGTGATAGTTATTTAAAAAATAATCTACGTTGTAGTTAAGGAATTTATTGGAAACAAGGATTTCAGTATATGGGAGGTGACCGTAAATTTATAGAAAATGTAAAATGGGATTAAATGTTTATTATATGTACTTCAGTCCATTGCTGCTACTATTTATTAAATTCTGTTGCTTGTTGGTTGGTTGATTGGCATATAGAGGGATTCGAGAAATTTAAGATTTTGTTTATTATTTTCGTGGTATCTTATATTGATGTTAGCAACACGTATTTTCCTGTATTGTGAAGATCGTAAGGAAAGTGTTTTAAGATGTTGGGCAATAGGACTTTTATCCGACCAATGAAGTGTAAAACGTGCTGATAATGTTGGGGTCGTGAACCCATATATATATATATATATATATATATATATATATATATATATATATATATATATATATGACTCACTCTACACCTTTCTGACAATAGCTCAATCAGATCTCATTTAAATATTCATGGAGACCTACCGGACACTATTCGGAACATACTTGTTGACAACACTAATATAATAGCATTATCTACATGCAAAAAAAGGATAAAAATAATAGAAGCCTTATTATTAAAAACAAAAAAAAAACAACACTTAATAATATTAACTTTGAACATGGACATAATATCTTGACCGTGTTTTGAAAAATGAAAACATTTTATAAAACATACATACAACAAACTTTCTTAAGTAAAATATAATCCTTGAAAATGGCTAAATGTATAGCCGAAAGCGCTGGGATAAAAAGAACATTCGGACAGTTTTTATATAATTTATCATCTGAAAAGAAAAAATTATTAGATCGCGTGAGAAATTGTATAAAAAACTAAATAAAAGCACCTTGTCTACCATATTCAATGAAATGTGTATATATAGTAGAGCTAGATATTCTATATTTTGAGATATTAAAACAAAAATATGTTAAAAATCGTAACACAATTAAAATGATGTTTCAACACTACAAAGGTGCTTCTTCAGACGATGTACTAGCGAGTGAACGTTTAATTACTAGTTCATTCGCCAGTAATTTTACATCACCCGAGGAGACACCTTTATAGTGTTGAATCATAATTGTAATTGTGTATATATATATATATATATATATATATATATATATATATATATATATATATATATATATATGTGTGTGTGTGTGTGTTTGTGTGTTTGTGTGTATGTTCGTGTGCGCGTGCGTGTGTGTATGTGTGTGTATACTAATGTTCACCTAATCCAAAGCCAAACAGCTACTCAAGGAAGTGGTTTACCGAATTAAATCAGTTATATGAACCTAGTAGTAGGATATATGAAGTGAAGATCGCGAGGATATAGCAGATAGCTAAGGATTAATATTGGCTTAAAATTGTGTCAGTGGAATAATCCATACGATAATCTTCCATAAGTTGTGATTCTCGAGAAAAGACTTTCATAGCTTAAATCTGCTTTTAGTCTGATCTAAACTCCTGTAAAAATAAAGCACAGCCAGGTACTCTTTCCGAAGGGAATACAATTGAGATACGATCATTTTGCCAATTTATTAATCACATATATGAGTTGTACTTGATGTCAATGATGGATTGAGTTCAAATAGACGTTCAAAACACGTAACCTTATATAGCGTGCAAACTTTCTTTATGAATGGAAGAAATTCAGGCTCTGATCTCTGATAATGAAATGCTACTAGCTTTGTTTTGGGTGGTGTTGAATGTCACAAGACGGTTTTCCTTACCTTGATCTTTTAGAGCGTGATCCAATGGGAGATGAGTCACTCGGCTCAAACAGTCTTAGTTTTACAACCTAATCAGCAGATCTTTCCCTGTCATGTTTCCACACCTAGTAGCTTCACATGGGAGATTACTTATATGTACTTTTTGCGTCATTCAGCCTGGATCGATTGAGCTAGCTCTGTCAAAAGAATCTGCCACATCTTGAAGGGTGTACATATCCACGGCAGGAGTTTCAAAGGGAATTTCAATTCACAAGCGCCCCCAGCCGCATGTATACACACTATAGGATAGTGGGATCGAAGTAGTTCTTTGCTGGTTTCAATTCAGTGTTTTCATTCTCCTAGACAGGTTGCGAAACAAGGTTAAAAAGACTCAATTTGGCGGATAAGATGGATTCATGCCTTTCCCAATTTTATTAGCACGCAATGAACTCAACTGAAATTTCAGTTCGGCTCTTCGATTCGACAATCCAGTATCGAGCAGAGGGAAAAAAGCTTTTTGGATTATTTGTAAGTTATAGAAGCAGACAGATATTTCAGTGATCAAATTTCAAAAGGATTGTAGCAGGTTTCGGAGCTATACTGGGCTGCAGGTTGCATATATAGGATAGAAAAATCATTTTCAATTTTTTTTTTATCATTGCTTTTGTTAATGACTGTCTGCTTCATCATATATGCAATCCTGTGTTCTCTCGATGTAGGATAGTGGACCATATTGTCAGTAAGAAAAGGGAAATCGGGTTTCTGCGCATTTTTTTAGTTTTGGGATAATGCTTTGAATTTTTATATTCCAGACAATACATTTTGTTTTATTTTCATTATTTTCTACTATTTATTATGATATGTTTTTTCTTCATTGTTATTTTTGTTATTACTATTATTACAATTTGTATATGAGCATCGCTTTCTAAATGTTCTTATTTGAAACCAAATTTACTTTTAGTTCTGAAATCAAGTGTATTATGTTTTCTATCTTAACAGATTATTAACTTCAAGATTTATTGATTCTTGACTTGCCTAAGTAGCTTGTTAAGAAATTGTTCTTGGCTCTGCATTTGATAATTATTTTTGACCATTTTCAGTGGTTTATAAGAAAATTACCGAAGCTTATTTACAATTAATACACATTATTTAAAATACAAAACTTTAGAGACAATCTAATTAATAATAGTAGTATTAATTAATAAGGTAAAATATGAAAAAAAGAAGATATGATAAGATAAAAATAATTCAAATTTAAAATAAAAATAAAATTGAAATCATTAACTCATTGCAAGAAACTGGGAAAAGCCAAATATGGCGCACTTATCTTAAAGCCTCCATTGGTCTATCCCTCCAGCCACAAAATGAATAGTGTCCCTGAATCTAATGATTGCGTTATTCGGAAAATTAACAATAATCATCAAGTGTTGCTTTCTGCGTCCGTACCCTCAATATATACAAACGTACTATCTCAGACATTCAATAATCATTCCCAGCCAATATAATCAAAATACATACATACATATATATATATATATATATATATATATATATATATATATATATATATATATATATATATGAAGGAATATAGTCTTAATATGTGCTATATTTATGGGATAAAGTGCTCAGTATCAGAGATAGAGCCTGACGATAGTATCTAGCATGAAACAGACTGTCGCCACTAAGTGTTGACTTCTATGTTCACTTATATATATATATATATATATATATATATATATATATATATATATATTGTGTATATTTAAACAGCAATTTTTCATTAATGCATGTTTCATTAAATAATATAGACAAATTTTGTCTATTTTAAGTAAGTTCCTATCATATTGTCTGATAAGCTTAATAACATTATCATTGAAAGACGAAAGGAAATAACCATATTGATACATGTTTAAATCCAATCTAAGCTTTCGGCTTACATAAGCGATTATCAAACATGAAAATTACTTTTCAATATATCAACCAATACACGGACGAAACAATAATGATAATCTGTTTTTATTGCATGAAAACTTTCAAAGCAACGACTAACTCGCGTATACGAGACGCGGAAGCGAAAATCGCGTCGCAGCTTGTGACGTCATACATGACCACGCGAGAGTGAAAAGGAGAAGCATTAAGTAGGAAAGCCGTTGGTATAAACCAATGGCTTCTGTTATCAATCATAGGCATTTACGAATATTTGTAGAGATATCGTAGTTTATTTTGTTCAAGTTAGGGATCAACAGTTTTATGTATAAAGTTTCAAGAATTTTTAGTTTTTGTTTATTGTTTTCTTTGTTAATGGCTTATGTAAGCCGAAAGCTTAGATTGGATTTAAACATGTATCAACATGTTTATTTCCTTTCATCATTCAATGATAATGTTATTAAGCTTATCAGACAATATGAAAGGAACTTACTTAAAAAAAATTAAATATTGTCTGATAAGCTTAATAACATTATATATATATATATATATATATATATATATATATATATATATATATATATATGAGTATAGGATTGGTGTATACGGAATAAATTCCAATAACCAAAAATACTATTCTTAAAAGAGTGCTCAATACAGAGTAGAGCAAATATAATTTATTCGAAAATTATAACATAAATATGTCATAATTTTCAAATAAGTTATATATATATATATATATATATATATATATATATATATATATATATACATACATATATATATATATATATATATATTAGGTTGGTGCAAAAATAATGACGTAATAATGTCGTTTTTTGACGCACTTTTTAACGTCAAAAAACGACATTATTACGTCATTATTTTTGCACCAAGCTAATATATGTATATATAAAGGGAAATTGTTATGACAAAGTGGAAAGCTTTTAAAGTTTTACCTGTTTCGTTCTTCATGTTTTTGTCGATGCGGTTGTACAAGGGCACAACTGAAAATCAGACTCTAAGAATACTGAATTTAAAATAATTTATTTTAATATGTTTTGGCTATCTTATCTAGCTGATTCAATTTAGATAATTTTCGTTTGTTTATGTATCCATCACTTTTATTATTAATTATTTCACATTGTAATAATATAAAATCTATTTATAATGTTTTTATCACTGTTATTTTATACCTTTCTGTGCATTGGTTATCTTAGTTTAAAAGACAAGCCTTCAAAGTCGTATTTTCTTATACGAATAAGTGGTAAATACTTTATATTTTCGTTCTCTATCTAGGCCAGAAAATGGGATTTTCTTATTAAACATGAATTCTTATATATATTTTAGTGTGTGTGTTTGTGCGTGTATGTGTTTTTTCGCAAGTCGATTTTCGATCTATACTTTCGATCTTATTTTTTATCAAAACAATAATGTCATCCACGTATCTTGCGCAGATTTGTGGTTTGTCAGTTGATTCAGATACTTTGTTCAAAAGATGTGACATCTAAAAGTTAAAGAAGGCAGGAAATAACGAGTTTCTCATTCTGATGTTTTGACGTAGGTGTTAACATTTTCAAAGTAGAATGAAGCAGTCATGATACAGGCAAAGAGTAGTTTCCGAAGACCCTCAGGTCGTTGTCACTAATCAAAATAACTCTATCAAATCTAAACTAGCAATGACCAATATAGTGTATCAATTTCACTGTATAGTACAAGATTGTGTTTCATGTCATAAATCAATTACCTATATCGAACATGCCACCACTTCCTTGAGTATATGTTTCACGTGCCACATATCTGAACAATTCTCTATAAAAAGGAATGTAGGCACCAACAGTTTACCACAATCCTTAAATAAGTTTCTCGTCAACAATAGAATAATTTTATATAGGTCATGGTACCGAAAATATCCCCCTGTCGGAGACCCCGTAAATAAAATATCTTGTACCCATAAATATCACCTTATTCATTAGCGGAAATTTTTTTTTCATAGAAAGACGTCAATTTGAATTCCGACAATGCTCAACATCTAAAAACAAAGCACCTTTAAAATGTTTAAAGAACTGGCCGAAAGAGCTTTGGACGAAGGACAATGCGGATAATCTTTGCATTCTCTTACGAAAAATATATGAATGTTGGAAAAACTAAATAACAATTTAATTAAAGTTTCTTTGTGTTTTGTTGAATAAGACAATTCAACAAAACACACGCACAAAAACACATACACACACACACACACGCACACACGCGCACACACACATTATCTATTGATGTCTTCCGTTCAGTATTTTTCCACAATTTCATTCCTCTGGTTTGCTTCCTGTTGTTATGGTTTTTGCTCGAAGACATTCGACTCTGTTGTGTTTTTGCAACGTCATTTTAAATGATTTCAGCTCATGGCTTCATCTCCATCGATAATCATTCGTTTACTTTATTTTAATTTATATATTTTTTTGTTTTCATTCAATAATTGTAGGGATTAGAAAGTAATTCAACAATTGTTCAGGGAAATCTATTTTGTTACTTTCTTCGGTTTTCTGTCTCGTAAATCTCTTTGCTCCCTTAATAATATTGGATAAGTGAACGAATGAGAGAATAATATTGGATGAATGAATGAATGAATAATATTGGATGAATGAATGAATGAGAGAATAATATTGGATGAATAAATGAATGAATGAATGAGAGAATAATATTGGATGAATGAATGAATGAGACAATAATATTGGATGAATAAATGAATGAATGAATGAGAGAATAATATTGGATGAATGAATGAATGAGAGAACAATATTGGATGAATGAATGAATGAACGAATGAGAGAATAATATTGGATGAATGAATGAATGAGAGAATAATATTGGATGAATAAATGAATGAATGAGAGAATAAGATTAGATGAATGAATGAATGAGAGAATAATATTGGATGAATAAATGAATGAATGAATGAGAGAATAATATTGGATGAATGAATGAATGAGAGAATAATATTGGATGAATAAATGAATGAATGAATGAGAGAATAATATTGGATGAATGAATGAATGAGAGAATAATATTGGATGAATAAATGAATGAATGAATGAGAGAATAATATTAGATGAATAAATGAATGAATGAATGAGAGAATAATATTGGATGAATGAATGAACGAGAGAATAATATTGGATGAATAAATGAATGAATGAATGAGAGAATAATATTGGATGAATGAATGAATGAATGAATGAATGAATGAGAGAATGATATTGGATGAATGAATGAGAGAATAATATTGGATGAATGAATGAGAGAATAATATTAGATGAATGAATGAATGAGAGAATAATATTGGATGAATGAATGAATGAGAGAATAATATTGGATGAATAAATGAATGAATGAATGAGAGAATAATATTGGATGAATGAATGAATGAATGAATGAGAGAATGATATTGGATGAATGAATGAGAGAATAATATTAGATGAATGAATGAATGAGAGAATAATATTGGATGAATGATGGAATGAGAGAATAATATTGGATGAATAAATGAATGAATGAATGAGAGAATAATATTGGATGAATGAATGAATGAATGAGAGAATGATATTGGATGAATGAATGAGAGAATAATATTGGATGAATGATGAATGAGAGAATAATATTAGATGAATGAATGAATGAGAGAATAATATTGGATGAATGAATGAATTATTGAATGAGAGAATGATATTGGATGAATGAATGAGAGAATAATATTGGATGAATGAATGAGAAAATAATATTAGATGAATGAATGAATGAGAGAATAATATTGGATGAATGAATGAATGAGAGAATAATATTGGATGGATAAATGAATGAATGAATGAGAGAATAATATTGGATGAATGAATGAATGAATGAATGAGAGAATGATATTGGATGAATGAATGAGAGAATGATATTGGATGAATGAATGAGAGAATAATATTAGATGAATGAATGAATGAGAGAATAATATTGGATGAATGAATGAATGAGAGAATAATATTGGATGAATAAATGAATGAATGAATGAGAGAATAATATTGGATGAATGAATGAATGAATGAATGAGAGAATAATATTGGATGAATGAATGAATGAGAGAATAATATTGGACGAATGAATGAATGAATGAATGAGAGAATGATATTGGATGAATAAATGAATGAGAGAATGATATTGGATGAATGAATGAATGAATGAATGAGAGAATGATATTGGATGAATAAATGAATGAGAGAATAATATTGGATGAATAAATGAATGAATGAATGAGAGAATAATATTGGATGAATGAATGAATGAATGAATGAGAGAATAATATTGGATGAATGAATGAATGAGAGAATAATATTGGATGAATGAATGAATGAATGAGAGAATAATATTGGATGAATGATGAATGAGAAAATAATATTGGATGAATAAATGAATGAGAGAATAATATTGGATGAATGAATGAATGAGAGAATAATATTGGATGAATAAATGAATGAATGAATGAGAGAATAATATTGGATGAATAAATGAATGAGAGAATAATATTGGATGAATAAATGAATGAATGAATGAGAGAATAATATTGGATGAATGAATGAATGAATGAGAGAATAATATTGGATGAATGAATGAATGAATGAATGAGAGAATGATATTGGATGAATGAATGAGAGAATAATATTGGATGAATGAATGAACGATAGAATAATATTGGATGAATAAATGAATGAGAGAATAATATTGGATGAATAAATGAATGAATGAATGAGAGAATAATATTGGATGAATGAATGAATGAATGAGAGAATAATATTGGATGAATGAATGAATGAATGAATGAGAGAATGATATTGGATGAATGAATGAGAGAATAATATTGGATGAATGAATGAACGATAGAATAATATTGGATGAATAAATGAATGAATGAATGAGAGAATGATATTGGATGAATGAATGAGAGAATAATATTGGATGAATGAATGAATGAGAGAATAATATTGGATGAATGAATGAATGAATGAATGAATGAGAGAATAATATTGGATGAATGAATGAATGAGAGAATAATATTGGATGAATAAATGATAGAATGAATGAGAGAATAATATTGGATGAATAAATGAATGAATGAATGAGAGAATAATATTGGATGAATGAATGAATGAAAGAATAATATTGGATGAATGAATGAATGAATGAATGAATGAGAGAATAATATTGGATGAATGAATGAGAGAATAATATTGGATGAATAATTGAATGAATGAATGAGAGATTAATATTGGATGAATGAATGAATGAGAGAATAATATTGGATGAATAAATGAATGAATGAATGAGAGAATAATATTGGATGCATGAATGAATGAATGAATGAGAGAATGATATTGGATGAATGAATGAGAGAATAATATTGGATGAATAAATGAATGAATGAATGAGAGAATAATATTGGATGAATGAATGAACGAGAGAATAATATTGGATGAATAAATGAATGAATGAATGAGAGAATAATATTGGATGAATGAATGAATGAATGAATGAGAGAATGATATTGGATGAATGAATGAGAGAATAATATTGGATGAATGAATGAGAGAATAATATTAGATGAATGAATGAATGAGAGAATAATATTGGATGAATGAATGAATGAATGAATGAGAGCATGATATTGGATGAATGAATGAGAGAATAATATTAGATGAATGAATGAATGAGAGAATAATATTGGATGAATGAATGAATGAATGAATGAATGAGAGAATGATATTGGATGAATGAATGAGAGAATAATATTGGATGAATGATGAATGAGAGAATAATATTAGATGAATGAATGAATGAGAGAATAATATTGGATGAATGAATGAATTATTGAATGAGAGAATGATATTGGATGAATGAATGAGAGAATAATATTGGATGAATGAATGAGAAAATAATATTAGATGAATGAATGAATGAGAGAATAATATTGGATGAATGAATGAATGAGAGAATAATATTGGATGAATAAATGAATGAATGAATGAGAGAATAATATTGGATGAATGAATGAATGAGAGAATAATATTGGATGAATAAATGAATGAATGAATGAGAGAATAATATTGGATGAATGAATGAATGAATGAATGAGAGAATGATATTGGATGAATGAATGAGAGAATAATATTGGATGAATGAATGAATGAGAGAATAATATTGGATGAATAAATCAATGAATGAATGAGAGAATGATATTAGATGAATGAATGAGAGAATGATATGGGATGAATAAATGAATGAGAGAATAATATTGGATGAATAAATGAATGAATGAATGAGAGAATAATATTGGATGAATGAATGAATGAATGAATGAGAGAATAATATTGGATGAATGAATGAATGAGAGAATAATATTGGATGAATGAATGAATGAATGAGAGAATAATATTGGATGAATAAATGAGAGAATAATATTGGATGAATGAATGAATGAATGAATGAGAGAATAATATTGGATGAATGAATGAATGAGAGAATAATATTGGATGAATAAATGAATGAATGAATGAGAGAATAATATTGGATGAATGAATGAATGAGAGAATAATATTGGATGAATAAATGAATGAATGAATGAGAGAATAATATTGGATGAATGAATGAATGAGAGAATAATATTGGATGAATAAATGAATGAATGAATGAGAGAATAATATTGGATGAATGAATGAATGAATGAATGAGAGAATGATATTGGATGAATGAATGAGAGAATAATATTGGATGAATGAATGAATGAGAGAATAATATTGGATGAATAAATCAATGAATGAATGAGAGAATGATATTAGATGAATGAATGAGAGAATAATATTGGATGAATGAATGAATGAGAAAATAATATTGGATGAATGAATGAATGAATGAGAGAATAATATTGGATGAATGAATGAATGAATGAATGAGAGAATGATATTGGATGAATGAATGAGAGAATAATATTGGATGAATGAATGAATGAGAGAATAATATTGGATGAATAAATGAATGAATGAATGAGAGAATGATATTGGATGAATGAATGAATGAGAGAATAATATTGGATGAATTAATGAATGAATGAATGAGAGAATAATATTGGATGAATGAATGAATGAAAGAATAATATTGGATGAATGAATGAATGAGAGAATAATATTGGATGAATAAATGAATGAGAGAATAATATTGGATGAATAATTGAATGAATGAATGAGAGAATAATATTGGATGAATGAATGATTGAGAGAATAATATTGGATGAATAAATGAATGAATGAATGAGAGAATAATATTGGATGAATGAATGAATGAGACAATAATATTGGATGAATAAATGAATGAATGAATGAGAGAATAATATTGGATGAATGAATGAATGAGAGAACAATATTGGATGAATGAATGAATGAACGAATGAGAGAATAATATTGGATGAATGAATGAATGAGAGAATAATATTGGATGAATAAATGAATGAATGAGAGAATAAGATTAGATGAATGAATGAATGAGAGAATAATATTGGATGAATAAATGAATGAATGAATGAGAGAATAATATTGGATGAATGAATGAATGAGAGAATAATATTGGATGAATAAATGAATGAATGAATGAGAGAATAATATTGGATGAATGAATGAATGAGAGAATAATATTGGATGAATAAATGAATGAATGAATGAGAGAATAATATTAGATGAATAAATGAATGAATGAATGAGAGAATAATATTGGATGAATGAATGAACGAGAGAATAATATTGGATGAATAAATGAATGAATGAATGAGAGAATAATATTGGATGAATGAATGAATGAATGAATAATATTGGATGAATGAATGAATGAATGAATGAATGAATGAATGAGAGAATAATATTGGATGAATGAATGAATGAGAGAATAATATTGGATGAATAAATGATTGAATGAATGAGAGAATAATATTGGATGAATAAATGAATGAATGAATGAGAGAATAATATTGGATGAATGAATGAATGAAAGAATAATATTGGATGAATGAATGAATGAATGAATGAATGAATGAATGAGAGAATAATATTGGATGAATGAATGAATGAGAGAATAATATTGGATGAATAATTGAATGAATGAATGAGAGAATAATATTGGATGAATGAATGAATGAGAGAATAATATTGGATGAATAAATGAATGAATGAATGAGAGAATAATATTGGATGCATGAATGAATGAATGAATGAGAGAATGATATTGGATGAATGAATGAGAGAATAATATTGGATGAATAAATGAATGAATGAATGAGAGAATAATATTGGATGAATGAATGAATGAATGAATGAGAGAATAATATTGGATGAATGAATGAATGAGAGAATAATATTGGATGAATAAATGAATGAATGAATGAGAGAATAATATTGGATGAATGAATGAATGAATGAGAGAATAATATTGGATGAATGAATGAATGAGAGAATAATATTGGATGAATAAATGAATGAATGAATGAGAGAATAATATTGGATGAATGAATGAATGAGAGAATAATATTGGATGAATAAATGAATGAATGAATGAGAGAATAATATTGGATGAATGAATGAATGAATGAATGAGAGAATGATATTGGATGAATGAATGAGAGAATAATATTGGATGAATGAATGAATGAGAGAATAATATTGGATGAATAAATCAATGAATGAATGAGAGAATGATATTAGATGAATGAATGAGAGAATAATATTGGATGAATGAATGAATGAGAGAATAATATTGGATGAATGAATGAATGAATGAGAGAATAATATTGGATGAATGAATGAATGAATGAATGAGAGAATGATATTGGATGAATGAATGAGAGAATAATATTGGATGAATGAATGAATGAGAGAATAATATTGGATGAATAAATGAATGAATGAATGAGAGAATGATATTGGATGAATGAATGAGAGAATAATATTGGATGAATGAATGAATGAGAGAATAATATTGGATGAATGAATGAATGAATGAATGAATGAGAGAATAATATTGGATGAATGAATGAATGAGAGAATAATATTGGATGAATAAATGATTGAATGAATGAGAGAATAATATTGGATGAATAAATGAATGAATGAATGAGAGAATAATATTGGATGAATGAATGAATGAGAGAATAATATTGGATGAATGAATGAATGAATGAGAGAATAATATTGGATGAATGAATGAATGAGAGAATAATATTGGATGAATAAATGAATGAATGAATGAGAGAATAATATTGGATGAATGAATGAATGAGACAATAATATTGGATGAATAAATGAATGAATGAATGAGAGAATAATACTGGATGCATGAATGAATGAATGAATGAGAGAATGATATTGGATGAATGAATGAGAGAATAATATTGGATGAATGAATGAATGAGAGAATAATATTGTATGAATGAATGAATGAATGAATGAGAGAATAATATTGGATTAATGAATGAATGAGAGAATAATATTGGATGAATGAGAGAATAATATTGGAGGAATAAATGAATGAATGAATGAAAGATTAATATTGGATGAATGAATGATTGAGAAAATAATATTGGATGAATGAATGAATGAATGAATGAGAGAATAATATTGGATGAATGATGAATGAGAAAATAATATTGGATGAATAAATGAATGAATGAACGAGAGAATAATATTGGATGAATGAATGAATGAGAGAATAATATTTGATGAATAAATGAATGAATGAATGAGAGAATAATATTGGATGAATGAATGAATGAAAGTATAATATTGGATGAATGAATGAATGAATGAGAGAATAATATTGGATGAATAAATGAATGAATGAATGAATGAGAGAATAATATTGGATGAATGAATGAATGAGAGAATAATATTGGATGAATAAATGAATGAATGAATGAGAGAATAATATTGGATGAATAAATGAATGAATGAATGAGAGAATGATATTGGATGAATGAATGAATGAGAGAATAATATTGGATGAATGAATGAATGAATGAATGAGAGAATATTATTGGATGAATAAATGAATGAATGAATGAGAGAATAATATTGGATGAATGAATGAATGAGAGAATAATATTGGATGAATAAATGAATGAATGAATGAGAGAATAATATTGGATGAATAAAAGAATGAATGAATGAGAGAATAATATTGGATGAATGAATCAATGAGAGAATAATATTGGATGAATAAATGATTGAATGAATGAGAGAATAATATTGGATGAATAAATGAATGAATGAATGAGAGAATAATATTGGATGAATAAATGATTGAATGAATGAGAGAATAATATTGGATGAATAAATGAATGAATGAATGAGAGAATAATATTGGATGAATGAATGAATGAAAGAATAATATTGGATGAATGAATGAATGAATGAATGAATGAGAGAATAATATTGGATGAATGAATGAGAGAATAATATTGGATGAATAATTGAATGAATGAATGAGAGATTAATATTGGATGAATGAATGAATGAGAGAATAATATTGGATGAATAAATGAATGAATGAATGAGAGAATAATATTGGATGCATGAATGAATGAATGAATGAGAGAATGATATTGGATGAATGAATGAGAGAATAATATTGGATGAATAAATGAATGAATGAATGAGAGAATAATATTGGATGAATGAATGAACGAGAGAATAATATTGGATGAATAAATGAATGAATGAATGAGAGAATAATATTGGATGAATGAATGAATGAATGAATGAGAGAATGATATTGGATGAATGAATGAGAGAATAATATTGGATGAATGAATGAGAGAATAATATTAGATGAATGAATGAATGAGAGAATAATATTGGATGAATGAATGAATGAATGAATGAGAGAATGATATTGGATGAATGAATGAGAGAATAATATTAGATGAATGAATGAATGAGAGAATAATATTGGATGAATGAATGAATGAATGAATGAATGAGAGAATGATATTGGATGAATGAATGAGAGAATAATATTGGATGAATGAATGAATGAATGAGAGAATAATATTGGATGAATGAATGAATGAGAGAATAATATTGGATGAATAAATGAATGAATGAATGAGAGAATAATATTGGATGAATGAATGAATGAATGAATGAGAGAATGATATTGGATGAATGAATGAGAGAATAATATTGGATGAATGAATGAATGAGAGAATAATATTGGATGAATAAATCAATGAATGAATGAGAGAATGATATTAGATGAATGAATGAGAGAATAATATTGGATGAATGAATGAATGAGAGAATAATATTGGATGAATGAATGAATGAATGAGAGAATAATATTGGATGAATGAATGAATGAATGAATGAGAGAATGATATTGGATGAATGAATGAGAGAATAATATTGGATGAATGAATGAATGAGAGAATAATATTGGATGAATAAATGAATGAATGAATGAGAGAATGATATTGGATGAATGAATGAGAGAATAATATTGGATGAATGAATGAATGAGAGAATAATATTGGATGAATGAATGAATGAATGAATGAATGAGAGAATAATATTGGATGAATGAATGAATGAGAGAATAATATTGGATGAATAAATGATTGAATGAATGAGAGAATAATATTGGATGAATAAATGAATGAATGAATGAGAGAATAATATTGGATGAATGAATGAATGAGAGAATAATATTGGATGAATGAATGAATGAATGAGAGAATAATATTGGATGAATGAATGAATGAGAGAATAATATTGGATGAATAAATGAATGAATGAATGAGAGAATAATATTGGATGAATGAATGAATGAGACAATAATATTGGATGAATAAATGAATGAATGAATGAGAGAATAATACTGGATGCATGAATGAATGAATGAATGAGAGAATGATATTGGATGAATGAATGAGAGAATAATATTGGATGAATGAATGAATGAGAGAATAATATTGTATGAATGAATGAATGAATGAATGAGAGAATAATATTGGATTAATGAATGAATGAGAGAATAATATTGGATGAATGAGAGAATAATATTGGATGAATAAATGAATGAATGAATGAAAGATTAATATTGGATGAATGAATGATTGAGAAAATAATATTGGATGAATGAATGAATGAATGAATGAGAGAATAATATTGGATGAATGATGAATGAGAAAATAATATTGGATGAATAAATGAATGAATGAACGAGAGAATAATATTGGATGAATGAATGAATGAGAGAATAATATTTGATGAATAAATGAATGAATGAATGAGAGAATAATATTGGATGAATGAATGAATGAAAGTATAATATTGGATGAATGAATGAATGAATGAGAGAATAATATTGGATGAATAAATGAATGAATGAATGAATGAGAGAATAATATTGGATGAATGAATGAATGAGAGAATAATATTGGATGAATAAATGAATGAATGAATGAGAGAATAATATTGGATGAATAAATGAATGAATGAATGAGAGAATGATATTGGATGAATGAATGAATGAGAGAATAATATTGGATGAATGAATGAATGAATGAATGAGAGAATATTATTGGATGAATAAATGAATGAATGAATGAGAGAATAATATTGGATGAATGAATGAATGAGAGAATAATATTGGATGAATAAATGAATGAATGAATGAGAGAATAATATTGGATGAATAAAAGAATGAATGAATGAGAGAATAATATTGGATGAATGAATCAATGAGAGAATAATATTGGATGAATAAATGAATGAATGAATGAGAGAATAATATTGGATGAATGAATGAATGAGAGAATAATATTGGATGAATGAATGAATGAATGAGAGAATAATATTGGATGAATGATGAATGAGACAATAATATTGGATGAATAAATGAATGAATGAATGAGAGAATAATATTGAATGAATGAATGAATTAGAGAATAATATTGGATGAATGAATGAATGAATGATTGAGAGAATAATATTGGATGAATAAATGAATGAATAAATGAGAGAATAATATTGGATGAATGAATGAATGAGAGAATAATATTGGATGAATGAATGAATGAATGAATGAGAGAATAATATTGGATGAATGAATGAATGAGAAAATAATATTGGATGAATGAATGAATGAATGAATGAATGAGAGAATAATATTGGATGAATGAATGAATGAGAGAATAATATTGGATGAAGAAATGAATGAATGAATGAGAGAATAATATTGGATGAATAAATGAATGAATAAATGAGAGAATAATATTGGATGAATGAATGAATGAGAGAATAATATTGGATGAATGAATGAATGAGAGAATAATATTTGATGAATGAATGAATGAATGAATGAGAGAATAATATTGGATGAATGAATGAATGAGAGAATAATATTGGATGAATGAATGAATGAATGAGAGAATAATATTGGATGAATGAATGAATGAATGAATGAGAGAATAATATTGGATGAATGAATGAATGAATGAATGAATGAATGAATGAGAGAATAATATTGGATGAATAAATGAATGAATGAATGAGAGAATAATATTGGATGAATAAATGAATGAATAAATGAGAGAATAATATTGGATGAATGAATGAATGAATGAATGAGAGAATAATATTGGATGAATGAATGAATGAGAGAATAATATTGGATGAATGAATGAATGAGAGAATAATATTGGATGAATGATGAATGAGAAAATAATATTGGATGAATAAATGAATGAATGAATGAGAGAATAATATTGGATGAATGCATGAATGAGAGAATAATATTGGATGAATAAATGAATGAATGAATGAGAGAATAATATTAGATGAATAAATGAATGAATGAATGAGAGAATAATATTGGATGAATGAATGAATGAGAGAATAATATTGGATGAATAAATGAATCAATAAATGAGAGAATAATATTGGATGAATGAATGAATGAGAGAATAATATTGGATGAATAAATGAATGAATGAATGAGAGAATAATATTGGATGAATAAATGAATGAATGAATGAGATAATAATATTGGATGAATAAATGAATGAATGAATGAGAGAATAATATTGGATGAATAAATGAATGAATGAATGAGAGAATAATATTGGATGAATGAATGAATGAGAGAATAATATTGGACGAATAAATGAATGAATGAATGAGAGAATAATATTGGATGAATGAATGAATGAGAGAATAATATTGGATGAATGAATGAATGAATGAATGAATGAATGAATGAGAGAATAATATTGGATGAATGAATGAATGAATGAATGAGAGAATAATATTGGATGAATGAATGAATGAGAGAATAATATTGGATGAATGAATGAATGAGAGAATAATATTGGATGAGGGGAGATGAGAGAAGCGAGTCATCTGTTGTTTTTAACTCATTTCTTCTTTAAGATGACTTTCGTCTTCGAAGTAGTTTTTGGCATTTTTCTTTAAATTTTATTTCTGGAACCCGAATAATGTTCATGTCTAAGAATTCGAAATCGTTGATCAGATAAATACAATTTACATTTGTAATTACAATTTGAGCGCACCGTGTAACTGTTATCAGAATAATAAAAAAAAACTATCATGGTTAAACCGACTTGAAATTCTCGCTTAATCTGTTGCATGCATTTTTGCACAAGGCTCTTGGGTAAAGCATAAATACATTTTCTTTTTTCCCATAGCGTCGGATAAAATTTAGGTTATACTCCCGAGTTTGTTTGACATCTAGTCTAGGGGAAAAGATTGAATTCTGAAATGTGTTGAAGGCAATGAGGAATTAATCTAATTTCTTTTCTTGAAGCAATTCACGCAAGCAAGGCAATAATGCCACTAAGACGCAAGGATCTACTGGCTATGAAAGTGAATGAGAAGACTTTAGAAACAATCGCAAATCCAATCCTAATCAGGAAACAAGAGATAAACTTCTACTCCTGATCAAACATCCGGAAATACTGTTAACCGAGCGATTAAAATTCTTGGGTAATTTTAGATTTGGAAACGGTGGAGCATTTAAAAATGGCTATCATTCAAAAATATTGGATTCTACTTGGCAGATTGACGAATTGTACATGAGTGACTTCAAAAATAGTTGGTGCCTAAATCTTCATGCATTATTAAATTAGTAAGTACAATATATTAATGTTTGAATATCGTATCTCAACGTTTATCGAACAATTTTCTACACTTTCAGGTAGCTGTTATATGTCTCATAGATTAGTTGCTTTCCAATACTAGAGAGCTCAATTTCCTTATGAATCTGCAATATTATAGATCTTGACCGGGCGTCTCGGCTTCAGTCTATTTTTCCCACCTCCGCAATGTAATATGCCTTTGCTATAAATACGTTCATAGTAATTGCTTAGAAGAAACTTTTCACTATGGTGTATAGACTTTATGAATTTAAGCGTAATACTAATTTGGTGACAAGGACTCATCACTTCACTGTTGAACTGGCTAGATATAATCGCAAGTTCTATGTTTACAGTCAGTTTCTTTTCTCTCACTTCTCGTTGAACTCACTACTGGCTCCATGTTTTCCAGCCAACTTACAAAATGTAATTGAAATATCAATCGTTATTCCCGGTCTTCTTGTTTACTCTTCTGTTGGACTCGCTCCTTAATATTGTTTATCTTTTTTCTTATTCTTTCACATTCATTAAATCCCCTTGTGTTCTAATGGCTTTAATGCTTTGCATGGAGTGATATGATTATAGGAAATCTTAACTGGAAAGAGAATAGATGAATCTTTACTAAGTGTAATCGTGCAGAAATGAAGAGAGCAATCTCGATCGGAAATCTACCTCGCCTCATCGGTTTCTCATTCCGAGCTAGTAACTCTGTTAAAATACCTGGACATAGTCAAAAGCAGGCAAGATGAAGGCATCCCGGCCATATTTTTAATGCCTTAGCAGCTCCTTCAGCCGTGAATCGTTGATCTAACAATATTAGATCCTGATTATAAACAAAAAAATCATTTAGATCGGGCTTTTTTTTAATTCTCATCGTCCCCTTTTATTTAAACTTGAAGATGTCTGGCAATTTTCATGCAGGCTTATATTATCAACTAATGTATTTTTAATAGTTTCTTCTACAGTAATGAGATCTCCATAGAGACCTGGATTTTAGGCCTTGAAGATTTTACTTCTTTATGTTAACAAGTTTGCCTAGCTTTTTAAGTCACATGACATTTTTTTTAAATCTCGCGTTCGTTGTGCTGATTTTTTATCGACCTAACAACATCTATCAGAATATTTTAATACAATTTTATGGCTTCAAGTAAATATATATTGAACGCAATTGTATGGCATCTACTAGAGATAAAATTTATCGTTGGTCATTTTGATATAAAATGTATTTTTAGTGATTCTGCTACAAAATGTTTATGGTTAGACATTTTGTTTTAAAATTATATTGTTGGTAGTTTTGCTATAAATACGTAATTTTATATTTAATAGGGTTCTGTTTTTGTTTGTGGTTTCGATATTTGCCAAACGCTGGAACCCTAACCGACGCTACCACCCCGAGTTAGGAAGGACCTGGAAACAAATTAAGAGGTGATACCAAACTCTTAGACACCTCACATCTTCCAATCAGTTTATCGTCATATCAAGTACTAAAAATTAAAACCACGTGTTAATCTTATTCTGTGGCAGAGATAGATGTTATTCAACCCTTAATGTTTAAGGCACACTTTTTGAAGGGATATGTTTCTTTGAAAATCTGCATTTCATATTGACGAAAATATAAAATATACAATACTTCATTGACATATTCTTATATCTTCACATTTTAGACAATCCATTATCCTGTTTTCTTTCGGTTCAAACCTTAATTTGTGAAAATGTTTTTTTCTTTTAGCTGTGTTTTCCTTTGCAGGACATGGTCTATTCCAGTAGCACATTTTTCCTCGCGTTTTTTTTTACCAATTCTGATGTCAATAAGCTGTTGATATTTCGAAGAACAAATATTATATGTGTTTATTCAAGAGATTAATTAATATTTTCTGAAGACGTATATAACTGAGTTCCGGACAGATTTCTTCTCCATATTTGTGTACATTAAACACTCACTAAGATGCGTTGTTTGCGAACTGTGTTTACCTTCTTAATTAAATATGACGTGACTTGGCATTATATCTATACAATGCCGTGTAATTGTATCTAAATTAACTTACTCTCAAATGATGATAATTCCAAGCAAATATTATTATCGTCAGGTGTACAATGAAAAAAAAAGATGGATTCAAACTAAATGACTCTGACAACCTGACATAGTCAATGATATCAAAATAGTTCAAATGAATGCAAAAACAACACATTCTACTGAATCTAATCAGAAGTTGAAAGTAAGTGAATAGATCGGTCGCAATGTTGAAAGTGAGAAATGTTTTAAGATAATTGAAAGTCAAATTCTCATTTCATTTCCTTTCAAATCCAATTATTCCGCACAAAATAGTAAATGAAAATGCCCCGACATATAAAACGGACATATTGTCTTCATTTTTTTCATCGTCGGGATTTTCAGTAAAGCGTTTGTCGTGAATCAGATATTGTTATAATAATTCAAATATATGTTGGCGCATAGCAGACGTGCTTTGACATCTATTAGGACCAAATTCACCGTACAAAAAAAGCAATGTGGGCATGTGTGAAATCAGTGGTGATTCTAGACTGTCTGTCTTTCGTTGATGTGATATGATCCGAACAGTGTTGGGTGGAAGTGAGCCTGCCATGACTCGGATAAGTCACGCAGCTAAATATTGAGTAATTCCATTTGACAGCAGAAACTTTATAGTGTTTTTGCCTGGTTAAATATTTAATAATGTATAGCCACGTATGAAAGTGCTTCTGACAGACAGTGACAGAATATGTTCAGTCACTTACAGAGAAAAGCGTCTCAACCCCCGCTAAAAAAAAAACAAACAAAAAAAAAATTATATGTTTGTAGAAATACTAAAACACAATTAAGTGATTCAAAACAAATCAACTAAATGATTTTAATACAGAATAATAAATGGTTATAAAGTGAACAAAAAACATCAGTTTGTCGACTTTGTGAGGGAATAATTGTTCACGTCTTCAACAAGAAGTCGTTTCCTGATGTCTGCTCATTTATAAATGAACTAAGAAATAATCATACGGAATAGGGGATATATATGTAACTATACACAGAGAAAACACTCCACACACACACACATACATATACACTTGTGCAAATTATATGAGTAAAGCGAATAATTTCGTTATTATTTACTTTTTTTTTCACATTTTTCCCACATATTAGTACTTCATATATCCAGTCCATGAAGTCGTTCCTTGCAGATTGACCACGGATTGTCGATCGAATTTAAATCAGATTTTCTGGGCCAGTCGATAGTACTTTGAGTTGTTCACTGGTAAGCCTTGCCAAGTCTGTTTGTGCAGCGTTACAATTTTCGTACGCTTCCTTGGGGTAACGTCTTTCGCAGCCAATGGTCATAGGTCAACTAATTGACAGTCTTGTAAATAGTGTTTTGGTGTGAATGAAAATCTGATGCAATCACGGATGACGTAATATTTTTCAAGGCCAAACAAATTTCATCATACACCCTGAAAATTGATTCATAGTACTGAACATCACTGCAAGTGACGTAATCTGAGGTAAAAAGAAAAATCGATTACACCCTCTCAGTCCAGTGGATCTAAAACTGACCGTATGATGAAAAAAAAAAAGAAAAAAAAAACTAAAGGAGTTGTTATAGGTTGGTGCAAAAATAATGTCGTTTTCTCACATATTAACGTATCTAAGAAAACGACATTATTTTTGCACCACCCTAATACAATTAATTTGCGCTAAGTTGTATGTGTGTATGTGTTTGTGTTTGTGTGTCCAATCAAAAGACAGGATAAAGCTAAAGCAGAAAAGTAAAAAAATATAGGTTAGAGGTTTAGGGGGGGGGTTGTCATACTTGTCTCGATGAGATGTAATTTTTAGACTTGTTACCATCACTTCCGGTTATGAGTATAATTTTAAGATACAATGAAATGATCTGATATATATATATATATATATATATATATATATATATATATATATATATATACACAAGATTAGGTTAATTTTATGAATTTTTTTTTATTCAATTACTTTTGTATATACTTTAAAACTATCTTAACGGGGCCTTTACATCATTTCTATATATTGATCCTGTATTGCAGTACTTATTATATTGTATGGGTCATAAGATATGGCAATATTAAAATTAAAAATCGACGAGTTAAATAGATATTATATGTACCGTTATATATAACAAAATAATGGATATATAATTATAACATATATAATTTTATGAAAAATTCTATTACCTATATTTCAATGTCATTATATTTTGATATAATTTTATTTTATATCAATAAAATACCATTCTGTTTTCAGAAGTAAATCTTTTTCATCGAAAGTTATAAAATATCGTTGATAATGTAACAAATTTAAACTTCCGAAATATAGAAATTTCCATGTTATGGTGTAAAATATTTTTAAATATTGATAATGATAATTGATAATGTCTATAGAGCGCTCGGAACAATAATAACTTTGAATAATTTTATATTCTTTAACGCCTGGAAAACGGAAAAAATATTAGATTGGTAGTAAAACTAAATAAAAGATTAGTTAAATCTTCCTTGTCAGACGTTTTCAATGAAAGATGCTTGAAAGAAAGTTTGCTGCCCAAATATACAATAATGATATATATATATATATATATATATATATATATATATATATATATATATATATATATATATTGAATAAGACAGACAAAGAAAATTTAATGAAATTGTACTTAGTTTTACCAACATTTTTACATTTACCTTTGGTGGGTGTAAGTGAGTGTAAAAATTATCTGTATTTTCCATTGTGCAAAACGGTTTCGGCCAGTTCTTTAAACATTTTCAAGGTGCTTTGTTTTTAGATGTTGTCAATTTATTTTCATGTTTGACGTTTTAAGATCTAGTTCATGTGTTGCTGGAATATTACTAGTAGCGTTTATTCCGAGCTTCGACAGTTGAGCGTTGTCATAATTCGAATTGATGTCTTTCTATTAAAAAAGAACAAAAAAAAAACTTCAACTCAGCATTTCCGCTGTTGAATAAGGTGAGATTTAAACTGGGGTTCCAGATTTTTTATGTAAAGTGTCTCCCACAGCAAGATTTTTTCAGTAACGTGAAAAAACTACAGCGCCTTCCTTGATGAATGTCAACTTAACAATATAATGCTGAATAGAGAAGTAGGAAGGATTATTATCAATGTAAATTGACATAATATATGTGTATTATTCAATGAAATACACACACACGCACACACGCATATATATATATATATATATATATATATATATATATATATATATATGATGGACTCTCCCATCGTTTTCGACGTATGAGTGTCGCCTTAACTCTCGCCAGTGCACTTGATGCTCAGGTGATATAGCAAAGAAGGAACACAAAACTGAACTGTAGACGATCCACACAAAAGATTTGTTTAGAGTGGTGAAGGCTTGTGTAGAACTAGCCACACTTATTGGAAGTGCAAATATTTGACACGAACACAATGAACAACACCCCTCAGATTTTATTATCACGGAGTTATACCTCTCCAGTACTTCCAGTGCACAGAAGAGTGCAGCGCATTTCGATGGTAATTTAATGTGATTTAGCCCGCCTGCTGAAACGGTTCACAGGTCCGTGAAGATTTAGAGGAGGGGTGAAGACTAGTGTTGCGCGTCCATCTTAATAATAAGTGCAGCAGCCGAGTAACAATGGTATCACTTCTACTCAATGCCACCTACACGCATAGAACATACACTGGATGTCGGAGTAAACAGTTCATCATCAATGTGCAATATATTGCTACAAAGTATAAATTATTATAAAGTATAAGAGAAAAAATTATTATTATTATTATTATTGTTGTTGTTTGAAAGATAAATAATGAAACAAACTGACTAGTAGTAAAAACGAAACAAAATAACGTTATAACTTTGCAATTAATAGATAAGAAAATGTAAAGAATTAAAATTCATATTAAATGCTGTAAAAGAATCTTTGAATATAACTAATAATAGATTTTTAAAAAATCTTTGATAATGAGCCACTAGTCAAAGATAAACAAAATAAACATTACAAAATTGTTTTCCTCTAATTCCTAAAATTAAGTCCACTTTTGTAAGGGGATACACACACATATATACACGCATGCTGACAAAAGCACGCGAAAATGGAAATAGATCTAAGAACACACAGGGGTCATTAAAAGATAAGCATGCCGATAACTACTCCTTCATTTCTCGAACCAATCTTAATTGTTTTATAACCCTTCACGCAGAGCTTTTCACTGCCAGTTCAAGAAAGACGTTTGGATCACTAACACAAAAAAGAGAATGTCTCGTATTGAGAATAGTTAACATCGACAAACATAAAGAAAAAAATATATTTAATAATATGTGGAAATCTCCACCCTTTGCCTGATGACGGTTGCGGAAACACGTGTATCAAAATTATAGAAAATATAGCATAATATTTTTTAAAAATACACATTACAACCAAAAACGTTTGCGGTATCTCTTCTTTTTAATATACATACTTTTCTCTCGTTGGAACTACTGTAACGTCTTCCTTTTATATATATATATATATATATATATTATATATATATATATATATATATATATATATATATATATATATATATATATATATATATATATATATATTCTCATTGCATTAGAACATGTTTGGTATATTACATTTTTTGACTGGATTTATCAGAATTCAATTCGTTTAATTATATGGCAACATCAACATGCACAATCCTGACAAAAACACGGCGTTATACGCAAGGCCATTAAAATGGCAACCATTTTCGTTATATCTATTCCTTGACACTGGTTTGCTTTTTATACTAAATAGTCTGTAAAGATTGTTTGAGAAAGGATTATGAGGCAAACAATGTTCATGTGATCGATGAACATTAGAAACCATTAAATTCCCTGCAAGAGGACGATCAATACGTTTGCTTGAAATCCATCTGAATAGAGTGTGTGACCGGGCATAGCGAAAACACAGATTTTGACTGAACGAATGGAATCCTAATTAAAAATTGACATGCATATACACTCATATCAGAAGAGTAAATAGATATTTTGAGCCACCGGGACTCCAACCTGCCTGAAAAGTCACGATATTGCATACTGAATCCTTTAGAAACGTGCAAAAAGCGTATTTCTTGTACACCGTTGAAGTCATCTCATTAATTGTTCCAAAAGGTCCAAATAGGATATTAAAGTGGAATTCCTGGAACTGATAGACTTTGAATGGCACCGACATTTGACGAAAAACATTATGCTTGGAGGGATGGTTTTCGGTTGAAATGTCAGCTAGGCAGAAAATTATCCTTTGAGCAGAAATCTTCGGTAAAGAGTTGGTTGGATTCCGGCAATTTGATAATAGCACTTAAAATGATTTTTTTTTTGATCTGCGAAGAATTCTGCAACGCTAACTTTCAAACACTGTTTAAAACGTAGTAGCTTCCAAACGAAAATCATTTTCACGCATGACAACGCACCAACTGCTAGTGACATTTCTGAATACTTAAAGAAATTCGCTGTAAACAGATAAGGTAATATTTTTATCTCGATCCAAACTTCATCGAGAATATTAGAGAATTGTTAAGAGGTGTCTTCATGATGACCGCAAGGATTATGTAACTGAAAATGGCATTTTCTTATGTTTTTTTAAGCATTTCATCTCAAGCAAGACGAGAATGCCACTAGCACACAGGGAGTTACAGAGAGTGAAAGTAAGAGTAAATAGTGGTGTTTGAGTAAAGGATAAAGAGAAGGACGTGGATCAGGATGAAGGCATCAAAAGATGTCGATTGACATTACATTTGAATATATGAAGATTATATTTATCATGGAAGCAAGTAAGAGGAAGGGAGTTCCACTGTCGGGAAGTGCGCGAGAAGAAGCTGTTGGAGTAGAAGAGGCGATTATATTTAACTGTTTCGACAGTGAAATGGTGTGACTGAGATTCCAACCCAGTAGCACGCTTAAGTTCATGCTTTGGGGGCACTAGTAAAAATACCTCGTCAGAGCAGTTACCATAAAATTATCTGTAGAAAAGACAGAGGGAAGATACATCATGTCTGAGAAACTGACTGGGGTCGAAAACCTATCACATTTCATATCCGTTTTCGTATTTTGTTGAGAACCTCGAGATGAACAAGGAGGGCACCGGACCATATATGGCAACAGAATTCAATGCAAAGACGAATGGTAGATTTGTAGATTTGAAGGATATTCTTTTCATAACATTTCCTTGAATAAGTTTGTTATTTTTTTTTATTAGACTGAATGGAAATAGCTGTAATTAATTTTGTATTTTTAAATATATGTCATGTCATTATACTCCAAAGATAGAACTTAGCAATATGTTCATTAACAAATATTGAATGATATTTCAAATTACTGCCCTAAAGATATCATTCGTTGTGAAGCATTCTGTAACTATTATCGTATTAGTTACACTTTAGCGGCTTTTAAATTAATTGTACCGAAATACGATTGGATATTTAATCTGAAAAATTAGAAGTGACACAATCTCCAGTCAATTTATCCAAATATTTCAAACCGAGACGAATGTGGTCTGGGAGTAGTGATTCATGGCATAATAATTCTGGCCGAATCTCAAGCTCCATAAGAGAAGGATTTTGAGAAGAACAAGCAGGATTAGAACTAAAAAGATTCAACACTATCTTATACTCTTAACTTGTCCTGTTCTTATAGTCTGATAGTAGCTATCCAATGTCGATCTTGAAGAATATTAATAAAAAAAAAAAAAGACTTCCACTGCTTTTTCTATATTCGCATGGCAGTTTTTCTAATGAACTCTCCTCCTTGGAACCACGTTCGCAGGCATGTAAATGTATTAATAGATTAGCAACTCAGTGGAGTTCAAAAGCATCTACGCGGCCGTGTGGGTGATGAATTATTTTCCATAATCCAACCCCTTTTCCCCACAGACGAAATATTGTGAGCCTCACACTGCTCTATGGGCTGCTTTCATGATGAACTGTATTCCTTATCCCACAAGCTATAAACTTTACAACTGGGATCTGCCATGTTACACACACGAGGATGAATCATGCCCTTTCAATTTGTATTGCTATAGTAAGAAGTAAGTTTCATTCAGATAGCTTCTTCCCAAGTACTGCTACTTTGTGGAACAAATTCGTGGTAGGATGTTTTCCCGATAATTTACAATCTTGACATCCTCACGTCTGTTATCTTTTCCCTTTGTATTGCTATAGTAAGAAGTAAGTTTAATTCAGATAGCTTCTTCCGAAGAACTGCTGTTTTGTAAAATAGACTCATGGTCGTTTTTTTTTTCCCGCCACAACAATCTTAAACTCTTTAAGTCAACCGATATCACTCCTGCAAAGCAACATGGACTTCACTTCTTGTCCTTTCTTAAGTTCCGACAACATTGCACAGCAAAGCTCTACCTTGAGTGTCCCTTGGGGCTTGCATGGAGGGAACATTAACATAAGAAGGTTTCATCGTCTTAATATTGAAATAACTAATTGTATGCTAATAGTTTCTTTTCTCGCATTTCTCCCCCTATCGGACACTTTTTCCGGTCTTTTGCTTCTCGGCCTTCTAATATTCAAATGCAATGTCATTCATCATCTTCTGTCTTCCTGAAAGCCGTTCTTTTATTGTCCTTTCTCCTCAATAAAGTTTTCTCATTCTCTTCCACTGCCAGTAACCCCTCACAGCTTAAGGCATTATCCCCTAGTTAAGAGTGAAATGATTAAAATAAAATGTCATCAAGTGATTTTCTCGTCCATGACCTTTCGATAATGGATTCAGTCTTGTGTCTTTCCAATTTTTCATTTACCCAGCTCAGGTGAGCACCAAGATGGTGGCATCTAAACTCTTATAAACATTCATATACAATTTCAAGTGCTAAATTAGGCATATTGTAAACTACGAACTGCTGTACTTTCATACATACGCAGATGTGAATTTAACCTAATACTAATAACAAAACAATCTCAAGTAGCTCATCATTTAATCATATCAAACAATATAAAGATAACAAGAAATGAGAACAAAAGCAGTCATTTGATGAAACCTCCTGAAGAGTGGACTAAACAATAACAAAAGAAGTTTCTTCTACAAAACGCTGGAAACGAGGTGATGCATAAAACATCATTTACCTAAGAGATAATCTGTATTTTTATTCATCTATCTATCTATCTATCTATCTATCTATCTATCTATCTATCTACACGCACACCCAAACACACACACACACACACACACACACACACACATATATATATATATATATATATATATATATATATATATATATATATATATATTTGTGTGTGTGTGTGTGTGTGTACTGATTGATTGATAGTGATATTCTGAAAGAAATAGGTCAAAAGAGAAATGCATCTGAAAAGTTCACAGCCCTAACAAACAGAGATTCAGGTTGAGAGCTAAGTCGTCCAAATTTACTCCCGACCAATAAAAAATATATACGATGGTTGATTGCCCGCATATTATCTTTATGAAGACTTTCGAGGGCACTGTTTGCATTATTTAAAGATCTAAACAACAGATGGGTATTCCTTAAGTAGAGTAGATCAGATTTGCGTGAATTACATGGCCGAAAGGCTTAAAAGCACACCAGGCTTAACGGTGGTTTACCAGATGCTGATTTAAGCTCTATCAACTGGCAAGTAATCTTTGTTAATAATCTCGAATGTATAGTTACATGTACAGTCAGTTACCAAAAAAAAAAACAAAAACAAAAAAACACAGTGAACTCAATGCAAATAAAGGTATGCATTAAATATAACGTTAAAATTGATAAGAATATATATATATATATATATATATATATATAAGTTTATGATTGGTGTATACGGAATAAATTCCAATAACCAACAATTACTATTCTTAAAAGAGTGCTCAATACAGAGTAGAGCAGATATAATAATTATTTATTTAAAAATTATAACATAAATATGCTATAAAATGATTACAAAAATATCCAATGTCTTATCAAGTGATGAAGTTGAATAGTTTGTTTTTTTTTACATTCAGCATTATCATTTGATAAGACACCGGAGGTGTTGAAACAAAATGGCTATTTTTGTAGTGATTTCATAATATATTTACGTTATAATTTTTAAATAAATAATTATTACATATATTTTAATTTTTTAAATAAATAATTATATATAAAGAGAGATAGACAGATAGATACAGTGCTGTTCGATAAAAGTGACTCACCTGATTTTTTACTAAAAATATTTTTTCGTTTATTGTTTTTGGGGTTAAAATAATTTTTACTCTTACTAATATAAAGACCACTTCACGACCACCTAGGAAAAATGTTTATTCACCCTAAGGTATTCTATTGATAATTATAAATTTGGATATAAATGAGATTCAGAAAAAAACTCTGTTTCTAACAGGATAGAATCCAGGTAGAGCTCAATGTCCAGTACCTGAGCAAGAATATATTATAAAAATCTCAAGCGCTAATATATTTCCTGGACATAATTTACTACTTTGGAATCGTAAACACCTTCCAGTTCATCAGACCTAAAATTCAAAAACTTAAATTTGTAGGGGTCTGTTGATCTTGATCGTGTTTACGATTCTAATGTAACATTTATAACCATGGCACATTAGTGTTTATATATATATATATATATATATATAATTTAAGAAGCAGCAGATATTTTTATATATAGTGCTCAATATTATAAATAATATAAAAATAACACACTAATATGGTTGGTGCAAAAATAATGTCGGTTTTTGACGTTAAAAATACGTCAGAAAACGACATTATTTTTGCACCAACCTAACAATAAGATTATATAAAAAGATTACTTAACTTGAAATATCAATTTTTGTTTTCCCCAACTGCAAAGTCTCTTATTGAATGTCCGTTCCCCGGGGAAGGGGGTGTTTTGTTTTAAATTTTATTTCAATTTTTTTTTTCTGAATTTCGAAGAAACAATTTACAACTGGAAGAAAAATCTACAACTGAAAAACGAAGACGTAAGCAAAGGCGAAAATTCACGAACGTAAAAAAAAAACAAAAAACGTTATATTTATGAATGCGCGTGCGTACAAAACGGAGTAAAAATTGATTGAAAAAGATGCGGAATAAATTGAAAAAATTGGAAATATCATTTAAAACCAGAACCCCCAGAAGAACAGGTATTCACCAAGAAACTTCTAATTCATTTAAAACCACAGAAAATTGATATTTAAAAGTTAAGTAATCTTTTTATATAATATGTGTGTGTGTGTGATAAAATAGTTTTAAGGTATGTCATGTTTATGAATATCAGGGATAGGGCATATGTAAATATAAAACTGGATATTGTGGGCAGTTTATTATATTGAATTGTGCAGAGTCAATCGACTGCTCACAATGAAATACAATAGACTACCCACAATGCATCACTAGCCTATGTATGTAAATAGTCAAAAAATACACAACGCACATGACCTGAAGATTGTGTTGAACATGCAACAGACTGTTGCCTTTTGGTGTTGACTCCATTGTATTCGTCAAGTGCTGATTGCTTTGACGATTGCATCGTGCATCAAACAAAGTTCGGGCAATGGTGAGGAAGAGAAGTGTATTTTTATTTATTACATAGATACATAGAGTGAACACTTACTAGCTAGATAGATAGATAGACAGATAGACAGACATAAGCAAACATAAATAGATAGACATGAACAGACATAGATAAATAGAAGGATACATAGATAGATAGATAGATAGATAGATATGAATAGACACAGATAAATATTAGGTTGGTGCAAAAATAATGACGTAATAATGTCGTTTTTTGACGTTAAAAAATACGTCAAAAAACGACATTATTACGTCATTATTTTTGCACCAACCTAATAGATATGAACAGACATAGATAGATAGATAGATAGATAGATAGATAGATAGATAGATAGATTTGAACAGACTGAGAGGGACAGTAAATATACGCACACAGCCTCCAGTTCTCCCATCTGAATACATGTGTGTATGCGTGTTTGGATGCGTAGGTGTGTCTATGATATATATATATATATATATATATATATATATATATATATATATATATATATACTTTCTACAAGACAGGAGAAGAAATTAATTTGTTTCTCGTATTTTTCTCCGTTGAAAACGGCGGCTTCATCCCTTAGAATAAAAAAAAAGCAGACACTCAAGACTCTTAACATGTTAATTAAACCTATTCCTGCCGGAACAGAGACATTTCACACACTTCTCATCCTTTTCACTACTGGCGTCTCAGCGGTCACAAAGTACGATATCAAAGCATCTTTCTTAAACCCATTTTGCTGTCTGAACCCCAAGCTGAAAAACATGTTTTCTTTTTACACGGCGTCCATATTTTTCTTTCTTTTTTTTTGTTGTCTCTGTTTTTTTGAGAGATCGAGAAAGATATTTTCATGTCTTACACCTACGCTCTTTTTCCTTTGTTCGATAAAGAACTTGCTATTTATTCGCGCAACAAGGAAGATTCGAAAAATAACGAGACTTATAAAAGAGAAAAGTCATATCAAATTCATTAAAGGCCAACGAGAGACTCTCTGATGCTTACTAACCGGTCAGTAAAAACGTCGGCCTTTTCTTGTTTTACGTTCCGGTTGACAAGTTGCTTTTATTCATTTGCTCGTCTGATATTTCCTTTCCAACTTTTCTCTTGTTGTAATCGTAAATTTTTAACTCTTTTCTCTTAACTGACAATCAATTTTGCCTCTTAATATGTTGAAGAGACCTCATAAGACGAGAGAAGATTTCCGCCATATTATACTTTTAAGTTCATGCTTTACGATTTTCTTCATAAATATAGCTCTTTTTGAAAACTATTAGTTTCATAGGTGGTAGTAGTAGTATAGCTGGCCACTCGTATTTGAGGATACCCGTCTCTTAGGGCGGTTAGCCAATTCCTGTTGCAGACGCTTGCTCAGGCGCAATTGTATTTAATCGACACCCGGAGAGCCCACCTGTGGTTTATACTGTAACTATGCTGAGCAGACCTCAGTTACAGTTTCTAGGAGAGAGCGTGTTATCTAGCGTGATCAACAAGGCCAGCACGCTCAAGCCCTCGCCCATGATGACTTGTGACTTCGTGCTAACACAGCTATCGACGCCACCCAAGGGTTCCGTCTACCCAATTTCAATTACAAGGCTTGGATCAACCCTTCGTTTTCAGACATTTTCCAAAAGTGCTGCGCGCTGGGATCGCTCCCCGCTGTTTGATGACATCAGAATATCTCCTTCCTGAAAAATCGAACATGGTGAGATTCGAACCCGGGTCTCATGATCAGAAAGCGAACGGTCTAACCACTCTGCCCAATGTTAGATAAGATTTTATTTTTCAAAAAAAGAAGATACATCTACTGACTTTAAATACTTATCTGAAGGTGTATTTGTATTTCTTATCCAGTAATTAAGAAAATAGGCCACAATAGACTTTGATCACAATAATAATAATAATAGACTTTGATCCTAATAATAATAATAATAATAATAATAATAATAATAATAATACACACAGACAGACCAATCACTTTACAATAAACACAGGCAGAACAATGAAAGCTGATCGTCCAGGCATCGTGATCAAAGACCACAGAAACAGAATATGCTTTCTTATTGATATGGTAGTCTCGGTAGGTTGTAATGTACCTTTGAAGATCTTCAAATCACTATCAAAATACAAGGATCTTGAAGTGAAAATCTCAAAACATGTGGCACATGAGGACATCAGTAATTCCAGTTGTAGTCGGAAGACTCGCTTTCTTTGGAAAAATTTTCCGATAGAATCATTGTGGGGGTCTCTGTTAGCCCATCGCTTAAAGACTTATTTAAAAAAAAATACTCACAAGTACAACCCACAGCTTACGAATTGTTTTATCTAATGTGAAATGTGTATATTGTTTATTTTTTTTATAAATATGCTCAGTGGATGTACAACACACACACACACACACACACACACACACACACACACACACACATATATATATATATAAATATAAAAGTGAACATGGAAGTCAACACTTAGAGGCGACAGTCTGTTTCATGCTATATGCAATCGTCAGGCCACATATGCTGTTATTTTTCTCGGCTATAAATATAGCACACTTTAAGACTATATTTCTTTCTATATATATATATATATATATATATATATATATATATATATGACAATCTAATTACAGAATGATGAAGGGCGTTTTGGAAATTTTGACACTCCCAGGTCATATTGGACGGAGAATGAACAGGGAGAGACAGCGATCGATATACCTGACGAGCTTATGAAAATGGATGGCAGAATATCAAGGGTGGGCGGTAAAATGATAAATATTACTAAGAGGAATAAAAACAATAAGTTTTGGAGATCCTATGTCCGCTTAACCTCCGAGGAGAAGAAGAAACAAAAGAAGGTTTTTATAAAATCCACTGTATCCTGATGAAGTGTAGCGATACGAAATGGAATCTTCTGCGTAGCGTGTCACTTCAGATCGTGGGATATCATCAGTCTCCTCAACTTCTTAATACTCACCAACCTCATTTAAGACAGTCCTTCTAAAATATTAAATGAAATTTATCACAATCCCATCGCCCTGACCAGTTTGAAAAAAGTAAAATTGAACGCTTATTTAATGAGAGTTTTTGAACATTTCCCCCCCGGTGTGAAGTTTCTAAAGTTATTATTAAGTGAAGTTTAGTTTTAAAAATACTTATATACAAAGGTATACAAAATATAAGGGAAATTATAGTAAATGATTATTTGGTCTATACTAGTAGTTTTACAAGAATATTTAGGTAGTTGAAGTACCTGCCTACGTCAGGTAACGGGATCAAGTATTAAATCACAGATGATTTTTTATGAGAATAACACGCGTTATTTTAAAACGCAAATGACAGTCGATATGATTTTTAACAATTCTTAATTAAATAAAGGATGTCAGAATGATATATTACCAAGCATGATAAACGATTCTGTATTTTTGGCTTTCATGATTCATAAGTGGTGAAACTCGGCTTGAATTCGCGAAAATTTCGTGGAAGAGCTGAAATAGGGATGATCCTGAATAGTAAAATCCGATTATGAAATGCACATTTATATTCCGAACATACATTAAAACACTATCATATTATAGTAAAAAAAGTCAAATGACTGAAAAAATCAGTTGTTAACTGGGGCAAGAAGTGGCTTGTTAAGAGTAACATCTCAAAAACGAAACTGCTCTCACTTTTAATCATCTTCGATAACATTTTTTTGCATTTCATTAACATGGCTGATGCGAACCTCCAGTTGTATGAATCGTTTCGGCTTTTTCGCCAAACTTGAAAGTTGAAAGATTATATTGAATCAATTGTTAGGTTTAATGCGGATATGGTTGACTGCATTACTCTCGCCGATTTTATAGAGGTACATGTCTAGCTTTCTTCAATGCATTGAATATATTTTGCAACATTTGGTTGTCGGTTTCTGCTATGTATTTATTGAATTTTGATAAAATCCAAAGAAGAATCTGCAATTTTATTGGTCCTGATTTGGCATCTTGGCTTCAGTTACTTGCCCAATGGCGTAACATAAAATCGCTATAAATCATTGTTCTGACGAGATTTTCTTATTTGATAGGTTGAATTTACGGCTTTAAGCGCAGTATTCGATTGTCAGGTTGGTCTCATCATTTATAAAAGAAATTGCTAGACGTAACAGAACGTTATATGCTAACAGTTTCTTCTTTCACACATCTCGCATCTGGAACTTTCTTCTGACTTCTTGTTTTCCAGTAAACCTTGATTAAAAAAATGAATTCAATTATATTCGTTGTATTTTATCTTCTTAATTATTATTCTTGTATTGTACTCTCCCCTTAATAGTATATTCTCGTATTCTTTCACACTCAGTTATACCATTGCATCTTAGTGGATTTCTTGCCTTGCTTTCGGTGAAATGATTAAAAATAATAATATTATCTGCATTTGGTTGATAGAATGTTACTCTTTGTGTAATTTTCACAACTTCACTAAAAAAATGAAGAGACATATACTTTTGTTTAAAGCAAATATTCATATTAGGTTGGTGCAAAAATAATGACGTTTTTTGACGTTAAAAAATACGTAAAAATACGTCATTATTTTTGCACCAACCTAATACATTTCCATTGATAGAAACTACTTTTATCCCTATGAGAAGCTGTCCCGTGACCAGCAGAAATAAAAGCGTGTTTTATTCAATCGTTTGTGATTCGTTATTTGTTCACGAGTTGACTAAACTCGTACTGATAGTTTTTTTTTGTAACTGAATAACTATCTACCTAAAGGGAACATAAACACAAAAGGAGAACTTATCCATTATCGTAGAAATATAAAACATTAATGTCATAAAAAAGTGGATATATTCAGTAATCAATTCTGAAATCGGTTGATTAAAAAACGTATTTGAGCGAAAGGGTTTGGAAACCGAATTTTATATCGATTATTAATTTAACGAGATTTCGTAACATGAACAAAGTAGATATGAAACACGAAAAGCCGAATCTATTGAAAATAACCTTCACCAGCAGACAATGGAGAACTAAACGGCGCGGTAAAGTAAAACATATAGACGGATAGAAATTATGATGTCTTAACGAAGAAAAAGTGTCACAGGAAGAGGGTAACACTTAAATCGGGCATAATGTGCAGGGAAGGAAGACATGAGTATGCAGCCTCGAAGTGGGCCTTATCTAGATCTGAGAACACGAAACACACCTGAGTAAAAGATCGTAGAGTACACAACCGAAACGTTGCCAAAAATAAGAAAAAAAGACTAAAAAATTAGAACTAAGAAAACATATATGATAATTCCAAAATGATGTGTAACAAAAGTCAAATCAGTATTGGAATAGCTAAAGGTACCTTCCAAAAACTAAGTAGAGCATTAAAAAACAGAAAAAAATTCGTTAGAAACAAAGAAAATTTACGCAACAGCAATGTGGTCGTACAGAAGGATGCTGAGGATACCATGGACCGAACATGTGAGAAACGACTAGATTTTAGAGAAAACGGGAACAAAAAGTACCCTGATACTTGACATCAAGAAGGGGCAGTTGGAATTTCGAGGTAACATAAAGAGGAAGGAAGGCTTGAAAATCTTGTACTCACAGAACGGATTGATGAACAGCGTAAAACATATTTGATGACCTTAAATGGATGGTGGAACAGCGTTTCGGAGAAATGACGAAGAATCAAGCGCCAAGAAATTGTGGAGACATGGCAGATCAAGAAGTAAACTGCATATTTTATAAGTACAAAACTATAATTGGTTGGTTGTTTTGTTTTACGGCATATCAACCTCAGTGGGTTATTTAATGCCGGTAAAATATTTACCGTTGGTAATTTGTTTTGTCAAAAATTTAATTCTGGCAATGTTTTTTTTCCTTAAAAATGTATAGCTGATATTATTATTTTAAAAATGTATTACTGGTAATATTTTTTTTCAAAAACTTAACGCTGGTAATATTTTTTTCAAAAATATATAGCTGGTAAAAGTTTTTTTTTCTTTCAAAAATTTATCTTTGATAATATTTGTTTTACAAAGTATTTCTGGTATTAAAACATATTTTTACGCTTTCATAGTCTTTTGACACGAGTTTGGGGTTTAACTATTTGCCCATAGCTGGAACCCTAACAGGTGCTACTACCCCGGGTTAGGATGCACCTGCGAACGCCAGAAATTAAGAGGTGGTTTCACGTTCCTCAAAACCACCTGATCAGAGGCCTTGCTGTTGGACGTAGTTTATCGTCTTACCCAGGACACGGATGTAGTTTATCGTCATACCAAGGACGAACAAAACTATAAAACGGAATATTTTTTTAGTATCAAATTCCATAGCGAATATTAAATTTCTATCATTTCTATAAAGACTAGAATCCAGTCGTTCTTAAGATATCCGTTAATGGCTGTCCTCTTGAAGGGACACACTTCTAGATCAATTCACAGGACTTTATCCTTGGGTCTAAGCTGTTTGTGATTTTCCTGGTGTCATCAGTTCCTAAGTATTTATGTCGATGATACAACTATTTATTCTTGCTTTCATAGTAAGCCCGGTAAGTCCAACAAAGTAAAACTGGCAGCTACCCTTGAAAATGACCTTCAATCAGTTGTTAGATTCGGCAAGAAATAACGTGTAAATTTTACCGCCTCCAAAATGAATCCACAATCCTTTACTCCTCCACATGATAATGTTTTGCCATACATCAGAATATGGCTGATGCTAACCACCAGGAGAATGATCTCTTGCATATTTTTAGTCTGACTTTTTTTTATTAGTATGAAGTGAAATGATAATATTGCATCAATTGCTCGCTTTTCTGCCAAAAAGTTTGGCTCCCGATGAGGGTGGAAGTTATTTGTCTTAAAGGTTTTGAAGTCTTGAAAAATTAAACTGGGATATTAACCTTATGACATTAAATTGGGGTTATATGAACAATATAATGTTAATTTAAAACTAAAAGAAGAATAAAAAGGGTTTAAAAAAACTTTAAAATATATATTAGGTTGGTGCAAAAATAATGACGTAATAATGTCGTTTTTTGACGTTAAAAATACGTCAAAAAACGACATTATTACATCATTATTTTTGCACCAACCTAATAGATATATTTTTAAAAATAAAAAGTCATATTACAAAAACAAGTTATATTTAAAAATTGGGGAGTGTTTTTTTCAAACCAAAACAAATAAACAAAGGACAAATGTCCATATAAACATATGTCGGTAAATTACTTATTTTTGAGTGATTAAGTTTTTAGTAGATAGCGTTGTGTTGTCATAAGACTAGGTTATATTTGTCATTCGTGTACATTTGTGGCTAGTCTGTATTCAACGTTTAAGTGTTCCGTTTAACAATGAGAGAATACTGATATGGTGAGCAGGTAGATATGATTTTTATATACGGCCGCGCGAATCGAGAGATTGCACGGCTATATCAGATTGGGTTTCAAGATCGAAGCAGTCGAATCATCCAAACTTTGCCGTTGTTTATCGTCGCGTTGCTGAGACAGAAGCCATAGCACCACAAACTATGGATCGAACAAGAACGATTGTATATTTAACAACGTCTAACGCAAACTTTGGTCTTAATAACTCAAAAACGAAGGATTTGCGGATATATGTTTATATGGACTGTTTTCTTGTTTGGAAAACTTTCCAAAGTTTGTAAAATTATATATATATATATATATATATATATATATATATATATATATATATATATATATATATTAGGTTGGTGCAAAAATAATGACGTAATAATGTCGTTTTTGACGTATTTTCAACGTCAAAAAACATACGTCATTATTTTTGCACCAACCTAATATATGTCTGTGTGTGTGTGTGCGAGTGTGTGTGTATGTGTGTTTGCTTGAATAGAGCGAATGTCTACGCAGATGCAAAATAACACCCATTTATAATCCAATCCATAAAGTTCACTTAATATCTTTTACGCATACAATATTTCTTAGTAATCACAAATCTATAAAATAAATAGTTATTAACAATAATTCTCTCGCAGCCTAATGGATGAATAAACTGCCCTTTGAAGCATATAAACAAAAACTAATACAAAAATCATATCCCAACGAACACCATTATAAATGGAACAAATACGAACTAGCAACAAAGTAAATAGAAAAACATTTCAGAAAGCTAATATATATATATATATATATATATATATATATATATATATATATATATATATATATATATATATATATATGTGTGTGTGTGTGCGTAACCTCAGTGTAAACACAAAAAGATTAAACTCACTATGTATTGCAAAAAAACTAAAAACGTCTAAGATGATCCCTAACAATAATAAAATAGTTTTTTTTTTCCCGCCAAAATGTATATTAAATATTTATACCATTCTTCTTTGCTTTGATTATGAATGTCACCTCTGGGGGTCTGGTGCTCCTGCTATATATTTAGAGATCCTTGATAAAATCCAAAGAAAAATCTGCAATGGAATTGGTCCTGACATGGCATCTCGGCTTCAGTCCCTTTCCCACAGTGGTAACGTAACTTCTCTGTGCCAATTTTGTATAAATACTTTCATTCTAATTATTTTTACGAACTTTCTCCTATGGTACCTAGAATTTATGAATTTTAGCGCAGTACTCGATTGGCGGCAAAATCCCATCATTACACAGTTGAAATTGCTAGATGTAACCGTAAGTTCTATGCTAACAGTTTCTTCTTTCGCACTTCTCACTTGTAAAACTCCCTCCCAGCTTCTTGCTTCACAGTTATCGTTGCTTTTCAAAAGTTTAAATGCAACGTCAATCTTTATTTTCTGTCTTAATTTTTATTCTTTTATTGTCTCCTCTCCTTAAGATTAATTTTTCTCATATTCTCTAACCTACAGTAACTTCCTGTGTTGTAGTGGCTTTATTGCCTTGCTTCGGGTGAAATCATTAAAAAGAAAACTTCAACCATTCAATGTTGTCTCTGAATATGCTTATCCACATAGAGAATGTCTCTTTAATAATAATGACATTTGAGGCAACTAGGTCCATCTGAATCATATTATTATAGCAATATATATTATATATAACCATTGTTCAGGTGTAGAGTGTAATCTCAACATTTCGATTATATCATTATTTTCTCCTAGGTGTGATATCCATTTTCGCTATTACTGCTGTTGAAATTCTTAAGTGATTTATTTGTTTTTTGTTATATGGTACAGTTCAAGATCAAGTGGAATAAATATCATCTTCAGTAAGGTTATCGAATCGGAAACTTAATAGCATACTAAATTATTAGTGTAAATTGCCGTCTTATTTCTAGAAATATCTTGTTAGAATTATATTAATATCTTGTTAGAATTATATTAACGGTTTGTTTTGATAGACATTACTGCCAAATGTGTGAAAAGCAGTTAGAAAATCCTTAAACTCTCTAATCAGGAGATACAAGTATTTAGTGGTTTATTTTATTTGCATAACGTTTAGTAATTGAAAAAGGCGGGTTTTCGTAGATGTCCTTATCAAAGTTCACAGCGGGTGTTTATGAAGATTACGTTAAAATAGTACATCCCATACTCTGATTTGCAAAAAGAATTAGATTACAAGACACAAATTTAAAACTCGACTGGAAGCAATCGAAAGACATTTCCGTCAACCCCACCCAAATTTCCCGAAAGATATCACCATTCATCTACCATAAAATTAATTTTATAAATAAATCAAATTTCTTGTAAAATTCCTATGATCAAAACTTGCGATCCATATGATTTTCTATGCGACGTCAGACGTGCCACATTGTACCCTCAGCCCTGAACGAAGCATTTGTTATTCAACAAATTTGATGAATAAATTCAATCACATTTCGTTTTCGTTGGAGCGAATTGTTATTAAAAAATAAAAAATATGATCGGCGACAGATAAGGAATGTAATTATTTAATTAGCGTCAATTTGTGACGGTCGAAATCATGTTTACTGATAAGCAGTTTCATGCGATTCTTTTTATTGAAATCAATAAGGATAACATGATTACGTTCAGAAATCTTTTGCTGCATCTTAAGTGTACATTAGCTCCCATTTTGTTTTTAGGGGGTAGATGATGATAGTGTTAATAGTAATAATAATATTAGCTCTTACCTTATAAGGAAATATTCGACATTCATTGCCCGGGCAGAGCTTAATACAGTCAAAAGTAATTTGTAAAATCTTTCTCTTGAAACAATTTTTCAGAAAAAATTTCTCTTGTCCAGTAGCTGTTATATCTTTCTAGTATAGATATGCAGTTTCATTCTTAACCTGTTGTATGAAGTAGAGTGTAATCTCAACATTTTGATTATATCTTTATTTTCTCTTAGGTGTGATATCTATTTTCCCTGTTACTGCTGTTGAAAGTGATTTATTTTTCTGTTATTTGGTACAGTTATTTATTTTTGATTGTGTAGTGCCTGTCAACAAGCTTAAAAAGAGTGTTTTTCATCAAGATCCACATTCTTCCCTCGCTCAAATTGATTTTAGAAAGTGCTTGAATACAGCAGGCGGTTCAGATATTTCTGGAAGGGTTTGACACCACGTATGACATTCCATATAGAAGTCACGATCTGACCCATGTAGATTTCTTTTAGCCAAGCATTAATGGCAGTGATCTTTAAACCGGTAAATGACACATTCAAGAGCAGTCAAATTATTCTGGATTAAAAATTAAATTGGATACAAAAAAGAAAAAATTAATAAAATATGAAAGGGAATGATTTAATTCATTCAGATAAATATATTTTTCAATGCTAACAAATAATTCACGCTGTGAGACTTCAAAAAACAAAAAAAAACAAAAAAACAAAAAACAACAACAGCGTAGTTTGTAATAAATTAATTAAAAGACTGTTTTTTATTAATTTGTAGAATGAATTGATATCAACTGAAATTGGGAAAAACATTATTCCTTTACTTGCATTGTTACATTATTGCACATCTTCAATGCCATATTCACAACGTTTCGGCCATTATACGCTCTGGCCTTCTTCAGGTGACTGAAATTATGAACCAAACCCTTTATATGAATAACCAGAAAAACTGAAATATAAGCTCTAGTGAAAAATGCAATAATAATAATAGAAGATGAGCACTGGTAAAAAAAAAAAATGCCTAGTGACTAGACCGAAAAAGTTGTGAGTTCAATACCAGGCTACAGCAGTGTTTAACCAAAACTTGGAGATTTAAGTTAAAGGGAAATAACTGAGACATCCGGAAGAGGCATAGAACGTGGAATTAGAACAATCTACCCCAGTGGACGAAATGAAGGGTTTGGTTCGAAATTCCAATCACATGAACAAGGCCGGAGCGTACAACGGCCAAATCGTTGTGAATATGGCAATGAAGATGAGGATAACAGTCCGAATAATGTAAATAATGCAAGTAATCATAATACCACATCTCTGAGATATAAGCAGATTATTTGTTTAATAAATATCCAACTATTACGAGACTCAAGAGCCACTCAGAGTAGACGGTTGCTGTAATAAAATATAAGCGAACTGTCCTAAACTCGCACTAAGCTTTCTTTATCTATTTACTGTACAATAGGTACGATTACGGAAGAAAAAATTCCAAATGGGGTCGGCGAGGTATGTTCGTCTTCTGTTCTACATAAAATTTTGCTAGCCACGATCACAAGCCCAAAAATATCTACAATTTTCCTAAAATCAAATAACATTACCGTTTTTAACACAGTCACCATGATTCCACAATTTATATATATATATATATATATATATATATATATATATATATATATATATACAATTTATATATATATATATAAAAGGCAGGGTGTATGTGTGTGTACCGAATGTACGGACGCAATTTTCGTCGGATTTGCACCAGAATTTACATGCACATTCTCCAAGTTAGTAGGAAGGCCAAGACCGACTTTGCATTTCACAACTCCTAACGATAGTGGCAATAATCGATTTTTTCATGCTTCTACGGCAGTTTTTATGTAGTTTGCGTCCATTTTGTACTGGCCAGAGAGAGAGCCTATAGCTGGCTGCCACGAATAGGGAGGAAGATTCTATTGGCCAGCGTGAGAGCCAACAGCTGACTAACACGAATGTTAACTTGCATGCTAGCATGCAAAAAAATCGATAGCTGCATTCGTGACAAGTGGGAAAAATTTAAATCTGCATGGCACTTTACTCCAATTGGCTCATTCGCTTCTTTAAACACAACGTTGATTCTGATTCTGCAGAACTGGGTTGGGTGTGAAAAAGTATTTGTTGTTAACATTCTTTTTTCATTCGGTGTTTCCAGTTACGAGTCCTTTTTTAAAGCTGATCGTTTTGTGTTCATTTTGTTTAGTTCTTTTTTCGTAACAGATTTAATGTTTAGTACAGCGCTTAGAAAAAATTCGCAGTGTGAGAAGTAAGGCATGTAGCAACATCAGTACGGCAAAGGGCACTCCTTTAAAGGCAAGGAAGGGCAAAAATATTTTAAGTTAAGTGATAGCGGTTGCTGTATGAGTCGTACGATTTTTGAATCAAGCACGGGCAACGCCGGGCCATGCTGTTAGTATATATATATATATATATATATATATATATATATATATATATATATATATTCAGATACGACAACAAATACGAAGTACACTCGAAATATGAAATGTGAGTAGGCATGTTTGTCACTTAGCAGAAATGTGGTTCCACAGAAGGATGCTGAGGATACAATGGACTGGACATGTGAGCATCGGCGAAGTTTTAGAGAAAATTGAAACTAAAAGGCAACTTATACGTAACGCCAGGAAGAGATAGTTGAGGCTTTTAGGGCATCTAATGAGGAAGGAGAGCTTGGAAAATCTGACACTCACATGGAAGTTTGAAAGAAAGAGAGACAGAGGAAAATAGCCCATGACATATTTAGTGAGCTTGAGTAAATGATAGAGAAACAGGGTTTGAGAGACAAAATTTATTACGAGCTAAAAAAGAATGAGATGTTGTGGAGAGCTATGATTGCCTACGTGCTTATGGAACACGGCACATAAAGAATTATTATTGAAGATTATGAGGATATGTAGGATAGATAACGGTTGACCCTATTTCTATCCAAAATTCAACTTGACTGAACATGAGTACCGATAGAAGTTTTAGTCAAGTAGCCTCGCTTGTTCAGATATTGGGTCGGGATTTTTTTTTCAAATATTTGTAACTATTCAGGGAATGAGAATAGTTGGATTGGAGAAAGCACGACAATATGAAAATAAGAAGGTCAAAGAGAAACAGCGAACAGACTAGAACAGTGGTGTAAGCACATGGCAGAACAGAGTCTGGGGCTGGTCATCATGAGATTAACATTACTTAACTACTAACGATAGGAAGTTGTGGAGAGCCATCATCACCTACTTCCACATTTATGAGCCAATTATTTTTAGACGACAAGCGATCATGTCTCTCCACAGCTTCCTCTCTATCCTATATATCCTCTTTTACGTTGCAACCATTTCCATAATTCTATTTTGCTCTACTGTCATTCATTATTAGAAAATCGTTAAGTATTTTTTCTATTAGGTTGGTACAAAAATAATGTCGTTTTTTGACGTTAAAAATACGTCAAAAACCGACACTATTCTTGCACCAACCTAATAGGTCTTTCCCCTGCTTGCCAATCCTCGAATCGAGATGTCTTTGTATTTGTTTTACTCTTTCAGGCCATGTCTTTACAAGATTTGTTGAATATTTTCCCGAGGCTTTAAAACAAACGATCAAACGACGTCTTACTTCTTAAACAATCTGTAAGGATTAGCAACACACGACGATAAGAAAATTGGCGCCACAGATTCCGTGGAATCTTATCTGTTTATGTTGTATAAATAAAAGAAAAACTGTCAAGGTAAATATCAGATAATTCCAGCCAAATACGTTTAATTAACTTTCTTTAGAAACAAAGTTTTGCGTGCGTCATATAAAAAAAGAAACTTTATATTTTTTTCCTTAAATGCGTTCATTTTTATTCTTTCTTCTCCATTCCATGGAAGTCACATTTTTCTCCATACCTGTGATGCATTGCTATCGAAGCAAATAAATTAAGTTAACTTTCTAAATTTTTTAAAGTATGATAATTGAAGTATTTTAAAATGTTGCTGTTATAATTGTAATTTTATTTAAAAATTACAATTTAGGTATTTTAAGACCTTGGTGTCATAGACAATTTAAAACGTAGTTTTTCTCATTCCTTTTATTTTCCCACATAGTTTCAATCTCATCCAAGTTCATCTTCAGGGGTGAATTGCTAAATCAAAAATTAGTGTAATAGTTAGTTGTGAATTTTCTTCTGTAAATGCGCATGAAACGCGCTCTGTTGATTCAAAGTTAACGTTATCAAAAAAGGAAATTTATTTTTGTAATTTTTAAAAACATTGCTGTTATAAGTATGAATATAGCAACAACGTAGTCTATAATATCAATGTCTAAAAAATAGATAAATTGTTATGTTTAACTGAAATTAACAGCAACATTTTAAAATACTTCAATTATCATTCTTTAAAAGATTTACAAATATAAATTACCTCACTTATTAGGATATTATATTTTGAATAATTTTATGATTTTCGGTTTTTAGTAATTAATGATCAGTGAAAGATTTGATACTGTCAAAATCTCTGTACTCATATGGAAAAGCTAATCTGTAAAAATAAAATTCACTTTATAAAGGCAAAACTTTGCAATAAGTATTTAGGTTATGCCACGTATGAAAATCGATTCCTATTATTGTTTTTTACATAGAATTTAGGTTTTGTTATTTTTCATTGCAAAACTTAGACAGATTTTTAAAAAAAGTGCTCCATAATACTTCTTAAATATCTTTGTTTTAAAATCAACAGCAGTAAAATAATATATTTCGTTCATGTATCTTGTACTGGAACTTTCTTTCAATATTATCACCGTTAGAAAGATTTCGTTTGTCACTCTGGGTAAAAAAAAAATGCTTCTTTTTTCCTTTCTTTGCTTAATTTGAACGAGTTTATGTCCTGATTTTCAAAGTTTAAATAAATTTCAATAAATTTACTTCTGATAATCTTCTATTCTCTGTTTAATAATATTGTGATATTTTTCCTTCACATTTAAAATGTGTGATAGATCTGTTTTAAAACTTATACATATTTTAAGATTTCAATTTCCCGTTGAAGAAATGGAAAATTTAAAAGCTCCGTGAGAGAAAACAGGACCAAATACAATTTCCAATTTGGAACTATTGACAAAGATTTCCGTCCAAAAAGATTTCAAAAACATGCAACTGAATCAGAGATATTAGACAAGCAGATTAAATCGTAGAAAGAACATGATTCTATAACTGTTGCCTCTACAGCAGATATTTTACATCAATATCTTCCTATCAAGAAACGACTGATAACAATATTCATCGAAGGAAACAGCCCAAGGGAAGGTACAATCTCTAGATATGCCATGGTAATTGTTAAGAGTTATGTATCGTCCAAGGTCAGGGTATCGCATACTAATACCTTTTATATTAAACCTACAAGATATGGGCTTTCTTCGGCCAAGCCTTACCCTAATGAACATCATTGATATTAGGTTGGTGCAAAAATAAGTTCGTTTTCTCACATATGTTACTATGTGAGAAAACGACATTATTTTTGCACTAACCTAATAGGTTAAAAATAGTCAGAGAAAAGCCTAGAGTAAAAGTAACCACTTATCAGAGGTACGTTCAGAATCATGAAAATGTCTGCGTTGGTGTTAAGTGCAGAATTGAAAATAACACTTTGAAATACAAAAAATATTGTAAAGGAAAACGGCCAAAAAAAGCGCCACTTGACTTTCACCAGAAACAGACATGGAAAGTAAATATGCCACCCACAGAGCTATCCCTAACATTGGTGCAAATGATGTTCTTCTGGCAGAGAATGTTTCCGCTGTTTTAGAATAATTCAACAGTGTATGTTCCATTAAAGCATTTATTGTAGACAATACCAGTATAAACTCTGGTTGTGACGTAGCTCTTGTTACAGCAGGGCACGAGTACATTATTCTTCTTTCTCCGTGCCGTGTCCATTCAGGACGTAGGAAATCATGGCTTCCTCTATCTTTTGCAGCTTTCTACAAGTTTCTTCCCTCTGCAACCTCCCACAGATCACGTTATGTCATCCACTTGTTTAAAGCCGCTAGGTATGTCATACGTTTTTTTTTGCTTGTCTCTCTTTCCTTCTATTCGGCTTTGAGTATCAGTTTCTCCAGGCTCTCCTTCTTTATTATGTGTCCCAGAAACTTCAGTAACCTCTTTCTGATATTAAGTATAAGCCTGCTCCTTGTCTGGATCCTCTCTAAGACCTCATCGTTGCGCACGCGCTTGGTCCATGATATCATTAGCATCCTTCTGTAGAACCACATCTCTGAAATCAAATCTCAGATTGAAAATCTGACTACACATGTAAAAATATCTGATGGCTTTGTCAACGATCTGAACGTTGCTGAACTTCATAGTGACATCGGTTGAAGTTTTCATTGAAGAATTTAAAATATTCCATAGAAATCGTTCTTAACATTTGAAAGAATTGTTCATTCGAATGAGAAATAACACAACCGACAGCGTTAATGAAAACCAAGGAATGTAGGAATAATGGAAACCTTGTTGCATAGCACCCCCATCATGTGGAGGTCGAGTCATCTCGTTTTCTCTCGGGTGGAGATCACGGAATGTTTCGGGCCAAAAGATGAAAAAACAGTAAACAAGGCGAATTTTAACTTACCTAGTTTTATTAATTACTTCGTCGTGTACATTTTCCAACTATACAGTGCAGTCGCCACCGACTGGGGAGCCGTTCCAGACACAAAAGTGAACACGATTACATTGTTTAACGTTTAAGAAGCCCCTCCCTGAAAAAGCTTTCTCTATCCATCATTCCCACGCTATATTCAGCCAATCAAAATCGACTCCCTTATTATCGCTGCCATCTGACCTCGAAGGTCAATCTCCGAAAGTTAGAGCTAAGATATACTTTCACTAAAAAAATAATATTCTGCTAAACTATTATTTAACAACACTTGCAGTATTTCTCCAACTTTTTGTCTTGCTAACTTTCAAAATATAGCACAGAAGAGAGAAAAATGATTTAATAAACCTGTTTTCCAGACAAATCAAATGAAATATTTTGTCCTAAATAAAAGCAAAAAAAACAAAAAAAAAAAAAACTCACTTAGTTAGCATCTCATTTCCAACCGATCACAGAATGTACTCTAAGATTGCTTAATCTAGTCCAGGATATACTCTGACGTGAGTTTTGAACTAACCCACTTTATACCAAAGTATATAAAATAGGCTTATCTAATATATACCTCAGCCAGGCCAACTTTTACTGCCGTCTTCTGTTAGTACTAAAAATGATTTCTTTAAGTGGAATGTTTCCTAATATGTCTAGTCAACAAATTTAGTGGCTTATATGTTCTTATTCAATATTGTCACTCTGGAAAGTGGTAAGGGTGCAGATTTTCTATAAGATATTTTATCACTTTCAAAGACCCCACCCACCAGAGGCCGCCTGAAAATTCTAACAAGGTTAGTTAGCATGTGAATATGTAAGTTACTGGATTCCTTATCAAATTAATCTACAAATATTTTCTCTTTTCGAATGGATATATTGTCCTTATTGAATTGTAATTTATGTATATGTACCTCTTACGTGATTATTAGGATTCTTGTTCATTATATTATTCCTTCGCAATTTACTGCATTTAAAAGAAATTGCTGTCACACTGGTCAGCCATTTTGTAATGACTGAGGAGTCTTTCAAATTTTGGGTTTCTACTCGTTACTTCTTTTTTGTGTGCCATTTCCTTTCAGAACGTAGGCGGACATGGCTCTCCACCTCCTTCTATCCCTTGCAGGTCACAATAAGTTCTTTGCCTCTGCTTCCTCCACCCAGACCTCGTTCTGTCATCCACTTGCTTAAGTCTGCCAGGTATGTCACGCGTTGTTTTCCCTTGTCTCACTTTCCCTGTATTCGACCCGTGAAAATCAGATTCTCCAGACCCTCCTTCCTCATTATGCGTCCCAGAAATTTCAACTGCCTCTTCCTGATGTTAAGTATAAGCCTCCTCCTTGTTTGCAACCTCTCTAAGATCTCATCGTTTCTCAGACGCTTGGTTCATGATATCCTAAGCATCCTTCTGTAGAACCACATCTCTGTCGCTTCGAATCTCTTCTTCATCCTTGAGGAAATCGTCTAACGTAAAGAAGGACAGATGTCACGTAAATGTCCAGTATTCTTTTCTTTGTTATCAAAGATATCCTCCTGTCTCGCAGTATTCTGCCCAGCGTTTGGAATATGTCCTTGGCCATCCCAATACGCCGACGGATCTCACTGTCACACTAACCGTCCTCTATCAAGACACTTGTCAGATATTTTAACTTCCGCGTCTACTTGATTGTAGTGTTCTCAACCTTCAGATCGTATTAAGGCTCTTCCTCCTACTGACGACCATGCGCTCCGTCTTCTTGTAGTTTATGCTTAGTATGTTTCTAAAGAGGAGTTATTACTTTTCAATTAATACAGCTTCTGTGTAAAGGGAAATATATTTTATTATAAACAAGTTTTCATAGCCCAGAGTTTAGTACTCTGGGCTATGCAAACTTGTTTATAATAAAATATATATATTATATTTCAAATTTATCACTATTAAATTCTGGCCCTTGAAAATTTCGATAGTAATATTGGCGATCGGTAAGTACTAGGTTACTGGGATCAAAGAGATAGATAGATAGATAGATAGAGAGAGAGAGAGGGAGAGAGAGAGAGAGAGAGAGAGAGAGGGTGAGAAAGAAAATCAACAACAAAAAAAAAACAACCCAAAACATCCATCCCCTCACTGATGTTGTAGTTGCTTAGAACATCGCTGGGGCAACGTAATATCGTGAGAGTCGAAATGAAATCGACTTAAGAAAAATTAGACTTTTTTTTAAATCGCCATCAAATTGATTACTACTCGTTTGAAGCATTTCTACATAATATCATATGTGCAGTGAATAGATTTATTTTCTGAGAAAATTTGGTGTAGAAAATGCTAATAAAGGGGTCGATTTTAATGTAAAAAGTAATATATTTACGAGAATAAATGATTAGTTTCGAAAATACTTCACAAATTTATGTGATACAACGAAACAGTTTAAACAGAGCGACTGATCTCCTCGAAGAAAGCCTTTTTCTGTTAGACGTCGGCTGATTAAATCGCTTTACTTACAGATCGAGATTAGATCAAGTCAAACAGCAGGGAACTGCTCAAATTCAATCTAAAATTTCTTTCTATTATTTGTTTTTTTTTGTATTTTTTTTTTTTTTTTTTTATCACCATTTGAAATAATATGCGGAACTTGTACGCAAAAGACCCATTTATTCAATTCTCGAATCGGCTTGGAAATATAAACTTCCGGTTAGGGACTTCTGCTTATTCCGAAACTCATATGAATATTTTTTTCTTCTTCTAAAACCGAAAAATTATCCACGGAGAACAAACGGGTTTTCTGTTAAAGACAATGCTTATTGAAATGACTTTTTTGATTTTTTGCAATAATATTGTACATGGTCTAATTGAGCCACTCCAGGTAGAGAGTTACAGAGTGAGAAATAAGGGCACTCTTTATGAGGATATGTGGTAAAGAAAACGGTTAATACGAGACTTAAAAAAGATTACGATTCCACAAGGGAGTAGTTCATGAGGAGTCGTTTTGGAACTTCAACGTGGTGTAAGGATTAGCAATTATGACTGAGTAGTGGTCCATGCTTCCCGGGGAGTCTACGGTCATAGAGAGCTGTGGCCTCTTGCTTCTCGTGGAGCTTACGAGAATTGAGAGCTGTGGCCTCATGTTGATCGGGAAGCCTATAGGAATTGAGAGCTGTGGCCCCATGCTGATCGGGTAACCTAGAGGAATTGATAGCTGTGACACTATGCTCCTCAGGGAGTTTACAGGATTGAGACTTGTGGCTATATACTTCTCAGGGAGTCTCCAGGAATTTTAGAGCTGCGTCACCATACTCCTTAGGGAGTCTTCGGTATTTTTAGAGCTATATCTATGTACACCTAGAGAGTGTACATGAATTGAGAATCTGAGTGTGTGTTTTTGATTTTGGGTCATTGTGCCACAATAGAGTTAGTAAAAGATTTCAAACCGAAGACATTGTTGAAATATTCAGTTGCAAATAGATATCGTTAAACACTGACGCTATTAAATCTTTACATTTGTTTTCTCAACTGAAATTTATTAATATTGCATTTTCATTGCTCATCATGGAATGAATCCAGACAGAATTAGTAAATCAGTATCATTAACCAATCGTCTAAAATAAAATGGCAGAGGCGAAAGTAACATTGAGGATAAATATCTAATAATCGGTTTGTTTTAATTAAAGTGTTGCGTTAATGTTTCCTAATTTAAATTATGATCATTAAAAGGGGAAAGCATGTTATTACATAATGGCTACCATGTAAAGATTTCAAGAAATGATTCAAAGTCGAGATGAGCGAAAACGTCGTAGATATTGTTGGAAGGTGTGAAACACTTATCAGATTGATGATCTCATTATAAACCATCCATCATCATTATCATTAGTCCCATGGTTGTGTATGGCCATTGGTTCGCTGCGTAGCTGATCACGTGACCCCCCCCCTTTACATGCCTTTATTTCTGTTGAATGTCTGATTGAATATTGTACTGATTCTTATTTCTATAAGTATTTATTTATCTATTCAGTTTTGCTTTAGAAAACGTAATTTTAAAGTACAAAATATAATTAATTTTATGTTGTCATTTCATTTTCGAATTAATCCATTCTGTTGCGATGACAGCACGCACACAATAAGGGATAAGGATCATATAAATACTGCAATCTGTCCAAGACTTCCTCGAATAAATCAGGTGTATGTGTTCCTACAGAAGGATGATGAGAATGCCATAGACCGACTATGTGAGCAACTATGACGTTCTAAAGACAATGGCAACATAAAGAACACATATGCTTAACATCAGGAGAGACAGTCCAAATTTCTAGGGAACATAATGAGGAAAGAGGGCTTGGAAAATGTAATACTCAAAGGAGAATTTGAATTAAGAGGGCAAGAGGAAACTAAAGCACAACCACCCTGTCGGGATTGAGTGAATGGATGGCGGTGCAGAGATAGCAAAAAGACAAAATTTAACAAGAGCTAAAAGAGACAGGGAATTTGAAGAGCCACCGTCCTGGCTGTATGAGGAACCTTAGCAGCCATTTTACGTTTGAAAACTCTTGTGGTCAGGAAGCGAGCAATCTCTAAATCAGTATCTTCTGCTATTAAGGTAATTATTACAGCCCACTTTTTCATCTGATGAGTTAGCTTCTTGTTTGTTATACTTTATCTGAAAGGATATGATAATCAGAAGGAGTTAGAAAAAATATCGCTATTAAAAGTATTGACATTAAATAAAAGGAGCAACGCTGTATATATATCTATAAGTGTAGAGGAAACGGCGTAGTGGGAGAGAAAGAAAAGGAAGAAAATAAAGGTGATAATGAAGAAGAAAAAAACAACTAAATGCTGAAGGAACACGTCGGGCAAATAAGAAAGAAAATGATGAAGAAAAGTGTAAGTCGAAGAATAATTTAAAAAAATAATGTCCGAATTTTGGAGACGATTGTCATTATTATCGACTGACTTGTCCACACATTAACGTTTCTATCATAGTTAAAAGTCGCCATTTAATTGCTGCATCGAGTAGTACAAGAAACGCCATAAATTTGCTTCAGTAGAAATTCCAAGCAGCAACAAGACGACGAATTTTCTGTGGCGTGACCTCATCATTTTAAATAAATTGTATATTAACAGTTTCTTTTCTCGCACGTGGAACTCCCTTCCGGCTTCTTGCTTTCCAGCAAACTTTAATCTGCAAAAATTTAAATGCAGTATTAATCGTTATCTACTATCCACATTTTCATTGATAATTTACATACAGATTATTAGACATCATTCGGCAGACAATGCACTTAATTTGGGTAATTCATTTATTGCCCGTAAAGAATAAATATTTCGCATTTTTTACAACTCGGCACGTGTCGTCTGTCTTTGTTGTGTGCCGATAAATTAACGTTACCTCAGGCATCTTTTTGAAATATTCTTTCGTAGTTATCTTTTAAAAGAAATATTCTATAACCCTAATAAGAACGCTAACCAGAAACGTTTAATGAGAAGAAAAAAAACTAATCTCAAATATTCTATACGACAGCGAGTGCTTGAACCTCCTAACAGATAAAGAGATAAGACTTGAGACAATATAGACGTTGTTCTACAGAAGGATACTGAGAATAACATAGAAGGAGAATATGGTTAGTAACGAGGTTTTAAGCGAGATGCGAACAGAAATAGTTTAAATTTCTAAGAAAATAATGAGAAAATAGGGCTTGAAAAATTTGTCACTCAGAGGACATACTGAAATATTGCTTGTAGTGATTCATAATTAGAATTCTGGTTTCCATTCAATGTATCTAATACAAAAATCGCAAATTTATTCGAATTTATTCTTGAAATGATAAACTTTGAAGTCTGTTTGTAAAAAAAAAAAAATCAATGAAATTTACTTATTTCTATACATTTGTCGGATGATCTTTAAACATAAATGATCAAAAATTGCTAAACGCTCTGAATTCAACTGGTATTTGTACTTATCACGTCAAACCCCAGATTTTGAATTGAGTGAAAATGTTGATTATTTAAAGAAAATGAAAAGTCCGCATGTCTTACTCTATCATATCACTGTTTAGATGAAAAAAAAACAACAACTTATGAATAAGTTTAAATTCTCCAATAGCAACGCTTTTATGAAAAGGACGTCGTTCTCATTTTCCCTCCGCTTGGACAACATTAAGAATGATGACCCTTGGCATTCATTAAGGATGATGACCCTTGGCATTTATTAAGAATGATGACCCTTGGCATGTCTAGGCAAAGAACATTCACAAAGTGGAAGGAAAAATCCCCCAAAATAGAACCCAATAAAAATAAATACAGAAAATTCCTATTTAACAGTAAAGCTTAAAAAACAAAAAACAAAAAAAAAACTAGGCTGTGATGTGATCCAGTGAGAATTATACAAGAGTATTAGAAAATATTTGCAAACAAATAGTATGGTTGGTAGTTTGTATCCGAATTAGCCTGTCTAATCCCTCCTGCAGACACCTGCTCAGGTACATTTACATTTATTTTTCGTGGGGTATGTTTTAACAGAAATACCCTATAACCCCAATGAGATCATTAAACAGAAACATTTAATGAGAAAAAAAGTCTCAAATCTTCTATATGAGAGCGAGTGTTTGAACTTCCTAACAAATAAAGAGATAAGACTTGAGACAATATAGATGTTGTTATACAGAAGGATACTTAGAATAACATCGAAGGAGCATATAGTTAGTAACGAAGTTTTAAGAGAGATGCGAACAGAAAGAGACAGTTTCAATTTCGAAGAACATCATGAGAAAATAGGGCTTGACGAATTTAACACTCAGAGGGCATAGTGAAATCAGAAGTGGTGGGGGCAGATGGAAACAACGAGTAATCCACCTAACGCGCATGTGTAAATGGACTACTGAACAGGAAGTAGGATGGAAAATATATAGAAAATATTACTTAGACTTACGAAGAAGAGGACGTTGTGAAGAACCATGATCGACTATCTTGAGTTTTGAAACTGCGTTTACAGATAAAGAGTTATTGAATACAAATGCATTTTAAATGGTCTTTCATGCATACAAAATGTTGCGTAAACAACTATTTTTCCTTTGAAATTATGTTGACATGTCAGAGACCTCCTGCTATTAAGAAATATATGTGTCACTATGTTCTAGGTAAACAGTAAATCCAATTAAATTGTCATGAATATAACTCACTTCCGTTGAATCGAATATTTATATATCTATCTATATTTAATATATATAATGGAAACGCGACAAAGGAGGGATGAAGAAAGTCTCGACATATATTTGTTATTCGTTTTCTATTTACCTTTGAATATACTTTGAATATTATTTTTATATAGTCATTTAGATAGATAGATAGATAGATAGATAGATAGATAGATAGATAGATAGATTGAGAGAAAACATTGAGAGAGAGAGAAAGAAAAGGATATATTGAGATAGACAGAGAGAAAGAGAGACAAAAGAGAGAAAACATTTTGAGAGAGAAAGGGAGGGACATACTGATATAGATAGATATATAGATAGACGGATCGATACATATTAAGAGACTGAGATTTGTTGCCATATTCCCGGAGCATAGACGAGGAACCGAGTAAATTGACTAGTATACTCATTTACGCCTTATCGTATAAAGTTCCACTTCCAGATTCAAACAGAGGTGCTAGATAAATACTTCTTGAAATATCATGATTTTGTTTTTTCTTATTTATAATGGTGAGAATATTCCAAAGAAGAAAAGGATATGGCCTAGGAGATTTAACGCAGATCGAGACCAGTCGAGCGCCTGGAAGATTAGATTTGCTGTCACTTGATTCCTATCACTGATAAAACGATGCCAATGGCGCGAGTAATATAAGATAAATGCGATTAAGAAAGGAGATTTAACATTATATCTAAATCAAAAATATTTTGTATCGAAACTAAATAAATCACGGAAACAAACAATTAACATTCTTTATTTATTACGGAATATATTAGAAAAGTAATTACGTTTTAATTACTTTCCGATCACGTTCATAGGAAAGAAAACGAAAGTGAGAGTGAAAGTGGTATCCAAAATATAATCGAGATATTAATGCAGATAACACACATTCTAATAGATTAATGAACATCTCAAACCGAATTGCCACCGGAATTTATTTTTCGGTGTAGCATTGCCTGCATGAAAGTTTAATACTTTTCAGTTTGAAACCATGCAGACACTCCTTGTTTCACACTGTATAGGCTTTAAAAGCTTAATCAGTGTGAGTATACTGTTTGAAATAAGAAAAAAATAAATAAACAACTAAGAATCATTTCGATTGAAAAAACGCAAAGAAAGTAATATCAAATATGTACTGCATTATAAACTACCCCAATAGGTGAACCGCTCCTTTGAAAAACAAGTGATTATATGTTGGGTTTGAAAAATCCACTGGGAAGACGAGTATTGATAATATTTCTGTTTACTAAAGTTCACCCTATCCAAGGTTTTTTTTATAAAACATTTTTAAAGAAATTCACCCAAATCAAAGCATGAGTGCCATTAGCACACGAGGGGTTTCAGAGGACTGGGAACAAGTGTAAAGAGGAATGCTTGGGGAAAGGATACAGAGAAGGCCGGGGAACAAGTTTAGGGTGTCAGATGTCGATTGACATCACACTTGAATATTTGACGATTATAGTCATCGGGGAAGTAAGTAAGGGTAAGGGAGTTCCACAGACGAGAAGTGCAGGAGAAGAAGCTGTTTGAGTAGAAGAGACAGTTATATTTAAACGTTTTGACAGTGAAAGAGTGGGACCGAGATGCCAGCCTGGTAGCTCGCTTAAATTCATGCAGTCCGGGAACCAGCGAAAGTATCTCATCGGTACAGTTGCCGTGAAAATATTTGTAGAAGAGACACAGGGAGGCCACGGCACGTCCTTAGAATAGCGATTGTAGAGTAGATGCCAGATCAGGACCTATCATCTTGCATATTCGTTTCTGGATTTGGTCGAGGACCTCGACACGTACAGCGGGAGCAGCAGTCCATATATGACAGCAATAACTTATGGTTGATTTATAGATTTGAAGGATGGATTTTCTGGTACGACTCAGAGAAACAAACTTTATGACAGATGAAGCTATTTATTCAATGTATTTATTCCACCTCAGGTAAGTGGACAGCGTGAGACCTAGCAAGTGTAACGAGGCGCTCTCGAGGAGTTGGGAATCAGGTATTATGATGGGAGGCAGGGAGGGTTTTCTGTGCTGGGTAAAGGAGGCATTAAAGTTTACAAGCCATTTCCTGTCCCAATCAATGACAGATTGGAGGTCCTTTTCGAGATCAACAGCCAGGTTAGTTTTGTCAACTTACTATTGAGGCAGGAGTACGAACAGCTCAAAGGAGATGGTTACTTCCCGAAGTGTGTAAAATGAATGTAAGAGTTGGTAAAAGCAGTTGACAATTAGGAAGGCAAAATAACAAATAACGATTGACTCTTGACTTGAAGAGTTCAAAAGTTTACAATCTCCAGGAAAGCATTATTCGGTAGTCAGTTCTTGGAAAGAAGCTTTCGGGGTGAAATTATCTGCTTACAGTTTTAATACTGGGCAACTCCGTGGACGCAACCGAACGAGTGAAGAGTACAGAGATCTAAACTGTGGAAAATACTGGAGCTTATCGGAACATTTATCATGGAAATAACAATAGAGTAGGGACATCGTATCACTGAGAAGGGCCCGTAGTCAACCCTACAAGACTTATTCTAGCGGAAATGTCAGAACAGAGAAGTTGTAGAGCAGACATGATAGCAATGCACCTCCGTGTCGGCCTAACGTCACACTTTTTAAGGTAAAATGTGCCCAACGTGCACAAATCAGTGGAAACTGTTTTGTAGACACAGTTTAAAGCATTAACGAATTTGTTAACAGTGACTTATGTTGGCCATTCTACGAACGACGTAGACATGAAGGAGTAAAGAAGAAGAAGAAGAAGAAGAAGGGAATGAGGAGAAGGAAGAAGATAAGCGGAAGATACAAGATGAAAAAGAAGGAAGAGAGCCAAGAGAATGAAGATGATGAAGAGGACATGGTGCTGGGAAAAAAGAAGAGGATAAAGAAAATAAAGAATACGAAAAGAAAGAAAAGAAAAAGAAGTAAATGGAGGGGCAAGAGGAATGTGAAAGAAGAGAAAAAGAATAAAGAAGACGAAGTGGGTAGGAGAGAGAAAAGTAGAAAAAGAAAAGTAAGAAAAGGAAGGAGAGAGAAAAAGAGAATTAAATACAATCTAAAACAAAAATTAATTCTCTTCGCATTTTTACGAGTTATCATTATATTTTCAGAGGAAAGTTGACTCGGAAAGATAATATTTAGGCCACAGACAGAGCTACGGTGATTTCTGCAGTAATCGATGAGAAATTTATCAATAAGGAAATCCGTATGTTACTCAATTCGTAAATTAATTTTACATTCGTGAAAATTAAACGAGAAAGAAAAATCTTTACGGCTTGGGTTTCCCGAGTCTCTCAGTATTTAAAAAAAAACAAAACAAAAACAAAAAAAATAAATAAACACCCACTTACTTCTCTTTTGTATAACTGTGTTCCGGCTTTCTATTTTCCTGTCGACTACAATCTTCAAAAAATTTAAATGCAGCCTCAGGATTCATCTTCCGTTTCCTTGGAATCCATGTTATTTTCTTTCTTCAAAAAAACAAAAAAAAACAAAAAACATTTTCCTTAATTTTATTTCAATTTCGTTACATCTGACCTTTTAATAGCTTCAACTTCAGCTGGAGGATACTAAAAAGGATCTTATAGATCAGATGTTATCTGGGACTAAAAAAAGGCTTGTAAATAATTTTAACGCCTACTCTGAAAGATTTCCCCCCCCCGTCAGCCTGCTTGATGCCAGCCTCTAGGAGAGAAACTCATTACGCCTTCCGAGTCACATTGAATAATTATTATTGTCGTTTTTTGACGTATTTTTTAACGTCAAAAAACGACATCATTACGTCATTATTTTTGCACCAACCTAATATATTTAATTAATTGATAGTGTTGCTGCTAGGAAACATGGTTCTCTGAGTTCTGTCAAAAATGTCTCGTCGGAATTCCTCATGCATATTTATAAATCGACCATTCAACCGTACATTGAATATTGCTGCCATATCAGGATTGCTTCTTCTGCTATATATATATCGATTCAAAGGAGGATCGATCCTGACTCGGCTCTAGTCACTTTACTTACCACCCTAGAATGGTACCCTCTCTCTTCTCTAAATATTTTCATGGCAATTATTCTGATAAGCTTTTGATACACGAATTGATAAATGAATTTCTGGGTCTTATAAACTTAATGTTGTGATAAATGTGGCAATAAAGATGAGGACAATAGTCTGAATAGTGTAAATACATAATATTTCATCTCAGAAAAATAGACTGAAGCTTTTGTTACTATAAAAGTGTCATGGGTCCTTAATTTAACTACAGAATGAACTCTTCCTAACACTATGTATACTACGTCTCTCAAGAGAGAAGGTCGAATCAAGCCGAGCTTCTCGGCTTGACGGTCGAACTCTCTGCCTCTGAGCAGAGAGGAACCCGGACGGAGCTCCACCGAAGGGCAGAGTTTCGTTCGGGGAGGTTGACCAACCCGATCCCGTTTATACGGGTTCTACGGGCATTTTTTGGCCGAGCCTACGAGCTCGGGAAACCCACGTTAAACTCGGCCTTGTGCCACATGCAACCCTCGTGGGAGGGTGGCTAGATACCGAATCAAGCCGAGCTTCTCGGCTTGACGGTCGAACTCCCTGCCTCTGAGCAGAGAGGAACCCGGACGAGGCTCCGCCGAAGGGCAGAGTCTCTTCGGGGAGGTTGACCAACCCGATCCCGTTTATACGGGTTCTACGGGGATTTTTTGGCCGAGCCTACGGGCTCGGGAAACCCACGTAAAACTCGGCCTCGTGTCGCATCTTTCCCTCGTGCGGGGGCAAGTAAATATCGAATCGAGTCGAGCTGATAGTAGTTCACTCCAAACCAGACTGAAGAGTCATACTAACACCTTCCATATCTTGTATTATTATTTCCTGTAATATACCTTCGTTATTTCTACTCTTGTGTTCGTGTTGTTCTTCCTTGGTCCTAACCTGGACCATAACAAAAAGATTTAGTCTTAGTTGCCAGTCTAGTAATAGAGTAACAACACGGCTCTCCGATTAACCTTTCTGAGCCATTATCCATCACACAAGCCGTACATTCAAGCTTACAGTACCTCGTATTCCCATGTAGTCACCCATATAGGTATTGACAAAGACGTTGCTTAACTTCGGTGATTGTACAGGAAATAGTGTTTTAAAGAAATGTGGCCGTAAGCCCTGAAGTACGAGGACGGTTGAATAAATTACATGACGTCCTTGAGTGAACGCTTACCAAAGGAAAATCTGAGAGATAAACAATTGTGGTTAATGATGAAGAAAAGAAAGAAGAGGAGTGTTACTGTAAAAACTATGGTCATTACCCATATTTAAATCAAAAGGGAGATAGAGAACAGTATTTTCTCTTTTGTATTTTATTTCCATTGTCTAGCCAGAATAAGAACACATAGAACAGAAAAGAAGGAAATCAATCCAAAGTAGTACTTCTATGAATAAAAATCCAAATTTGTGTTCAGGACTTAAATAATCGCAATGGTAACAGTTGGTGTTTCCTTAGAAGGAAACACCCAGTTTTATTTGCGTACTACAGTCGGTTGAAATTTAGGAAAAGTTTCCTTAAAAATCTTTTTCAAGAAAATGGGTTTCTCAAGTCAAATGTTATAATGGTTTAAGAGACATGTGTCTTGAATTGTCAGTATCGTTTTAGGAAATATCTCTATGTAGATTCTGTGTATGGTGGACGTTTTATTTTTCTAGAATGCTGCAGAATTTGCCTAAAAGTTGTGAAAACAATGCAGAAAAGAAAGTGTCACAAATGTTCAAGTTTTTATTACCATGCAACTGTTAGTGATATTTAAATCTAAATTCAGAACAATTAGTAGGACTTGATTTAAATATGAAATAAAACACAAAGAAAAGAACGAGTTTCATTAGCGCGTCATTCGTTGGAAATCTCTCAGGCATATTATCATTGGAATTACCATTTATAAGACTTAATGATCTTGTTCTAATAAGAGAGCGGGAATTGGTGCCAACAATAATTATTACCAATAAAGTTTGATTTTTTTTTTCATTCTTCTTACAGAAATTATAGCGGACAATTCGGACGGGAATATTTGACCTTTTGTGTGAAAATTTGTAACAAATCTGTTTTATTAAATAGTATTTAGTGATTTTTAAATATAGGCATAGGTATCGTAATTGATTCAGAGAAGAAATTCTTTTGATTATCTCAAACTACATATAAGGATAAACTGGTCTGTGCGCAGAAGTTAAAACTTACAGGAACGAATTCTGAATAAATGCAAAGGTGGGTGATTGATTCCTGCAAAGAGTATTTCCGTTTAATATATTTTTTTTAAATCCATACAATGTTTAAGAAACTAATCCACTGAATTGAAAATTTAATTATAAATTGATTATTTTGGAAAATATTTTCTTTTGAATAAACATATTTAATTGTCAGAGTGTGTAACATCTCAGAATATCGATTTGAAACAATTACAACAAAGAGAAAGACCTGTAAAAATATTACGGTTTTCTTATTTGAATTTTCTGGTGAATCTTAATTCTTCAGTTAATGATTGAATAAGCGCATGGCGAGTTCTATGACATTAAATTTTCCGTAGAAATTCACCCTTAACATTATTAGATATTTGAGCTTAACAACTTTAACAAAATATTGCAATAATAATGATAAATGTGAATGCTGGGCGTTATTTTAAGAATTGGGTACAAATGAAATTATCACCTTTTCCATTTCACAGAAACAGCCATTAAACCCCTATTTCGTTTGTTTGTGTCATTCATTTTCTCAATGAAACCAAATAGAGTCTTTTCCCTTCTTTCCAAGCGATCAAAACGGAATAGTCCATTATTTATAAGGTATTTCTGGAGACGTTAAGCACTTCTTTCTTTCTTTCTTTCTTTTTAACAAAATCCCAGTCTTATGAACATTTCTCTTATATAATCATGCAGTAAACGATGTTATTCATGGTGACTGGATTTTGGGCGACTGTTTCACACAGTTCCCTTCGCTCATTACTGTGCATCTGAAAAATGCCGCTTTTATTCCTGTCGCCATAGTTCTCGAAGTTTTTACTCGGATCAGAGTGTAGTATCTACCATCCGGCGGATAGACTTCATCTCTCAGTTGTGTCTTTTTCTTCGGACAGAGGGCAACCCAGTGTTTTCTTCGTCTGCATCGTGAGACGGCACAAAAATACAGTCTTTTATTGGCATTTTAGCATAGATCAAAGTGTAGTATCTGTTTTTATCAGCTTAATCTCATTCTCTCCCACCTTCTATCTTTACTTCTTTTGTTCTTTCTTTCATTTTCTTACTGAAACCAAATAGTTTATTTTCGCTTCTTTCCTTGCGATCAAAACGGAATAGACCATTATTTATGAGGCATTTTCAGGGCGTAACGGTCGTGCGAAGTAACGAAGCCATGGACAAGCACAATATCGTTATAGTTTAAAGGCCAGTTCACAGGGGAGGACAGATTCTCTTGTCGTGAGTACATATCAGTATTATTCCTGCGAGGTTGAAAAATATCAACAACTGCCAACATCGAGAAATAATCTTACCAGTGCGAAAAGATACAACAGAAGCGCTACTATAACATAAATTTCAGATAGGGCTACTCAAATTCAAGTAAGGAATACGTCATCGATTCTTTTTGCGTATGTGCCTGTACAAGTATTCTGTATCCAGAGCCCAAAGCGTCTTGAATATACAGTAGAAATCTGAGACTGATTCTTATATCGATAAAACAAAGATATCTGATTAGTTGAGTCTCAATTTTTATTGAATAATATTGATCTTGGAGTACACGTTTTTCTTTATGTCGAATAGTCGATGACATCAAAATCTGTCTTATATAAAGAAAAGCCGATGAAGGCAGTTTGAGCGTTGTGCAAATTATGTCTTCTTGATACCGGAACATACCAATAATTCTAAGAGAAAGGTGGTACGAGAGAAAGCATTGGATATAATAAGCACAATTTATGCCTAATGGGAACTAATATAAGCACTATAGAGGTGATGGTTAATAAGCCATTCAGCTAACACAGAACGTTGCTGTAATTATTAGATCATTGCAACGTTTCATGACTGATTAGAAAATTAAAACAAAACTTTACATACCCACAAAAACATTCATTATCAAGTATTAGGTTGGTGCAAAAATAATGACGTAATAATGTCGTTTTTTGACGTATTTTTTAACGTCAAAAAATACATTATTACGTCATTATTTTTGCACCAACCTAATACATAGTTTTTCTTTGTTTTTAACAATTGTTTCCCATCGTTCTACAAGATTGTTGATCCCATTTAGGTAGAACCTTCGTGTTTTTTTTGTTTTTTTTTTGTGTGGTGGGGGCGAAGGAGTTTCTGATTTTGTTAATATAAATATAAATCCAAAGGAGCCAAGTTAGGAGGAATAGGGTGAGTGCTGGTGGGAGGGTTCTAATTTAAACTCTGGAACCTTCTACACATTCTGTTCTGCAATGTGCTGTCTTGTGTTGTAATGAAGAACAACACATTCATGATTTTCCGAAATCGGCCGTTTTTCTTGAAGCCAATTTTTTCCAGCAGAAAAATTATAAGAACTGACAGCCAGTCTAGTAGTACGTTTAGCTTTATACGTTAGATATACCAAGGCGAAGACTTCAAAATTAAAATTAAAAAAAACCCAGAGGGAATTCATGCCACTTCACAGAGGTGGGAAAGCGACTAAAGTCGAGATACCAGATCACAACCGATAATATTACAGAACCTTCTTTAGATTTTTTTAAGAATCTCGATATATGTAGCTGAAGCAGCAGACCATATATGGCAACAGTATTTAATGCAAAGACAAATGGTTGATTTCTAAATTGTCAAGAAAGATTCTAACGTGAAAAACTATCTGGTATGACAGAGTGAACCAACATTCTTATCAGCACACCTAACAATTAATTCAGTATAATCACATCACTTCCTGTCAGTAGAAAACATGAGGCAGGGATGGCTCAAAAAGTTGATCTCCTGGAGGTTAGCCATATTGTATACGAACAGCGTCCGAAGATGTTTCTTTCTGATGATTGAAGGATAGCAGTTTCAAATTGGAAGCGTTACAATTCACAAGCTGTTTCTTGCCCCAGTTAACAAATGACTGGAAGTCATTTTCGAGAGCAGCTGTCAGTTTTACTTTGTCGGACTGATGAGACGTACTATGAAGAGGGGTGTAAATAGTTGTTTCATCAGCATAAATGCCTATTCCTGTTTTGGAAACTGTCTGTGTGTTTGTGTGTGTGTGTGTATATATATATATATGTGTGTGTGTGTGTGTGTGTGTGTGTGTGCGCGTGTGTGTGTACCTAGAAGCTCAAGAAAACACTGGAAGGCCGGTTCGTCCTATTTTGTGCATTTATCAGCAGTTCGTATCCTTAACCGAAAATCGAACTTGGACCGTTACGATATAATGCAAGAAGATATATATATATATATATATATATATATATATATATATATATATATATATATATATATATATATATATATATATATATGTCTTTTTTAAATTATTGTGTTTTTTGTGTATTTATTTTTTTCATTTTCTGTTCGTTTATTTTTTTCAATGGCCGCTTACCTTTTGCAGTTTCCCTTTTTGTTTTGTAGTTAAACGTGAGTTTGGTTTGTTCGAGTATCTTTTGGGGTGTTTGGATGGCTTTTGGTATATTCGGGTGGCTTGTTGGGTGTTCGGGTGGCTTATTGGGTGTTCGGGTGCATTGCTGTGTGTTCGAGTGTTTTTGTGTTCCGATTTATTTTAATTGTTGTACGGTTTTATTATTTGTGGCATGTTTTCACTGAAGCTATGGATGATTTTTACTGTGATTTTGTTTTTCAAATACAGTTTTTTTTGGCGAATGCTTTGGGCGGAGAACCTTTATTTATTTATTTATATTTACATACGCTCTATCTCTGATATTTAGAGAACTTTTACTTAAAAATATAGCATATCTTAAAACTATAAACACACACACACACACACACACACACACACACACATATATATATATATATATATATATATATATATATATATATATATATATATATAACATTTGCAATTATTTCTCGGGCCGAAGTAACTGATATATTTTATTTCTTAGTGTGTCTTCTCTTGCCAATAATTAATATAATTGAATATTATTTTCCGTCAATTTGAAAATTATTTATCTTGAGTGGGAAGAAAATGGTTTTAATTTAGTGTGGAGAAAACGAAGATATATTTCTGCAACATTTCAGAATGTAGGCAAAGACAGTGTCTACATGAACAACTTGATAGACAATTCGTGGAATACAACGTAAGCTCTGGAAACTTGGCTCGTGGCTGTCGATGCCTTAGGCAAATTTATTCGGTGTCTTCCAGATAACTGTAAGTGAAGTAAGCAATTTCTTCTTGATTTAATGACAAGAAAAACAAAAACAGAAATGTTGCATATTTTATAAAAACTTTTAGGAAAAATATAATAGAAAAGAAATATGAATTTATTTTGTAAGGAAAATTATTTAGTTTGAAAGCTATAATGGCAACAAAGAAGTTATTATCAACTGAATATGCACATACTCACTATAAAATATAGGTATGTGAAAGCATTTACACACGTTTTTGTGTTAAATAGTTTTTGCTGTAATTTTCTGTGGTTTGCGTGGAGTATCGAACTGGAAAGAAATACTAGAAAAGTTCAAATTCTAGTTGAGCTATTGCCTGTTCATATTGTATGTACGGAGAGACATTCTCTGTAGGCAAATATTTAAATTAGTAACTCTCAGATATACATACAAATCAATTGAACGATTTAACATTGTATTAGACAGGAAATCCCACAACCGTATTATGGCCAGTATTAAAGTAGATCCTTATCTTCATCCTATTAACACATTTATTTTTTTTATTTGTGTATTGCCACGGTGTGATTCCATATTTTCTGTTCTTTTCACAACAACAACAAAAACATTTTTATTCAATCTATAAGAGTCAACATATTCCTTAAACTTATTTGCTTAAATATTCGTCATCTTTTTCAAGAGTTGTTTAACTGGTTTAACTGTTACGCTTGGAAGTTTAGCGATTATCCTTGATCTATAATGTGATTCTAACTAATTCTCTTGCTCTCAATGTCACAATATTCGTCATCTTTTTCAAGAGTTGTTTAACTGGTTTAACTGTTACGCTTGGAAGTTTAGCGATTATCCTTGATCTATAATCTGATTCTAACTAATTCTCTTGCTCTCAATGTCACAATAATGTCTTTGGGAAATATATGAAACCTTGCCTTCTTCCAGACTCCAGCTATGGGTTAATTAACAGAGGATCCTATGATCTTTAGCCTTGGCTATCAGCCACTCTAAATGGAAAAATATATTAAAAACAGTGAAAAGAAGGAAAAAAAATGTACTGCATTGTCTTTTCCCAGGTGCACTTTGACGTAATGTAATGGTTAGCAAGCTTGCATTGGGGAACCATTCACGAAGGACTAGTGAGTTACATCCTCACTGGGTTCCCCATAATTTCTGTCTTGTGCTATATCTAAACTAAGTCAAGATCCTCTACGCTCTGAACAAGATGGCAATTCTTAAAAGGTTGGCCTCATTTCGAGGAATGCATCACTCTGGTGATCTGGCACAAATCATCAGTGATGATTTTAGCTGTGGAGTTTTACGACTTTCGGCCCATACAATATCATACCAATTTTCTACGGCTCTAATGGACTGTTATCAGATAAGCTTCAATTCTTCTCATAATAGAACTCTATCGTAACCCACTGTGACAAAAGAACTCCTTAGGCTTTCAGAGTTCGCCATCATTTACGCTCTTCCATAAAAAAGGAAGAAAATAGGGTGACGGTTTTCTTAGCAAAAATAGTGATACTCTCGTTTGGTTTGGTTTATTTTGTTTTACGGCATATCAACCTCAATGGGTTATTTAATGCCGACAAAAGTTTTTTATTGCTGGTAATATTTTGTTTTGTCAAAAATCTGTTTCTGTAATATATTTCCTTCAGAATTGTATTGCTGGCAATAAATTTTTTCAAAAAAGGATTGCTGGTAGTAGTAAACTGGGACCCTAACAGGTGCTACCACCCCGGCTCAGGGTGGACCTGGGAACACTAGCAATTAAGAGGTGGTTCCACGCTCCTCAAAACATCTTGATCAGAGGCCTTGTTGCTGGACGTAGTTTAACATCTTAACCAGGACGGATACTTTCGCCTTGCACTTTTAAGTAAGTATCTTTCGTTTCGCTTCATGATGATAATGTATTCAGGTAGATAAAAAAAAATCTTCAACACTACCTCATAATAAATTTATCCTCTTATCTTTTAAATGGATTATGCTAAACACTTAGTCATATTTAATCAATCAATACACATGCAAAAGATTAACTGAGTTTGGCCAGCAGTTAAGTTTTGGGAAGGAAAACTGAACACAGAATTGACTTTTCAGCATTGAATAACATCACATCATCTAGAGCAGGGGTTTTTAAACTTTTTGACTTGCGGACCCCTTTATATTTCAGGCTTTACCTTAGGGACCCCCTTATAAACGCTTATGAAATTTATACATGAATATTTGCTGAATATAATATATAATTTTGCATTAACAGCCAATGAGAAAGCCGGAAATCGCAAAATAGATCCAAAATACAAATCCTTTGGTTCCTTCCCTGCATGAATAGAATCCATTATCAATTTAAGATACAAATTATATTAGTATACCAAATCTATGAAATAGTTTATTAAATCAATTTATTTCATGATCGGCCTATAAGTTACTTATAAGCGCTTATAAGTTGCACGTCACCCATAAAAAGGTGTTTGCTGTCCACGGACCCCCTATCTTGTCCTTGCGGACCCCCTGTTCCAAAATATTACTCATCGTCGGATGTAATCAAAGCAATAACAAGGAGAACGCTTTTCAGAAAAAAATCTGCAATTTGCAACAGGTTAGTACGACTCCTGTAGGAATCAGTTATTTAAAGACAAAAAGGACAAAGTCATTTTGGTACTGGCGGGAACCCTTGATAATAACAAGAAGAAGAAGAAGAGGAAGGTGCATTATAATTTATGCATTTTAGAAGTAAATCCTTTAGATTATAAAATGGTTCTTCACAACTTCAATAATAACTGATTTTATTTGATTTATTTGTTTAACAGTATATCAACTCGTGTTTGGATCATTTAATGCCAAGATTTAAATTTCTTGTGACCTTTGGAATAATACAAATATGGCATATATTATTCTGCTTTCACATGGTAGATGATACTCGGCTTTTGTGTATATACATGTTCGTGTCAACAAAATTACTACACACAGCAACATATGTGTTTTATGTTGTAGTTTTGTTGAAGTTATATTTTGCAAGGTAGTTTGTTACCAAAGATATTGTAGGATTTTTTATGGATTTTGTCATGAAAGAATTCTTTCATGTTGGTTGTTTGATTGGTGGTTGACTTTTTTTAGCAATAGATCAACGTACATGGGTTTATTAATACCAAAATCTAAATATTTGGAACAGAATATTACGGCTAAATATATTTTGAACGTAATTTTATGCCTTCAATTACAGATAAAATGTATTTTTGTTCATTTTTTCTAAAATATATTGTTGGTAATATTATCATGACGTGTATTGCTGGCCATTTTTGCTTTAAATAGATATTGTCGGTAATTTTACTATATAAAATTTTACTATATAAAATTGTAATGTTGTTATTTTTAATATAAAAATGTCTTTTTATACTTTCGTAGTTTTCTTTTTGTTTGGGATTTCAATATTTGTCCATAGCTGTAACCCAAACAGGTGCTGCCTAATCGGGTCCGAATGGAGCTGAGAACAATAGCAATTGAGGGGTGGCTTTACGCTCATCAAAACCTCCAATCTCCCGACCAGAGGCCTTGCTGCCGGACAGAGTTTATCGTCATACCCAGGATTTCTATAATAACTAAAAATATTATAATGTATATAACCTGAAAAAAGGTTGGTAAACCGTAAATAACAAATCAATCGAGGTAGATTTTTTAAGTAAATCATTCCGTGTTTCCTTACATCTCTTGTCATGATTTTTTTTTCAAATATGTTTTTAGTAAGTAATGACTTTAATAAGTTTGTTTACTTTTGTTTAGATTGGTTTGTTTTAAGGCATATCAACCGATTTGGTCATTTAATGTCGAAACTGAGTGTTGTCTAAATAAAATAATGTATTAAAAAGTCAAAAAAGTTTTATTTTAAATAGTAAGACTGATGTTAGTTATGGTTTTTTTTTTCAGTATATTTATGAAATCAGTTTAATTTCTCTTGCAAACTGAAATATGCAAATGGAACCAGTATTTTGAAAAAGTTCTTTTAAGTTTGTTGTTTGGTAGAATTTTAAACGATTTGAATTAAAATTGATGCAGTTTGTCAGTGTGTGTTTTACGGTGAATGGCACTTCGCATGACACATAGCATTTTATATTTTAGAATATACGAATGGCTTTTGGCAATGTCCAACATGGAACCTGAACATAACCACTTCTCTTCTTTCTGATACCATGCTCCTCCTCCTCCTATAGTTGGCTTAATTTTGAACAGTTCTTTGTTTGTACAGGAGTTCTATAGGTTCTGCTACTCCTTGCTAATATATTTATTAATTCTTGGTTTCATTTCTGCAGATGGGACTTTTGTATCTAAGATGTCTGATGTGTGTTCCTAATAGCAGATGTCTTCCTTGATGATCTATCATTTCTTATAATATTAATACGGCTTGGTCTTCAGCAAAAGATAATATCTCTATTTAAGTTATCGATCCTGTTGAGTTGTTTTTATGTTTACTTGAACTTATGATGTCGAGGGCCAAATCGATATGTTTCACTCGACACTTAATACGTAAGTTTTTATCAATAAGTGATAGGTGATCAATATAGTAGGTTCCTTATAATTTTTTACTTTAATCTGTGGTTGATTTGTAATTCTTTTCTGTAAAATAGTTTATTGGTGCTTCTTACATTACTAGCAGAATACTCATCCTAATGAAAGTGAAAAGTACGTTTTATTAGTAGTTCTATAAATATTCCGTATAATCCATATTTTCAGCAAGACATATTTTCTCAAGTACTTTTGATACTTTGTGAAAACAACTGAGATCTGACCATGAGAGAAACAATCGAATAATTTCCTAATGTTTGTATTACAAATAATACTAATAATTAAACAAATTTACTATTACCATTGTTTAAATAAATCGATAGAGTTTTAAGAAAATATTATTAAACAGGTTACTTTGGCTTATTTAGATAATTCCGTATTCGTTGCCTCTGCTCGACTAATTAACTTGAAATAATTAATGTGAAATGTCTGACAACAACAACAACGAATGCTACTGCAATTATAAGTTCGGAACTCACTTTCCCGGGGCCTAAAATTGAAGAATTCTATAACTGTTTTAATATTTTAATATAATTCTTCATTTTATGTTCGTTTCTTAAAAAGATTTATTTTAAAAAGCGATGTTTACATTTATTATACGTTTTATTAAAATGAAAACACAATGATAATTTCTCGTTTTATTAAAATGAAAACACAATGATAATTTCTCTGGTATCCTACGACTGGGTTTTCTCAAAGCATATATCAATTCTTTTTCTACAAACACGCGATAAATGTTAAACAAATACAGACAGCAATTTCAAATTAAAAAATGAATTCAGCATAAATAAGACAAATAAAATATTTAACGAATTATTCTTTTAAAAATCGTTCTGCAAATTAAACTTCACCGCTTAAGTTTTAAACGATTTTTGGCTGTATAAATAAAAAAAGATGATAGTAAAATTATTGCGTTTTAGCGACGCTGACGAATTAGTTCTACTGGTGTTAAATGAGGCGCACAGATAAAATTTACCTTACTTGAAATTATAAATAGCAGTATTATTTGTATTATTATTCATTTTCACTATTATTCTTTCTCAATTTAATATAAATTATGCGGATAGTAGTTGCTAAGTGAACGAAGTTTTATATTTTTAAGTCCGTTATAAAATACAACTATAAGAATAATATAAGTACTCTATTGAATTGTTACATTATGGCTATTTAGTATCTGCATTGACAATCACAGTAGTACTCGAATAGACATGTATTTGAGAATTTCTTAAAACTGGGATAATGTTAGAGCAGTTGAGTTCAGATATTAAATTAAGGCCTGAGTTATTTTCGAAGGTTATTTACAGATATATGACTGCATCCACATATTTACATTTATCTAGAGCCGTCGTTATGGTCACCACTTCTTTCCATCTAACAATTATGTTTTATGGTGATATTCAAGACAGAATAGAGTAATGACTTGCCAGTTCCTTTTGCACTGGGGATGTTAAGGTTACACCGTCCTCCCTCTAAGTAGTGAATTTGTTTTTTTTAAAATTAACTTCTGCTATTTCCTAGTGATAGCATCGAGTCTGTTTGAGGTTCCCGGGCTGTGTTTTGTGACCCTCACTATCTTATCAACATATGCCTTATTTTTCTACCTACATTTATATACGTTACAAATTAAACTATTAAAGAATGAAAACATTTCGTTGATTTTTACGTCTTTTTTTGTGTCAAAATCCGCGACATAAAAAGACATTATATAAATTCCATTCTTTTTTATACATAATGTTGAATCTTTTAAAATTATTCAACTTTATAACTAAAAAGATCTCTGGTTGATGTTAAAAATTGCCGCAAATCATTGGTGATTTATGTAAGATGGAATGATCTATTATGACATGTCTCTAATTAGTATTTAGGGATGTTGGATTTATTTTCAGTTTTTCTAGATGAATTCTTCACCTATATTGCATAGGATCCATAAACGCATATAATTAGGTTGGTGCAAAAATAATTTCGTTTTCTCACATAGTAACATATGTTAGAAAACGAAATTATTTTTGCACCAACCTAATAATTAGGTTACAATAAAATTTCTATTTTGTATGAATACCACCTTAACATTCATACGATCAGCGATTTTTCGCCGATGTGGTCATCGCTCGACCTCACAACTGCGGTTCCTGGTGACATTCAAGGCAAAATACTTCAGTGGTTTGAGGGTTTCTGTCTGCACCAGGTATGTTGTGGTTTCCCGTCCCTCCTCTCACAGGTGGATTTGTTTTTTAAGTCAACTTTTTCTGCTATTGACTAGAGAGAAGAGCAACTCTGATTGGAGTTCCCGTGCAAGCCTTGCAATCTCATCAGAATTTGCTTTTTTCCACCTACATTTATATACGCGTTACAAATTTAACTAAGTACAACTGTTAAAGGATAAACACTTTTCGTTGATTTTGACGTCTTTGTTTTTGGCCAAATCCGCGAACTGGTTTTGCTCATGCTAAGTCTTAAAAACACACTATATAAAGTCCATTCTTTTTTATCCATAATTTTGAATGTGTTAAAATTATTCGTAAAACGGTGGGACCTAGACGCCAATCTAGTACTGCGTTTAAATTCATAAGGTCTATGTACCACATCGAAAAATTCAAGAACAATTACTATGAAAATAGTTATAGGAAAATCACACTGAACCTACTTTACGTCAGTGGGAAAAGGACTGAAGTCGAGATGCCATTTCAAGAACAATAACATAGCAATTTCTTCTTTTTTTTATTTCATTAAGTATCTCTAAATAGATGCAAGCGATTTGCTCCTAATATAAGTTCTGGAGAATTCTAATTTATTTATTTATTCAGTAAGCATATTTTTTTCGTCGTTATGATTACCCCCCCCCCTCCATCTCATAATTGTGGTTCATGGTGACATTCCAGGTAGAATAGTACAATGGATTTCCAGTTACTTTTGCCCTGGAAATGTTCAGCTTACCCCGTCCATCCTCTCAGAAGACAAGACCTACAAAGCAGAAACGATATTTGCGTGTAAGGGAATATAATGAACCCAACTTGAATTCGAACTCTCTTCTCCGATTAACAATTCCGAGTAAATATCAATTACATCAACCATACATCCAAGATTACGGTACATGTTATTCCAAAGAGGTTATCTATCTAAGTACTGACCAGGCCCAACTTTGCTGAAAATGATCGTACGAGAACCTGTTTTTGAAAATGAAGTGTCTATATGCCTATTTCGCTGGTTAACTTATTTTTTTTATCAATAACAATTCAATTACATAGCATATGGCCAACAGACTTAACAGCAAAAACAACACATTTGATAAAAATATATATCGTTACACAAATATATTGGATTATTGTTGCATTCCAATCCTCGTTGCCAACGTGTATCTCGTGTTTTCGAGATAACAGGGAAATAAATAATGAAGACAAACTCGTCGGTGAGTAATGAAATAGAAGGTTTACAACATGAAAATAAACTTAGCAATTGACTCAATGCTAACTCAGTATTTACCCGAGCTCCCAAAAAGGCGGGATCTGGCACAAGGCCGGTTTAACGTGAGTTTTCCGAGCACGTAGGCCCAGGAAAAAATTGCCCGTCGACCCCGTAATAACGAGGTCGTATTTTTCGACCTACCCAGATGAAACTCTGTCCTTCGGCATAGCCTCGTCTGGATCCCTCGGCAGAAAGTTCGACAAGCACTAAGAGCTTAGCGGACGACTAAGAGCTAATGCTAACTTTGTTCAATTCCGCTTATTTACATAAACAGACGACTATTTTATGTCTTATATGACCTGAACAAGCATGGAGGACAAAATGGCCGAAACGTTGTGACTATAACAACAAGGATTAATTATCATTAGTTATATTATTTATAATCAGAATAATGTTCTCATCATTGTTTTGATCACAATTTCAGTAATTTCATATAATAATTGGGAGTTCAATCCCTGAGCCGGGAAGTATGAATGTATAGTTTTTGAAAACATGCTTATTTTTCTCATGATATAATAATTGTATATACGTTTTTACAGAAAGTGTTTTTTTTTTCAGACACGGACCAATAAACACGTTGATAATAAAACGTTCAAAAGCCAGCTTCTGATGGGTTTATACATCAATCTTCATTTTTTATGCCCTACTGAGCTTGAAAAGAGTTCAACTGTTAATTCATACCGTCTGGTAGAGTTGTAAGCAACCGCTTGGGTACTTCAAGGTACCTCAGTTTCTGTTGTATATTGTCGCCAACTGTTGTATCTCGTGTTTTCGAGATAACAGAGAGAAATAAAGAAAGAAGAAAAAATCGTCGGTAATGAAATTTCCTACGCGAAGGTACACTTAGCAAATTACCTGATGCTAATTCTCCCCAACTCCGCTTATTTACATAAACGGATGATTCCATTCATTTATTGTCCTATATGACAATTATATAAACTATGAAAAACAACTACAAATTCTAGAATAATTAACCATAAAATCAAGCAACACAACATCTGTTTTCGTTTTTTTTTTTTTAATTTTTTTTTTACACATTCTGGAAAAACTATGTCAATTATATTTCATACCTAAATAATAAAGATATAAACAAAAGAACACAAAATTCAAAATATATGCATATCGTCATAACATTACCATTAATAACTCTTTTATAAGGGCTTATAAAAGCCGAATGTACTTAGACATATTCAAGTAAGTCTAAACAAGAAAGCAGGAACATGTTCCAAAATAGAGAAAAGGTTTTGTTGGTCTTTAACCAGACTTGTAAAAATGAAAAATAGCTTCCAACCTGCAATCAATATGAAATTGATGTAAAAATTTTATTTTTTTAAGAGTATTTCTTTTTTGTGCAATGCGGGAACTGCTTGATGTCGTTTAAAGTCGTGGGAAAATTTCACCTGAACGCACAGAAAATGTTCAGCTTTTAATAATTTAGTATTTCGGAAGCTGCAAGTTATTTGCAATGAAAAATATATTTTCGATGCATTTATTATTTGATCCACAGAACACTTGACCTCGTGCCGAAAATGTTGGTTAAGTGGATTATGTTTCCTGATGGTCGTTTGGTGCAAACAGAAAATTAGAATCTGGTGCAATAGAAGGTCATAGCAGCATCATAAGATAGCATTTTCGAAGAAGATTTAACTGATACGAAATATTCTCTATCAGGGAATACATGTAATATAACACTGTGGGTTCAATCGATTATTCATTTCGAAAACCCCAAAAGATTTCCAACTATGACAGACCTCGTAGTGTTTTCTTTTCAGATAACAATATGGTTTTATTTCTGTAGCTCAAATGAAGATCATTGCTGAAAGTACCTATCAAGGTTAGCTAAGAATGGTGAAGCTTCCGCTGTTGCTTTAAATGTCTCGAAGGCATTTGACAGAGTTTGTCATACTGTTCTTCTTCACAAGTTGAAAGCTTCTGGTAATTCCAGATCAATTTTTGAACTGATTCAGTATTTTCTTTTATCAAATCCCGAAATGAAAGTTATCTTGAATGGCGATTCTTCTAGATCGTCTTTCATTACTTCAGGTGTTACCCAGTCCATGACTCTATCTAATATTCTTCTTAATTTTCACCAATTACATCAACAACTTTTCTGATGTCATCCGTTCTCAACTCTGTATCTATTTTCATAAAACGACTATTTTTACTCCTACCTTAATAGTAAGACTGACCGGTTCGATAAGTTCACTTTCGAATTGATCTAAAAATAATCTACAGTCTGTTGTTAACTGGGGCAAGAAATGGCTCTCTTTTAATCGTCTGAAAGAAATATTTCTGCTTTCTAACATCATGGCTGATGCTAACCTCCATGTTTTCCGCTGATATGAAGTGGAAAGATTATATTGAATCAACTGCCAGATCTCCTACAAGGAAAGTTGGATCACTCAGTCGTGCTAGACAATTTTTCTTGTAAGAATCTCTCATGTATATTTAGAAGTCATCCACTCGTCCCTGCTTTGAATATTACTGCCATCTATGGTCTGGTGGCCCTACCTATTTCGAGAACTTTGATAAAATTCAAAGAAGAATCTTTATAGTTACTGGTTCTAATTTGACATCTCGGCTTCAGTTACTTTTTCACTGCCGTAACGTTTATTCCCAGTACATTTTCTCTAAATATTTTCATAGTAATTTTTCTGAAGAACTTTCCGCTGTGGTGTCTAGACATTATGCATTTAAACGAAGTAGCAGATTGGTATCAATGTTTAATCAAATCCCTGTAGAAATTACAAGAAATAACCGTAAGTTCTATGCTAATAGTTTCTTCTATTGCACTTCTCGCTTGTGGAACTCTCTTCCGGCTTTTCCAAACATCAAATCCCAGTTGAAAGGAACAAGATTTCAAGGACTCGAAGAAATCCAAGAGAATACAATGAGGCAGCTATTGGCTATCCCCAAAAAAGAATTCCAGGAATGCTTACCTCAACGGAAACAGTGCTGAATAAAATACGTACCTTCGAAGGTGATTAAATGATGCATTGATATGTGTTGTAGTTTTTCATATGGCGTCGCTTGCGATAATTTCTCATCAGACCTCGCATTTATGCATCGATATAAATGGCATAAAAATAGTATTGTAAAAAAATTATATTCTTTTATTTAAAATATGGTATGCGTTTTCTTTTAAATTTCCCAAAAAGTAACTTCGATAATTACTAATCATCGATCAGCTCATGTATAAAAGAAAGGAAATAACTGACGTTAAAATGATTATGTTGCGCCAGACTTAATCATTACTCTTCAATGTTTGTCTTGACCTAATGTGAAATTCTTCCAATATTTTCACTCTTATTAACTTCGATATCTCTTAAAATGGGTCACAATGCAACCTTTACGCATTATGTGTTTTAGTTAAGGATCTTAATTGAAATAAACTTCGATATTTCGTAAAGTGAGTGCACAATGCATCCTTTATTAAGTATGTGTTTTTAGTAAGGATCTTAATTGAAATAAACTTACACAAATATAATGTAGTTATTACTACTTGTTAGAGATGTATTAGGTTGGTGCAAAAATAATGACGTAATAATGTCGTTTTTTGACCTATTTTTAATGTCAAAAAACGACATTATTACGTCATTATTTTTGCACCAACCTATTACTTAAAAAAAAATGAAAGCATTTGCAGTTTCATGAACATGCTAACAAAACCTTATACATTTATTTCTGTTAAGCATTAATAACTTTGATACGAATATTTTAAAATTTTGTAGAATTCTTCATTGGCAAATGACAGGCTAGCAGCAATCATATTTGAGTGAAGGTAACAGAATTTGCTCATGTCTTGCGATGTATTTTTTAATCGTTGCACCCTAATCAAAGCAATAATGCCACTAAGACTCAAGGGGGTTACATGAAGTAGAAGAGAAAAAGAATTCCTTAGTAACTGATTGACGTTTTTTACGCTTTATCAAACTTTTTGAAATTATTTCAAGCCGAAACATATTTTTGGATTCTATGAGATTTCTGATGATAATGGTTTTCTGATATATACCTTTCCATGGCTTGGAGGAGCATAACTATCCGAAAGGTAACTGAATATAACGAACCCAACAGGATTTAGAACTCGACTGTCTGATTAGCGATTCCGAGCCCTTATCCATTAACGTACTCACACACCCAAACTTAGAGCACTAGGTATTCCCACTTGGTGACCAATCTAGGTACTGACCAGGTTAAACGTTGCTCAACTTCGGTAATCGGTGTTTGAACAATTACCTTTAATGAAGTCTATGAAGAATAAAATAGAAGAGAAAAATGAACTATATCCTGAATATTAGAAGAATTTCACTTGATTGAAAAGTTGTAGAGTACTTTACATATATGGAGAAGGTTGCTGGAAATGTTAGAAACATGATTCTCACTAGAATCGAATAAAAATCAAATCTTTGGCTTGAATATAATAACAGAAAGAATAATACGAAAGTAGATTAATTACCATCTTCGGAATTGTTCTAGGCTCGCTCCACATCCCAAATCAGCAAAAATAAAACATGCCGATGCTAAAAAATCTTGACCTATACCAAGAATGAATTTCTGACAAATGTTTAAGATACCATTGCAGAATTCTTGAAATAAGGTTAATATTCTCCAAATCTGAAAAAAATTTTCTTGGGATTTATTTCTTTTTTTAACGATTTTTAGAAAATCCTTAATGGATCATATGTAAGAAAAAAAACAAAAAAACTTTGAGAGTAGAATCATTCGGTTTTGTTTATTCTTTCAATATGAACTGGAAGTTTTTTGTTGTTGTTGTTTTTTTGTTACGGAATAAAATACTGATAATCTTCTGACATTTAGAGATGAGTAGACTGACAAGTCAGTAGTATGAGGTGTTCATATTTTTAAACATCTCACTTATCAACCAGAAAATAGGACAGAAGCTATAATTATTGAATAATCCCAAATGACATTTAAATGTTTAATGAGTCAGAAGAATCTTGTTGTCGAACCTGGTGTTTAACTCCAATACACAAATAAAAAAGATTTCAACTTCAAATAAAAAACGAATAAAAAAAACGGACAGGAAATAAATAAGAAATTGTTAAACAGACGCACATACATAAGCGCGCGCACACACACACATATATATATTTGTGTGTATGTATGTATATATGTGTGTGTGCGTATGTGTGCATAGAAGAAAGATAGAAATACTTAAGAGAGAAAAGAAAGAAAAAAGAATGAACACCATGGAAATCATGAAAGAAAGAAAGAAAGAAAGAAAAAAAAAAGGAATAAAAAGAAAGAAAGATAAAAGTATCTAAAATCTGCAGCTAATACAGTATAACCCGGATATAAGAGAAACCCAGATATAAGAGCGATTTTCTCTGGTCCCAAATTAGAGCCTGTGTTAATGTAAACAAAATAGACCAAACCCGGATATAAGATAAACCCGGATATAAGAGACTTCTTATCCGGTCCCGACAACTCTCTTATATCCGGGTTACACTGTACCTCATACATAATGGACTATTCCGATTTGATCACATTGAAAAACAAAGCACATATTAGAAACGCTACGTAGTTTCAGTGAAAAAAATGACATAGATAGATAGATAGATAGATAGAAGTGTTTAATATCTCATAAATAATGGAAAATCCGTTTAGATTGAGTGTGAAGAGAAAATGAATATCAAAGAAGCTACCTGGTTTCAGTGAGACAATGAAAGAAAGGCGGGAAAATAGAAGTGTTTAACGTCTGTTACAGTAAAATGGAAAAATTGTAAATTTCAAATCTTTTCAATTGTACCCACTTATTTCTTGAAATAACGACCACCATTCATCTTCATGATTGTTAGTGAAATATTTTGTTAAAGCTTTTAAGCTCAAATACTCGATAGAGGAAATTTCTACGGATATTTTATTGGATATAGATCTCGCCATAAGCTTCGTCAGTTTTTAACTGAAGAATTAAAAATCATCATGAAATTTAGAATTAGAAAATCGTGAAATTTTCTTGTGTAAAAACTAGTTTAAATTATTATGCGTACTGTTCCGAATAGCAGAATAAGGCGTCAAAAGAATTTCATTCCTTTTGTATTCTGTTTTTAATGCAGGTTCTTTCCTTGTCCGCTTGTGATACAAACTCCCGAGAGGATGCTTCCCAGAGCACTATAATCTCGGCTTCTTCAAGTTTAGGGTCAACCGTTATCTACTGATATGTAATATACATCTCATCTTTTTTTTATCTTTGCGCTCTTACAAAAATTTCATTCAGTAATTCTCTACCTTGAGTTACTCTTTGACCTTTTACAGGATGAACAATAGAATAAATATATAGCTATGAGAATTCTTTATTCGAAAAGTTCTGTAAAAAAAATTAAGAGTGTACTGCACCTTGTTTTCCTGGCGACCAAAATCTGTTATTTTTAGATTTCTGATAACGTTTGTAAATTTGCAAGTCAAAAATATGTTTCCCATATAAATATATATATATATATATCTAATGAAAATTTTATTAACATCACTTGGTTAATTTTAATTATATTGTGAAATTTTGTAATCTGCATAATAACATGAGGTTGTGCGTAAAAATTGATTTCTTTTCTGTATGGGGAAGGGCAGTCACGTCTCAAACATCCCACGTAAATCATCTTTTTTGTTTTGTTTTTGTTTAGTGTATTGATTACTTTGCCAGCATTCTTTGATCATCAGAAGACAAACATTTATGTTTTCTCAATGTGATGAATTTTAATCAGCCACAAAACCACTTTCTTTTCACTTTTATAGAATTTCAGTCTGGCAAAAATGTGCGTTATGGAAAAAGAAAACACTTCATTCTCATTGATTAAAAATATGAGCTTCTCCTTAGTATAACCTGACGATGGGGTCGTCATCCGATGTGATCAATTTGAAAGTACAACAAACACACACAGAGACACACACAGAGACACACACACACACAGACACACAGACACACACACAATTCAAACAGCAAAGATACAGCATCCAGCCAAAACTAAGATTTTCATCATATCTAAAAAAAATAAACTTCAAATTTATTCGGCTTTATTTCCATTATTGGGACTATTGTCCTAATCTTCGTTGGCATATTTATCACAAGTCTTTCTAGTAAGGATAGGAATACATTCATAGCCTATGTCAAGATGACATCAGACGTGAAATACATTATTTCAACGAAGCCGAATAACTCTATATTTCTGAGATGAGATATTATGTACACTATTTACATTATTTGGACTATTGTCACCATATTTATTACAACGCTTCGGCCGTTGTACGATGCGACCTTCTTCAGGTGGTTGGAATGTCGAACTGAACCTTTTATTTCGTTCACTGCGGTAGACTGTTCTAGTTCCACGTGCCATGTTTAATCGATGTCAGTTGTAAGTTATCTCCTATTAATTCCCGTCAGTTATCTCCTGTTAATTCCCCTCTCAAAGTTCTCCACTGCCTTGACCGGGTATTGAACTCACACTCTTTGGGTCCTGTCATTGGATCTAACTAACGCCTTTATCCACTGTGCCATATGGAGAGAAAAGGGAGATCACCGCCCTCTGTGAGATCAGGTTGAGATCATAGACAAAGAACAGCAATGGAAAATATCGGAACCAATAATAAGAAGTACCAGAGAAAAGCGATAATAACAACAAAAATTGCTATATGAGCTCTGGTAAAAACATGAATGATAACAGCAAAAATTGCAATATGAGTACTGGTGAAAATGGTTGCTGAAGACATTAGGTTTATAATACCCAGAAATTCATACACAGATGGCATAGTGGATAAAGGCGTTAGTTAGTGACAGGACTCTAAAGAGTGTGAGTTCAATACCCAGTTAAGGGTAGAGTGGAGATCTTGGAAGGGGGAATGAAGAGGAGAAAACTCATAACTGACATCCATTAAACAAAGGGTTAATAAAATATTTAAAAAAAATTAAAATGCAAGTAAAATAAGCTTTTGTTCCATGCTGGTATTTTCTGTATCTCCTTTTATCTTCCATGTCCCGATCACGGCCCTCCACCACTTTCAGACCCTTCTAGCTCTTAATAAGTTTTGTCTTTTTATCATTTCTTCCAAACCCTGTTGTACAATCCATTTGCTCATCCTCGTCAAGTATGTTACGCGCTTTTTTCCTCTGTCCCTTTTTCCCTCAGTCTGTCCTGTAAAATGCCTATATAATATACCTATACGTAAATGCCTATAATTGATAATAGAAGCCATTGGTTTATCTGGAGGTATCAGATTTTCCAAGTCCTCCTTCTCATTACGAGTCCCAGAAATTTCAGCTGCCTCTTCTTGATGTTAGCTATAAGTTTCCTTTTTATTTCCATTTTCTCCAAAGCCTCGTTGTTGCTCATATGTTCGGTCCATGGTATCCTCAGCATCCTTCTGTAGAACTACATTTCTGCTTCTTCAAGCATAAACCTAACCTGAACAAAATAAACTACGAAATCTCCACAAACATTCTTAAATGCCTATAATTGATAACAGGAGCCGTTGGTTTATACCAACGGCTTCCCATACTTAATACTTCGAGTTTTCACTCTCGCGTGGTCATGTATGACGTCACCAGCTGCGACGCGATTTTACTTCCGCGTTTCGTATACACGATGTAGTCGTTGCTTTGAAATTTTTAATCCAACAAAAACATTATCGTTTCGTCCGTGTATTGGTTGATATATTGAAAAGTGATTGTCATCTTTGATAATGGCTTATGTAAGACGAAAGCTTAGATTAGATTTAAACATGTATCAATATGGTGATTTCCTTTCGTCTTTCAACGATAATGTTATTAAGCCTATCAGACAATATGAAAAGAACTTACTTAAAATAAATGGACAAAACTTGTCTATATTATTTAAGGAAACATGCTTTAATGAAAAATTGCTGCCTAAATATATACACAATATATATATATATATATATATATATATATATATATATATATATATATGAAAATATATAGAAAATAGGAAAGAACTGGTTAGGTAAATAATCCAAAGTTATTTAGTATTTTTGTTATTATTTTTAAAAAATAGTGCTAGATACAAAAGTAGAGCATAAATATAATTATTTATTTAAAAATATGATTCCAACACGCTACATAAGAGTTCTCATGTTTCAAAACAAGAGCCGAAAACTTCAATATAATTATTTGGAATAACTTATTTCTGAAATTTACGTGTTTTAATAGCATATTCATTATTGAAATCAAAATTTCCATGGTGACGGCCAGCGCGATTTTTCATATAGAAGGGGTGCATGGTGTTAATAATTTGTATCAGTAAAGAGTTACATTCATAGATGTCAAGTCAGGGTAAGGTTGGGGTGTCTAAAGTTAAAACGGAAGATGATCTAGTCTAGTCTGGTTTACGAGTCTAGAGAGATTTATTTATTTTTTTATTTTATTTTTTCTAAAAGAGTTTTGTGTATATAAAAGAAAGAAAAAAAACTGACGTAATATTTTTTTTACGACTTCATAAAGGGTTATCTTTTTTTGTAGGGTATTTAAGCTATTTATTGGGACTATGGATTAAAAAAAATTCATAGGCTAATTATTTAAAGCAAAGATTTGATGTTGTCGGCAAAAAACCGTTAACTCATGTCTATTGTTTGATAGAGTTTTTTTATTTAGAAACTTAATAATGTGTAGTTTCTCATGTAGGCATAAAGGACATGGGTCATTCCAAGTTTTACAAGTTCTAGTTTTGTTTATAATTTTCCATTTTACTTTTGGTGTTTTATTCATTTCCTTCAAATGCCAAAAATATTTAGATAGAGATGTCTGATTTTTTTTATTTATATTGTTGAAAGAACACTTATGCTGTCTCCATCTGGCTTTAAATTAATTCTTCGTAGACCCAATGTATATCATATTAGTATTAGGACTCTCAGTGGATGAGATAGTACATTGGTATACCACAGATTTGACGCAGCATTTATTTTCCAATGGGCAGTCTTCTGGGTTTCTACAATCACATAATTTTTCACTCTTTTTGTCTAATTTAAGTGTAGGGTTTTTATTGATATTATTCAGGCATGGGGTGTTTGTTCAGGATTTTATTATTGTGTTTTTTTTTATTATACTTTCTAGATTTTCAGTGCAGCTGTACCTCAATTTTGGGGTGTTCTTATTAAATATATTACTAAGCCTACTATTGGTGAGGAAGTGTTTATCAATTAAAGCTAGGAATTTCTGACCTAGTTTAATACTAACCATTTGGTTAAACGGAGGGGTATACATAATTATATATATATATATATATATATATATATATATATATATATATATATATAAAGCTGTCTGCGTGCGATCTGTGGAGTTAACCTTCAAGATAGGTCTACATTAGATATCCTATCTACTGTTTTATTGGAGGAATCGAGACTTTTATCATACAGTCTCAGTTACGGTGGACTGGCCATGTCTTGAGAATGTCTGATGACAGGATACCGGAGATCCTAATGTACAGCCAGTTAGATCAGGGCTACAGGAATGTAAGACGCTCATGGCTAAGATACAAAGACAAGCTGAAAAGCAATTGTCAGCAATCAATATACCACATAACACCCTTGAGCGCTTAGCCTTGGAGCGAGTAGAATGGAGATCAACGTTTTTAGTGGACTCAGAAATTTTCAATCTGTTTGTCTGAAGCGAGAGCAAGATCTAAAATGTCAATAAATCTAACAGTGATCTCATCTCAGAGTCATCACACTTGCTCCATATGTGGCCTCCTTTGTAAATCACTAGCGGGTTTTAAAATGCCACTTAAGATTTCATAACTGAATCAAGTAAGCTGTCAGATCCTCATACGTCAAAACCGACGGGAGAGGCCATATATATATATATATATATATATATATATATATATATATATATATATATATATACTTCCATTAAATATTTAATTTTAAGCAATAAATTTACACACACACACACACACACACACACACACACATATATATATATATATATATATATATATATATATATATTTATATATATATATATATTTGTTCCTTCAGTTGAACAATATAGACATATTTTGCGGTGTCGTATCTTTTAACCTCAGTATTTTCAATCTTTTCTAAGTTCATCTTCAGAGGTAAATTTCAAAGGCAATCATGCTATTGTAACTGCGATAAAATGAAACACACTTAAACATGTGTTTGTGCATTTATGCTAATATTTTTTTAAGTCTGATTACACTTGTCATATGGTCTTTGAAATACCTAATGTTCTTGAAGTGTAATTGCCTCAAGAGCGTCACTTTTAACGAACTATTCTACAATATATATAAGACTATTTTTGAGTCCAAAATTGATGTTTTCTCAGTAATTTGCTGATAAGGAGTCATTGAAGGTACGGAGGGTTTGTGGTAGAGTGATCAGTATCGAAGATGAAATTAGAGCATTAATAGAATTAAAATGAAAAAGTTTTTTCACTTAACTCATGTTTACTTCGAATTTTCCTAGTTTCGTAGATGTGTCCACTCGTCAGAACAGAGTTAAGCTGCTGATATTTCTCTATTTTTTGCACTTTTATTGTGGCATGAGTGTCTTATTTTCCTTTTCGTTTGATAGGTCTTTTATGTTTAGAACGCTTTTTTATGACAATAAATCAATTACTTGTTTATTTCGTATTTTTCCATTGTTTTCTTTTGTGTCTTCCATACTTTTATGCTTCTCCGTTGATCTCTGGTCTATTGCTATTGTTCTGAGTGTTTAGTTTAGGTTATAGGTGAATATTTGTGTGTGTATGTATGTATGATTGTGTGGGTGTGTATTTATGTGTGTGCTTATGCATGTGCACTGATGCATGTATATATACAATACAAATATGCACGCATACACGTACCCACGCGTGTATGTCTGTGTATTCGTGTATGCGCTCTTGTGTGTGCATGTTTATGTGGGTGTTTTTGTCCGTTTCTGCCCCCATATGCGTTTTTTATCCTTATTTTTGCTTTTTTTATTTAGTGTTTGTGTATTTTTGCGTTTTGTAAAGAGTGTAGTTGTGGTAAATTGCTTGTAAAGTAATCTACATATAGGGTGGCCATAAAGTCTTTTTATATTTATTTTGTTTTTATTTTTAACAGAGTGTGTAGATTTTATGTATGTATATATAGATATGGCAATGTTTTTATTTATTATCTCAACATGGTCAGTACATTGTGACCATTTTAATAGTTGATGTTATTGAATGAAAGTACTTCCCAAACACACAATTATATATATATATATATATATATATATATATATATATATAAAGAATTTATTTATAATCTTATATGATGTTTTATTACTTTCATCGTTATAATAAGTGGATAGATGTGATTTGATAGGCTTTACCTCAGCTGGAACCTGTTAAAAGACTCTCGG
>OZ010595.1:11515380-11532880 GCA_963932145.1 Acanthosepion lycidas | reverse complement strand
GAAAAGTGGAAAAGTCACTACATGGTTTCATTGAGCAAATAAATTTCATCCCAAGCAAGGTGATAATGTCACGAGTACGCAGGGAGTTACAGAATTTCAAAGAAAACCAGAAGACTTTAATGAGGAGAGCTGAAGAAAGATCAACAAAGAAACAGGGCTCAAGATGACAGAAGACTGATGAATGCGATTAATGTTCCATTTAAAGATTTGAAGTTCTGTAGTTATCAGAGAAACAATAATTCGAAAGGGAGTTCCACGTATCAGAAAGATGGAAAATGACGCTACTTGGTTTCAGTAAGAAAGAAAGAATTTTTGACGTCTCCTTTCAATACCTCATAAGTAAAGATTTGATCTTGTGGAAAAAATGGAAAAGGCACTACAAGGTTTTAGTGAGAAAATAAATAAAAGCCGGAAATGAAGAAAAGAAGGAAGCTAGAACCGTTTATTGGCTGTTTCAGTGAAATGGAAATGTTAAATCTTTTCATTTGTACCCACTTCTTAAAATAACGACAAGTACTCATATTTATGATCGTTATTGCTCTGTTCTGTTAAAGTTATTAATCTCAGATATTTACCCATGAAATAGGAGAATTATCTATATATGTCGCCATGATCGCATACAACCATTAACCTAACAATTATGATACATAAGGATATTAACATGGGAAAATTTGTGATTTAAAACTCATAGATTTAAACTAGTCTATATAATTTTAGTATGTGTCTGTGAATCACTTAAGATTTCTACTTTAGCTTAAAATTTATATCGTCCTTGGTAAGACGTTAAACCACATCCGCGTCCTGGGTAAGACGATAAACTACGTCCAGCAGCAAGGCCTCTAATCAGGAGGTTTTGAGGAGCGTGGAACCACTGGTGTTCCCAGGTCTACCCTGACCCGGGGTGGTAGCACCTGTTAGGGCCCCAGCTATGGGCAAATAGTTAACTATAACCAGCAATACTTTTTTTTAAAAAAATTGTTACCGGCAATACAATTTTGAAAGAAAAATATTAACAGAAACAGATTTTTGACAAAATAAAATATTACCAGCAATAAAAAATGTTGTCGACATTTAATAACCCATTGAGGTTGATATGCCGTAAAACAAAATAACCAAACCAAACATAAAATCTATAATGGAATCGTGCATCAGAAATGCGTTAACATTGCTCAGAAAAATTGTGCATTAAATTGCAATGAAAATTTGTTTTTGTTTTAACCCCCCCTCCAAGCAACGCGGAAATACCACTAGTTGACGGAATATTACAGGGAGTGAAAGTGAAAGACAAGACTGCGTATAGGTATAATTGAGAAAAGGACAAAAGATGAAGAGGATTCAGAAAGATTGAAGATGGCGATTGATGTTGCATTTAAAGTTTCGAAGAATATAATTATCAGGGAAGCAAGTACGCTGTAGGGAGTTCTACAGGCCGGAAGTGCGAAAAAAGAAACTGTTAGAATAGAGTTGAATCTCGCTAGTTCAAAATTATAGCGGTGAGACCTATCTGCCAATCTAGTAACACGATTAAATTCATGTCGTCGAGGGAATAAGAAAAAAGCTTATCGGAAAAGTTGCTATGGAAATATTTGTAGAAAAGACAGATGGAAGTGTTGTTACGTTGGTGAGAAAGTGAGTGAAGCCCAGTCAGGATCGTTTACATTACGTACATGTCTTAAAATTTTGTTAAGAATACTGAGATATACAGAATAGCACCAGACAAGATGTTATACCATTATTCATTGTAAAGACGAATGGTAGATTTATAAATGTGCAAGATAGACTCTGACAAGAATAATACTCCAAAACTGAGGTAAAAACATGAAGGTGTAAAAGTAGGTTTTAATACCGACAATATTTTTTTTTAAAGAATATTACCAGTAATAAATTTTTGAAAAAAATAGTATTACCAGCAATAAAGGTATTGTTGACATTAAATAACCCATTGACGTTGATATGCCGTAAAACAAAATAACCAAACCAAACCTAAAATTTATAGTGGAATCGTGCATGAGAAATGCGTTAACATTGCTCAGAATGATTGTGCATTAAATTGCAATTAAAGATTTGTTTTTGTTTTAATCATTTCATTCCAAGCAAAGAGAAAATGTCACTAGTATGCGTGGGGTAAATGGAAGTGAAAGGGAAAGGATAGGCTGAGTATAGAGTTAGGGTTGAGGAAAGGGTAAATGATGAGAGCATTCAAGAAAATTGAAGACGGCGATTGACGTATTTAAAATTTAAAAATTGTAGTTATCAGGGAAACAAGAAATTGGAAGGGATTTCCACAGGCGGGAAGTCGGAGAAAAGAAGCTGTTGAAGTAGAAGTAGCGATTACGTTTACTTAATTCAACAGTAAAAGGGTTGGTGCCAACCTAGTAGCAGGCTTAAATTCACGTAGTCGGGCAACCAGAGACAAAAGCTCGTCAGTGCAGTTCCCATTAAAATATTTGTAGAAATGCCAGCAAGAAACCAGATATCAAACTTTATGTTTTTGTCTTTCTTTTGAACATCAGCCGACGCGAGGGAAATTTTAAATGGAATTTTCTCCGTTTGTTAATTTTTGAATCGGCTTTTTTTTTTTTTTTTCATCTTTGGAATTATTTCTAACTTATTTCTTTTCATTGGAGTTGATTCTCTGTGTCGTGCCAGAAGCTTTTTCTCCTTAACATCTTCAAATCTAACATTAATCCTTGCATGGGATACTGTTGACATATATGATCTGGTGCTTCCGCTGTTCATCTCGAAGTTCTCGACAAAATCCCAAGGCAGATAGGCAATATAATAGGTCCTGACCTGGCATCTCGGCTCAAGTCACTTTCTCACCGACGTAATGCGGATTCCCTCTGTCGTTTCTACAAATATTTTCAAGACATCTGCTCTGATGCGCTATTTTTTACTAGTGTCCCAACGACATGAATTTAAGCCTGCTACAAGGTTAGCATCTCGATCTCACACTTTTACTGTCGAAACAGTAAAATGTAACCGCCTCTTCTATTCCAAAGGCTTTTTCTCTCGCACTTCCCAACAGTGGAACTCCCTTCCTCTTACTTGCTTCCCTGATAACTATAATTTTCAAAAATTTAAATCTAAATCGGTATCTTCTAATGCCTTGATCCCAGTTCTTTATAGCCTTTCCTTACTCCCCTATACCCAGCCTTTTCTCTTAATTTCACTTTTTGTAAGCCCTTGCGTACGAGTGACACGCCCTCATTGCTTGGGGGTGAATTGCTTAAAAAAATAATTTTGTTCATTTCGATTATGATGTCATACTTTCTTTTCTGAGAAGAGTTTACCTAATCCTAATTTGTCTCATATTTGTTTCTGGTTGACATTTTAGTCGTGACATCACAAAGAGAATGTTTTAAGGATTTCTTTTTCAAGAAACCTCCTTGAAATGAACCTGGTGGAGCACTTTAAATATAACAACGTATCCTTGAACTTAAACCTGTTTAAAAAAAATAATGTCTATCTTTGTTTTTAAGAACAGACAAAAAAGACAAGTTTTGTCAGCTTTCTTTGTAGATCAAATCTTGACAAATCAATAAACGCGCCGATTCCTTGATTTGCAATATTCTTCTACCCTCACTTAGTTTGGTTGGCCCTGCTAAGCAGGTATTAAAAAATGTATTTGATATCTTTCAAATTACATTCTGCTGGGTTTTGTCTTATTTGAAAAATTAATAAATGTATTCTCAGAATGTGGGGAATGGGGGTTTGATATTATATTAGACTAATAAATCTTTACTCTGTTTCTTATACTTTGAAAGTTGAAGGGAATATGGTCATAGAGACCACCAGAAAAAAAAACTAATGGACCCGAAGTTAATTGAAACTAGTCCAATCGCCAACTCTTGGTGGAAATTTTCTTTTACTATTGCACATATAATGGGATAACCATAGCAGTTGCCGCCTGGAAAAATAGAATTTACTGGCGGTAAAAATATTTAGCCCCCATCCCATGATCTATCGAAACACATTTTTCATTTGGAGAAGGGTGATGTCGAGTAAAAATCTGAATAGCTCCACCCCATTTCCCTGGTACCCTAAGTGAGACAATGAACAGATTTGAGTAGATACTACGAATATTTACATTGAAATATTGAAAGAAATGCAGTAAGATCCGCAATCAAACGACTTGCCTATATTGATATGTCTCACTAATATGATGGCCTATCACTTACCTGGCCCAGTGAGTGATACCGCTTGGTGGACAGAAATCATTAAGCAGTGGGACTATCCTTGCGGTTTGTTTGTTTGTTTTAGTGGCATATCAACACCTTATGGGTCGTTTAATGCCGAAATTTAATTTTCTTGGAAGCATTAGTCATTTCTTTTACAAAAATATAGTGTGTGTAATATTTTTGTTTATGCAATGTTTGTAATATATATATATATATATATATATATATATATATATATATATATATATATATATGTGTGTGTGTGTGTGTGTGTGTACGTCCGGTCCTGGGCATAAATAAACTCCAACCCCAGACGGCTGCCCACAAGATAAGATAATTTACGCCGCACCAAACGCTAACACAAACCCATTCTTATTAATAAGGCGTCTACCAGAGGAGGACTGACATTGAAAATAATTTTAAAACAATGCACAGAGACAGACACCTAGAGGCTGATGATAGCCTCGTACACAACGGCTTGGAATAGACTATCTTCTATGTTGAGGTATTTTTTTCTTGGAAGTATTAATCATTATATATATATATATTACAAAATGTATTGATGGTAATTTTTTTACTATGAAAATGTATTGCTGGCATTTTTAATATAAAAATATATTTTTATATTTTCATAGTGTTTTGAATCGAGTTTGTCAGTTAACAATTTTCCCACGCCTTGTACCCTAACAGGTGCTAGGACCTCATATCAGGGTGGACATGGGAACAACAGCAGCCTCCCGATCAGAGGCCTTGCTGCCATATATAGTTTATCGTCATACCCAGGACGACATTAGTGCGGCCTCGTGCATCTTTTGATAAGTTACCTGAGCAATACAGTATTTGTATGCTGTACAGAAAATTATTTCTCCTGAATGCCATTTCGCTTTGTAGCAATAGTTGCCCTTTGCTTACTTGGCATCATGTGGGTCGTGATTTGTATAGAACCATGAAAATAATTTGATTCCAGAAATTCTCCTCTACCCAAATGATTTGTATTTTCAGAATCAACTTAAAGTCTAATTTCGTATAGAAATGGAGCGACTCTCGCCAGCGAATGTTGAGTGTCCATTGTGGAAATACGTCCTGTGAAAATCGATAATTTCGAGTTGTATCTGGATTTTGGTTAACCTGAAGGATTGTCATTCTCTGTACATTTCAGATCAGATTAACATTTGTCTTTTCTTTTTCTTTTAGTTAAGTTTAAAGAAAGTTTACGTTAGATGGCGATGTGTGGTGATGTGGACTAGGTTACATTTGTCATTCGTGTACAATTATGGCTAGTATGTTTCCCACGTTTAATACGTGTAGTAGTGAGTTAACTGGGAAATGTTCCGTTTACCAATGGCCGGATATTCACATCGTGAGCAGGCAGATCTTTTTTGCATACGACCGTGCGATGGGTGCTAGACTTCACGGCTGTATCTTACTGCGTTACCCGACAGAAAGCAGCAGAGTCATCTAATCTTTGCTGCTATTTATCGTCGCGATGGATCCGTATCACCACAAACAGAATCAAAGAAGACCGAGATTCGCTCTTACACCTGACTACTAAGAACACATTTTACAGGCTATCGGAGACGATCGAGGCATCAGCACACGTCAGTGGCCCTAGCATATCGTACATCTCATCGTGTCGCGTGGATAGTACTTCAAGATCAGTTCCTGTATCAGTATCATTATCAACGTGTGTAGAGTCTTTTCACCAGGGGAGAACTTTTCTCTATGGTTTATTGCACAAACTGTCGATCTGTTGTTTGTCTCTTCAGTCCTGTTTACGCAACATTTGGAAGAGCGTGAATAACAAATTTACAGAACCAACATTTGAGTGGGTAACGGAATCCCAGTTTAGAGGCCACAAAAGAAAGACACGGAAGACGAAGGTAGGTTGAACAAGTGTATTAAAATAACAGATATATACAAACATGAGTGTTAGTAATAAGCAGAGAGAAGTGTCCGTCCGAACGATCAGATTACACTGCATCTCGACTGCACAACGCCTGCCCTAGGAAGTCTCGCAGTTAGTATTTATGAGAGGAGGAAGAGTTCATTCTACTGTAGCCGGGTTTACCACAACAAATAGAGTCTAGACACCCGCATCAGATTACGATTAATATGTGGGATGGAATTGTTGGTGACTGTCTGGTAGGTCCATATGTTCTCTAAGCACGTCTTACAGAAGCTGTGTACAGGGGCTTTATTTCGAACGCACTTCCAGACCCGCTGATGCAAAGACTCACATAGTTCATGTATTAAGGGGCTCCAGCACATTTTAGTCACATTGTTCGCTATACACTCGCTGACATCAACCATGGAAGATGGATACGTAGGGGAGGACTATTCAATGGCCTGCACGCTTCCGCAACATCAATCCTTTGGATTTTTATCTATGGGGCCACCTAAAACAATTGGTTTATGCATCAGTTATTAATAATGCAGAGAAACTTCACTAACGTGCCATTGGGCCTTACAAAACCACTTGACTTGGGAATATTTGAAACGGTCCGCCAGTCAAAGATCCAACAGGTGCATGCTTCTGTACTAGCAATCGGGGGACATTTTGAACATTTGTTACGATTTGCTCTGTTGAGGTACAACGCTGACCTTATCGACATATGTGTATATGAACATTTTAACCCCAAAGTTTGTATTGTAAAAGTATTTTTGATACACCCTGTATATATTCACATCGGTTTATCCAGTTGGATCCATTACATGCTTATATCCTTGTGAAAGGTATGAATCCTCTTCTTCTCTCCCTAGATATGGGCAAATAGCAGGACGAAGCGGATTCTATAGCCTTGGATGACAATTGGTCCACTGCAGAAAGAAATGGCACATCGACGTGTCCTAATTGATTTAATAAGCCTAGCTTAGATGTGACACAATGCCAAAGGTATGGAGCGCCCAATGACGATCAAAATCACTACTCAGTCATAACTGATCTAGCAAGACAATCTTGGTAACCATTAAACCGCATCAAAGTGTCCTAAATGATGTACTTAGGCTAGCTTAAATATGACACAAGGCCAAATGTATGGCGCACAGTGTGTGGATCGGACTCATAACTCAGTCATAATTTATCTAACGAGACAAGCTTGGTAGCGTTTATACCGCATCGAAGTCTTTTAAATGATTTAATAAGCTTAGCTTACATATGACACAAGGCATTGCGTACCCAGAGAGGATCTATCTCACGACTCTGTCATAATTGATCTAGTGAGACAGATTTGTTTACCATTACACCATATCGAAGTGCTACCCTGTTACCTTTAATATGCCCTGTCAATATCAGATTCCACAAGGCCTTTTTCTTCATTATATAGTCTAGGAAGTTTCAGATGTCTCCTGTCTATTCAATGCATAATATTCTCTGTATTTCTCTGTGAAACCATATTTCTTTTGCTTCAAGTCTTTTCTTCCTCTGTGTGGAGATTGTCCAGTATTCACTACAACATAGGAAGACTAATATTAAATAACTCAGTTTTTATTAGCGGGACTAACACTATTAACAGAATTAACAAGTGTTTCGTAAGACTGCGTATTAACTGACACAAACGAGCCAAGAGTATCGTTTGCCAATTTTACAAATGTCATGTCTATTGTGTCTGTTGTCCAAAGAAAGATAATATTCACCTTTTCTGTAGGAAACCACCAGCCTGTATTTAAGATTTAATGAGCAAACCAGCAAATCTAAATCCCAAACATTTCTAACAGAATATCAATTCTTACGTAACCTTTCCTTTATTTTGATTCAATAGAAACTCAAATAATAGAATCTAGCGGTTGTGGGCCGAACTGTTTCGTGTTCAGTGTTTAATGTATAATTACATTATCAACATGCATCTGCATGAAGGAATGTTTCTACAATATACAGAGTGCGATGATAAATTGTCGCCATTTTATAGTTTTAATTTTGCGCGTGCGCGTTGTTTTGTCGACTGCACAGAATAGAAAAACGGGCACAACAGTCCAAACAATGTAAATAGTGTAAATAGTTACAATACCTCATCTCATAAATAAAGACAGATGTTGAAGGTGAATATGGCAATAAAGATGAGGACAATAGTCCAAACAATGTAAATAGTGTAAATAGTTATAATACCTCATCTCAGAAATAGAGACAGATGTTGAAGGTGAATATGGTAATAAAGATGAGGACAACAGTCCAAACAATGTAAATAGTGTAAATAGTTATAATACCTCATCACAGAAATATAGACAGATGTTGAAGGTGAATATAGCAATAAAGATGAGGACTACAGTCCAAACAATGTAAATAGTGTAAATAGTTATAATACCTCATCTCAGAAATAGAGACAGATGTTGAAGGTGAATATGACAATAAAGATGAGGACAACAGTCCAAACAATTTGAATAGTGTAAACAGTTACAATATTACATCTCTGATATATAGGCAGATATTAGGTTGGTGCAAAAATAATATCGTTTTTCTTTTGAAGTTGAAAGTCAAAAAACGACATTATTTTTGCAACAACCTAATACATTAATGTTTATCCTTGAAATAATGATGTGTCTGGGCATACTGAAATTTGAACCTGACCTAGTCAAATACACAGTCTTCCACCCAAATGAAACGACATGGATATACATTCATCGCAAATTGGTTAACCTGTTATAAAGAAAAGATTACTGAGCTGTTACCTGACATCTATTTTTTTTTACAGCAGCGAATGTTGGAGGATTTCCTCAAAGATGACGAGGAGACTCGAGGCGACAGAGATGTGGTTCTGCAGAAGGACGCTAAGGAAATCATGGACCGAGCATGTGAGCAACGTTGAAGTCTTAGTGAAGATACAAACAAGAAGGAGGCGTATACTTAATACAAGGAAGAGGCAGCTGGAGTTTCTGGGATACATAATAAAGAAAGGAGGGTCTGGAGAATCTGATACTCACAGGTCACAGGAAAGAGAGACAAGAGAAAACAACGCGTGACATACCTGGCGGGCTTTAGCTAATGGATGACAGAACGTGGTCTGTGTGATATAGCAGAGGGAAGGAACTTGTTGACAGCTGCAAGGAATAAACGGAGGTGGATAGCCATGATCGCCTACGTCGTGAATGTACATCGCCCATAAAAAAAGAAAAGATTACAGTCAACAAGACTGCAGTATTATCGAAACTGACGTTAAAGATATATTCAAATAACTTTTGTATAGGTAAAAGTTATTTCTAGTTCTGGATTGTTGATTGTTAAGTTCAAGTTGCAGTTTAAATTATGTCAGGTTTCCACGGGGTTGTCTAAAAGTTTATATGTATGATGAAGTTTGAAGTCTCCTTAGAGAAGAGGAGGAAGAGATAGCTGCTAAATTGCTATTTGAAATAGAAAATTTAGTAAGCCAAAAGTATTTGTCACTATGACGTGCAATCCAAATTATTCTCTATTAACATCAAGCTAATAATTCTTTATGTTAATGTTTACCCAATACAAGGCTCAAGAACCACTCAAGGTAGATTATTACTGTGTGTTTTTTTTTATGAGCATAAGAAAAAAAACAAGAAGGGAAATTCATAGGATTATGCATGGAAGATAATGTTCAACCCTAGATTTGATGAGATCAAGTTTGTGGTGATTTCAAAACACCCGATCAGAAGTCTGTTTCGTTAAGCATCATTTCTTGCAAATAATCTATCCGCGTGACACTTCCTCCTTACTAATGAAATACGAAGGGAATGCGGGTAATTCATCCTTGTTTAAGGTGCATGGAGAGTCCTAAATGTAAAGGTTAGGGCTTGTTGGGCCAAGGAATGTATCTGGTCCGTTCAAAATATATCAGGTTTCAACAGGGACGATGTTATCTGAAATAAAAAAGAATTGTAATCCAAAATTATTTATCAGTATGATGTCCAATCTATCATATAACGAAATTAATCTTTATGAAGTTGAAGTTAATAATTCTTTACGTTAATGTTCACCGAATACAAGCCTCAAGGTCAGTCCTGGTAGGACCAAGCAATATAGCTCGGCAATTGAAATTATATCAGGTTTATACAAGAACTTCTAAAAGTTGTAAAGAATCAAGAAATTTGAATGCTCCAGGATGTATATGTATATATATACATATATAGAAAGATATACATATATGTATATCTTTAAACAGGGCATTTCGTCGTTTGAGTAATTTAGACATTTCAACTTGGACACGGCTTGCTTTCATTCTGTATCCAAAAATGTTGATATGTTTTGTATTAGATATATTGAATAGAGAATAGATTTCAAATCAAAATTTTAATTATGAATCACCACAAGCAGTTTTTTGTTGTATTCTGTAAGTAAACATTGCGAAAAAAATGTAAAAAGATTACAATAAAAAGCTACCCAATTAATAAGATTTGTTAGATCATTTCTTAGATGATAATTAATCAAAAGAAACCAAAATGATAAAAGTGTCTATAGGACCTGGGCACAAATTACAAAAAAGCAATGTTGAAATTTGCATTGTTTATTGAAAACTAATACACTGCATAACATATTGTATTATAATTAAGCTAAATTGTTCAGTTTAACTTCCCTTTGAACAAAATGAAGTTCTTATGGTCCAATGATTTAGTAATAATGTCCTTGTGCTATGCATCTTGTCCATATAAAATATGTAAAGCTTCAGTAAGTTATAAATATTTAAGGCTCTGCTATAAATATTTCACTGATAACGGGATTGAAATCCCATCGCTACGATTTTTAACCTAAACATAATCTTTAAACACATTTCCTCAAAAAAAAAAAAAATGTAACGATTTGTAAAATAATATTTTGTTATTTATTTTGTCTAACTGCAACTTTCAAATTGACTCCAATAAGACGGTTCCAAAATCGACTTGCACTATTGCCATATATACTGCATTAGACCGTTAACTTTTTTTTCTTCTAAAGGTTGAGAATATTGACCGCGGTTTGACCTGGAGAAGGATTGGCTCCGCTTGCACAAATAAGGCTCCACAAAACTGAATATTTCTCTCGCCTTCAGTCTAGACATTGCCAGTGATTCAACGACTCTACGTCTCCACCCGGTTATGGGATTGTCTATGGTCATATCGTTCCGTCTTTCTATGTACGCCAGCCACCTCTATTTTGGCTGCCTAATTACTACTATGATATATGTTACCTTATATCCGTTCTGATTATAATCTTTCTCACAACGCTTTCCTAAGAATCACTCTTCCCATTGTTCCTGGTACTAATTTCAGTTTATTTTCAAGCAAATTTGTTTGTCTTTAGAATGCATGGTCAGCAGTAAATAGCCGCTCACCCACGAAAGAACCATATTTTAAATCAGTTAATTTATAATATTAATGCTCTGTAAATTTACATTGAGCACTATTTTGGAAAAGATAAAAATATCAATAAGAACACCGGATTACATATCTTACTGTTCTTTCTTTTTATTTGAATATACACACAAACACACATATTTTTTTTAATCCTATCTACTGTTTAATATACTGTAATGCAATTGCCATCTTTGATAATGGCTTATGTAAACCGAAAGCTTAGATAGGATTAAAAAATATGTATCAATATCGTGATTTTCTTTCTTCGTTTAATGATAAACGAATCAGACGTTATGAAAAGAATTTACATATAATAAATAGACAATACTTGTCTATATTATTTAATGAAGCATGCATATATATATATATATATATATATATATATATATATATATATATATAATTGGTAACAGAAGCCATTGGTTTATACCAACGGCATTCCATATTTCATACGTCTCCAATTCATTCTCGTATGGTCATGTGTGACGTCATGAGATGCGGTGCGATTTTCGCTTCTAGTGTCTTATATGCACGTGTTTATCGTTGCTTAGAAATCATCTATGTAAACAATGACAGACAATCATCACTGTCGTGTCCGTATATTGTTTAATATGTTGTAATTGACATCTTTGGTAATGGCTTATGTAAGACGAAAGTTTAGATTGTAACAAACAAAAAAAAATAATTATTGATCAATATTGTGAATTTCTTTCTTCGTTCAACGATAATGTTATTAAACTTATCAGGCGTTACGAAAAAAATTTACATAAAATAAATAGACAACACTTGTCTATATTATTTAATGAAACGTGTTTGAATATATATATATATATATATATATATATATATATATATATATATATATATATATATGACGTGACATATATATATATATATATATATATATATATATATGACGTGACATATATATATATATATATATATATATATGGTGGACTCGTGAATGGTAAATGAGGGACAGCATTTGATGGAGCCTTTCGTCTTACACTTCTGCATGCTAGCAGGAGCTATTGTGGAGAAAATCAGGTAAGGGATGGAAATATTTCATTTGTGCTTTCGTAAGGGCAATGCTAGCTCAGCCTTGCTGCTGACGACAAAGCCACACTGACAGATGCAATTTGTTAAAGCAGGATTTTGATGGCTTCTCTGCTTCAGAGCTTAATGAAGCTGATCACGCTGCTTCAGTCTACCGTCTTCAAAACCATTTAACTTAATAAAACATGTCTTACGCCAATCCTTTTGGTTTGATGATTGGTCTTCCCAGGTTTTCAGATCAAAGTTGAGATGTTTCAAGTTTTCTTTCAATTTGTCTTTTTAACTTAAAACCGGACGTCCAACTGAACGCTTGGAGATTAGTGGTTGTTCATACAGCACTTTTTTGGAAGCCTATGCTCATCCATTCTCATAACATAACCAGCCTACCTAAGTTGCTATAATGGTTTCAATGCCTGGGATGTTGTTACATTTCTTCAGTATTTCACTATTCTTGACCCTGTCATCCCGTTTTATGATATATGGCACAAAGACATCGCCTGTGAAAGGTGTCACGTTATGTGCTTGCGGTACAGGGTCCAAGTCTCAGCACCATAGAAAAGGGTTGAGAGAACGACTGATCTGTATATATCGATCTTTACTCTGAGAGGCACGTCTTTGGTGTTCCATAACCTATGTTTAAGTTCAACAAATGCTGTGCTGGCTTTGGCTATTCTGGATTGGATTTCTAAGTCCATTTTTCCATCAAAAGAGACTGTTGATCCAAGATATGTGAACACCTCAACAGTTTTTAATGAACTTCAATGAACGGAAGGATTTGTGAGAGATACCTTGCCTACGTACTGGCTGGTACATTAACTCAATCTTCTTTATGTTGATAGTGAGTCCAAATGCTTTCACTGTTTCAGAGAATGTATCAAAGATAGTTTGAATGTCTTTTGGACTATATGATAATAGAGCAGCATCAACTGCAAAGAGAAGATCGTGTAGCAGCTGCAGATCAAGTTTCGATTGTGCTTTAAAACGTTGTTGATTGTATAGACCTCCACTTGATCTGAATTGAACATTGACTCCTTCACTTAAGTAAGAGAATGTTTTTTTTTAAGTATAGCAGAAAAGAAAACTGCAAAGAGAAGAGGGGCAAGAATGCAACCTTGCTATGTACTGATGAAGTTGAAAAAGGCGTCCGATTGCTCACTTCCCCGACCTTACAAAAACTTTCATTCTTTCATGAAATGAGATAATAATATGGAACACCTAATTTTGACAAAACGTTCCAAAGAGAAGTACGAGATAGAGTATCGAAAACCTTTGTGAAGTCTACAAAAACAACAAATAAATCCTTGTTTTCTTCTCGTGCTTTCTCCTGAGCTTGCCGGAGACAAAAGATCATATCCAGACTTACTCTACCGGATCGAAAAACACACTCGGTTTCTGGTAATGACGATTCTGAGACAAATTCATTAAGCCTATTCAGGATGATGTAAGCAAGGATTTTACCAGCAACCAAAAGAAGAGATATTCCTCTACGGTAGTCACATTCACACCTTTTCACTCTGCGTTTATACAAATGAACAATTGAAGTATTCTTATTTTGCTGTGGCACTTCTGAATTCACAAATTGTACGTATCAAAAGATTGGTGACACACACACACACACACATATACATATATATATATATATTAAAGACATTATCTGTCAGTTATCAGTTATCTCCTGCTAATTTCTCTCTGAAAGTTTTCCACTGCCTTAACCGGGAGTTGAACTCACACTCTTTGGGTCCTGTCACTGGATCTAACCAACGCCTTTATCTACTGTGCCACGTGTCCTTGAGGACATCTGGGTATAACTGACATCCACCAAACATGGCACGTTGAACTAGAACAGTCTACCCAGTGAGCGAAATAAAGGGTTCATTTCGACATTCCAACCACCTGAAGAAGGCCGGGGCGTACAACGGCCGAAACGTTTTGATAATATGGCTACAAAGATGAGAACAATAGTCGGAATAATGTAAATAATGTACAGACATTATGTCTGCTAGTTTTGAACACAATTCGTTCATATTCACGAATATCTTTCCGTGTATTGATGTTAAAGGATTAGAGAATTGTGCTATAGATGTTTAAGTTTCTTTTATTTTCATTTCCCAAGTACATTCGATCTTTCTAGAATGCCATCTTAGGTATGCAATAATACAAAATTATAGGTTGTTCATTAATATAAGTTCTGCGCTGTTGTCCCTTACCGTAATTTTTTCATTATGCAAAACAGTTGACAATGTGCTAAGCTTTCATTTGTACGTAAAAAAAAAAAAAAAATTACCAATTATGGAATTTTTTCTATGTTTCATAATATCCTTAATGGATTTTCTTTTTCACGTTCTAATGAACTCTCAGCACATTGCCAACTGTTTCGCATTTCAAACATATATATCAGAGATAGAGCATATGCAAACAGAAAAGTCGACATTGAAGTCAATACCCAGAAATGAGAGTCTGTTTCATGATTTAACGCAAAAACCGGGTCTGACGATTACGGTTAAGCAGTAAACAGATTGTCGTCACTCTGTTTTGACTTCAATTCATACTTAGATATGTGTGTGTGTGTCTGCACGTGTATATATATATATATATATATATATATATATATATATATATATATATATATATATATTAAGCATTCCACCCCAAGGAAGGAATGTGCCACTAGAGAAGGAAGTAACAGGAAGGGAGTTCCACTGACAGGAAGCGCGAGATAAGAAGCTGTTGGCGTAGAAGAGATGGCTCCGTTTAGCCGTTTCGACAGTAAAAGAGTGGGACCGAGATGGCAATCTAGTAGCATGCTTAAATTCATGCCGTTTGTGAACCAGGGAAAGTAGCTCGTTAGAGCAGTTGTCATGTAAATACTTGTAGAAAAGGCAGGGTAAAACCACAGAACGTTTTTGAGAAAGTGACTGTAGACAAGATGCCAGATCAGCACCAATCACATTGCAGATCCGTCTCTGGATTTTGTCGAGGAACTCGATATGAACAACGGAATATATATATATATATATATATATATGTATATATATATATATATATATATATATATATATATATAAAATATTCATATTTCCACACAGGTAACACGACTTTCAAATGAAAATGCAATCTACAGGTGCTGATTGGAAAATATTTAATCAGCACTTGAAGATTCAAGTTTCCAATCAGCACCTAAAGATTGCGTTGTGCATGAAAATCAGAGGCGTGCTATTCGTGAGGATAAAATATATATTTATTATTAATATATATGTTATACCTCTGCATCGAGCATTGTGTTATTAGCACCAGGACCCAACCCAATGTGCGATATATACATACATGTATATATATATATATATATATATATATATATATATATATATATATGTAAGCAAATATATGGGTATAGATCCGACAGTATGAAGATAAATATACGGAAAAAACAAACAAAAATCCTTATATGAAATTATGCTGTTTTAATGTTAATATAATGTCAACGTCGGACGTTTCGGTCTAATGAACCATCTTCAGGACATATTCATAAAATATAATTAACATTATCAATTCAAGATGACAAAGACGATGGACATAAGAACAAGACTTATCCAAACAGATAACTAAAAGTTTTATAAGATCAGCGTTCCGTTTAAACATGGTCACGTTGTCGTCACGTGGGCGACGCTGTGAAGCAGGCATAATATCCATCTCACGCACGGTGAATACTAGACCTGGCTTCTTTAGTATTTCCCCTTTTCTAGCAAGATTAATGCTCGACAAGCGCTACATATAAATTTTAGATCAAAATAGAATTCTTTTCATTTTTCATTCAAAATACTCAAATTTTAGGAATACGTTTTTCATTATATATCTAATATTAGGAAATACAATAATTGTGGCCAATGGCCAAAATAGTGATTTTCCAAGCGTAGATATGGCACAAGGCCAGAAGTAGGAGGATCGAACTCACTACTCAGTCGTAATTGTTCAAGCGAGACAAGATTGCTAACTATTACACCGCCCTTAGGTGACCTCACTAAATCTGAATTAGATGTCAAGGTCAACTTCAGGATTAAACATCACGTATTGATCTGGGGTGTCGTTATATAAAAAAAAGAAAATGATTCTCCTATTCTTATGGAAACTTCAAAAATCACCGGAAATGGATCTGGAAAAAAAGAGAAAAAAATATTAATGTTATCCTATAAAGAAGGGAACAGATAAATAACACTTTCATTCTGATGACAAAGGAAGAAAAGGGGAGTTTTATTTGCTTTTATCTTTATTTTTATTATAAATAATAATCATTTTGTCAATGATTCTCTCTAACAACGTGTTTGCCAAAAACTTTTCCAGATATCTTCGCTTTTTTATTATTTAGAGGTTGACATTTATTCTGTTTAAGGCAATAATAAAATGTTACGCTATCAAGTACATTTGGAATATTTTATATCGTAAATTATCGTACATGTTTGATTTAGGGAAATGCTATTGAGCACTATTTGAATTTAGCCGTTCTTCTGGCAAATATCCCTTTTTGGCGAAATCTAAATATATATATATATATATATATATATATATATATATATATATATATATATATATATGGAGAGAGAGAGAGAGAGAGAGAGAGAGAGAGAGAGAGAGAGAGAGAGAGAGACAGAGACAGGCAGAGAGGGAGACGAGGACGGAGACAGACAGACAGAGTGAGACAAACTGAGACTCAGCCTATATGGCTGTATAACGGTTCCGTGTAGGATAGAGGTTCGATTCCTGTCGGAGGACATGAGTTTTTCTTTCAGATTTCTCGGACATTCAGGTCGATAAATGTTGTTAATACTGTTTATTACAAACACTACTTAAATATTCGTTGGCATATAAATAATATATAATAAAAATACTAATATATATATATATATATCCGAAACTCCTGCAAGCACGGTTTCTGAGAGTGTAGTTTCGTCTCAGAATTCCTTTTTATAATATTGCTCGCA
>OZ010595.1:11387880-11512880 GCA_963932145.1 Acanthosepion lycidas | reverse complement strand
AATAAAATTCTTTAATAATATAAAGGAAAAACCTAATTTATTTAGCTAGAAATTGTTAGCAACACGCTTACCCGTGCTGGAATCTTCACAATATGGCTGAAATTATCACTAACATTTTTGTCGAGATTTAAAAACTTTATTTTTCGTTCAGTTTCGCAAATCAATCGATGACACTAGAATAGACATCACTGAGGAAGCATATTTGCAATATGCGTGTCTATAACGAATGTTATAAACATATACCTTATATAATAAACCTTATGTCTTGTAAAACTTTCTGTATACGATCATTATTTCTTTTCTAAAATTAGGATAATAAATTTCCCAAAGCATTTTCACCGAAATATATACTTTTATGATTTTGCTATTAGAAACTTACAATTAAAAATGAAAAGCAATATTGCTTTTCTTATACGTTGTCAGTTGCTATATATAAGTTTATGCAATTAGTATCGATGACAGTTTATACAATTGGTATCGATGACAGTTTATACAATTTGTATCGATGACAGTTTATACAATTGGTATCGATGACAGTTTATACAATTGGTATCGATGACAGTTTATACAATTAGTATCGATGACAGTTTATACAATTAGTATCGATGACAGTTATTAGAGAAAATTACTAGTAATGTGCAATTGGTAACAGATTGGAAAAATAATGCCAGATTTATTATGAATTAAATGTTTCCTTTCTATATTTTGAGTTTTACGTTTCCGTCCCAAATTTACTGTTTCCTGAGATTAAGCAAACAATGTTCAATCATTGCAAATTAAATTAAATCTAAAATATGTCTCGTATTTCTGATCAACAAAATGAAGAAATATGTGAATGATGACAGTAATTGAACTTCTTAAAGATTTTCCCCATTTTCTCCCCATTACGCAATAAGAGATGAATGTTGCTAGAGGCAGAAATATTTACTAAAATCTTTGAATCATAGGGGCCAATAGGTTTGTCTAATATATCTGAGGGTTCTAAATAAAACGTGTATATGCCTGGGAGCAAACAAGCTCTTCTCAGGCATATAAAACTAGGTGGGCCATGAAACTGAAAATAAATTATGTTGAGAAGCAAATAGATTAATTACTAAAACAAGTAGTTTTATTTTCAACATATTTTTTGCATATATTCAACAGAAAATGCATCTCATTTTTCTTTGTTTTTATTTTTAACTTATAAACATTTAAAATTCGCAATGAGTCATACAGTAAGATGCACTGAAATGTCACCTGCCAGAATATATATATATACATACATAGATATACATACATATATATATATATATATATATATATATATATATATATATATATATATATATATATATATATGTATGTATGTATATATGTATATATATATATATCTATATCTATGTGTATCTATGTATGTATATATATATATATATATATATATATATATATATATATATATACACATAGACACACACACACACACACACACACACACACACACATACATATATATATATATATATATATATATATATATATATATATATATATATATATATATATATATCAGGGACCAATAAAACTGTCAAAATGACCAAGGGAATTCAGAGCAGCAGGAATCTATTCAGCCTCTATCTTAAATAACAACTTTGACCAACACAAGGACTGAATACTATTACTGTTATTCAAAATTAATTATTGTCTGAGCAATCTCTTATATTGAACCCCGAATGCAACTATCTGAAGTTAGTGGAGTCTTGCCGGAGACAGTTTTGCAATTTTAAAATTCAAAGAAGTAATTTTATCTGGACTGCAACTACCCTGATACAAACATTTGTTTTGGCAATAATAAAGAAAATCTTGAAAGAAAAGTATAGCCTTTTTTGGCATTTTTTTTAAAGAAAAAAAAAATTATTATTGTTTTTATTTATATATTTTAGGACTAATTTACCAATGCCATCAAATGATGACATATTTTATTAATTACTTGGAAGTTTCTCACATAATAATCTTTGAATTATTATTGTTGTACTCTGCTCTGTGACATGGGCATGTGTGAACATGCTTGTCTTGTTTCTCTTTTTGTTTCTCGGACTGTGTGTATATTAATTTGTTTTTCTTTTATAATGTTATTACTGATTATCTCTTCTAGTCTGCGGTTTCATGTTGTTTTGTTTAAGTTTATGGTACAGTAGTTTAAGTAGAATGTAGCTACGAGTGTGTTTCGAATATTATGATGTAAAAATGAGATACTGTCGAGAGTCAGTTGGTCTAAAATATATGTCGGTTTCTAATTTTGCGTTTCTTTTTGTTATTAATATCTCTAAAAAAAAAGAAAGCTTTTTGTTGATGTACATTCATTTAAGCAAATGTCTTTGTTTGTTCATGAAAGGAAAAGAGACTTCTGTTGTCTTACAGCTCAGACAAGAGACCAGTTCCGTTACAGTTTCTTTCAGTCAAATGTTTGTAGCTTAAAAATTACCTTTCGGTCAAATCATTAACCACAAAGGGAGAACAAAACAATTTATACCAGTAAAGCAGTCTTTATTTTCAGGTACTACTTTACTAGTATAAGTTAGAGAAGTAGAGATGAAGCGTAAGGAGAGGGAAGTGCGCTGTTCAGCGGCAGTCGTCTATGTCTTTCTGTGTAACCTACTTCTTTTCAATATGTTTTCCTTTACGCGAGATGGTTAGTTTTATAGACAACAGTTTTCTTTGTTCCGTCATCTTCGTCTAAAAAAGTAATTCATCTTCCTTCCGTCGTTTTCTCTTAGACTGAGCCTCTTGCTATAGTACGTTGAACTTTCTTAGACATAAGAACAAACTTTCCCTTCTCGACTACCACTTTTCTCTCCTTTATCATTATCTCTCTCTTGTCTCTCTTTCTCATCACTTGTCGGTTTTAGAGAGGCAGGGTCGATAAATTTACGAAAACAGTTAATTACGTTAAGATTTTCCCAGATACTTACATTTCCGTATATTTTTTTTAATCCTAACTAATTACTTCAATATTTTTTAAATAAGGTCCCTCTGTATTACTACTCTCTCACACAGAGGCAAAAGGCATTCTTCTTCGGGGTTTTCCCTCATCCTCCGAAACCTATCGATTATATCGGGAGGCGGTTCTACTATTATACCCTCTGTGTTTACGTGATTCACTATCACTCAATGATACCGATAAGGTAACCTTTCCCATCAGTCTATTTTTCCCTTCTGGGATGTTCCATTCATCGACCTTAGGAATTCGAATATCGACAGCGTGTGTCCTTGTAGTTGCACTCATAACCTGATTCGTAATTCTATATGAGATCGGTCCCATTCTTTCTATTAGGTTGGTGCAAAAATAATGACGTAATAATGTCGTTTTCTGACGTATTTTTTTAACGTCAAAAAACGACATTATTACGTCATTATTTTTGCACCAACCTAATATAACTATATAATATTGCTATAACCTTTTATCTAATTTATGTCTTCTTTGGTGTTTCTTAATGTATACTGGTTTTTCTATTTCAAAGTTAATTTCTTTTCTCTTATTTTCCGCATATTCTTGTTGCCTTTTTAGCTTTAGATACGTTTGCTTTCATTCTAACGGAAGCTTATGTTGTCCCTGGAAAGCTGTTTGATGATGTTCATCTCCATAGTAATGTTTTCTAGGTTGTAAAATATTATCTACAGGTAATACTACATTTCTATTATTGACTAGTTTAAATGCAAAAATTTTGTTGTCTCGTTTTCGTTGAATCTGATCGCTGCTAGTTTCTTATTCAAATGTACATCCCACGATCGTCCATTATCGTCTACTCTTTTTGCTAATATATCGTGCATCGTGCAATGAAGTCTATCCGCACTACCGTTACTTTGAGAATGGTAAAACGAAATAGTAATGTGATTGATCCTCATCTTTTCCATCGTTTCTTTCATAATGTGATTTACGTTTTCATTGCCGTTATCAGAAACTAACTGCAATGGAGCACTGAAACCTAGGAAAAAAAAATCATCTATCAATAAATGAGCGATAACTTCGCCTTTTTTATTAGGAACAGAAAATGCCTCAGACCATCCGCCATATAAATCGATAAAACTAACTATGTATTGATTGCCTGATAAGGAGCGATCTTAGCAAAGGGATGTGAAGGCAGGTCAGTTTACTGCATTCTAGGATTTATTTTTTGGAGATTTTTAGATTGACTTGGGATACACAGACTAATGTGATTGGTGATGTCTTTATACAAACCATGCGAAAAGTATTTGCACCTCATATCTCTCTCACTCTTTTCTATTCCTACGTGCCCCTGTTCATCATGGTACTGTCATATAATCTTCATACGAAGATAATTTGGGACATATAATCGTACGCTAGGTTCGTAGTCTGGATTTGATAAATATTTAAGTATATCTTCTAGTAGAACATACTTATTCTCTTTTTTAACACTCAACTTACCTGTTTCAGTTCCTTAATATCTTAATCCTAATTTATTGATAGGCGATGTGTACACACATAATTCTATTGTTATTTGAAGTTATATATGCATTGTCTATTGTTATTTCTTTCAACTTTTTCCGCAGTTACCATGTTCTTCTGTATTAGTATTTATTTGTTTTTGTACAACTAACCTGAAGATCATTTGTCTTATTTTTACTTTTTGTTTTTACTTACCTAAACTCATAGTTATCAACTTTCCAATTTTCTAGTTTCGTTCATTTTTTTTATCGGTTGTTAGTTTAGGCGTTAAGACTGTTAATAATGCAGTATAAATAATTTTATTGTACGTTAAATAATGATTTCATAATGTGCGAATATTTTAAACTTAAATCACGATTAAAAATTTTCCATTATTTTTGTTTTTGATATCTTTTTCTAAAATTAACAAACTTTTCGATATTTGTGTTTCTTTTGTTTTTTGTTTTCATATACGCACTTTTTCGTAATAAGTCTTGCTTTCTAATGTTTTTGTCTACCTAACGTTTTATATATTGAAAAAGCTTTAATTCTTTTGGGGCTTCTAAAACAGGTAATGTATATAAATGTTTATATACATACATTGTTTTCCAAAGATTTTTCATAGGCAGAGATGATAATGGAAACAAGACCCCACTGTCTATAAGAATGCATGTGTCTCAAATAGCCTGTGAATAAAGCCGGAGAATAGGCGAAGGCGGAATACTGGCGCCTCATAACCAGCTGATTCAGATAGATGGAGCTCGACATCCTAGGTAGATAGTCCATCTTGGAGAAGGAAAATCCTGATTTTAAACCTCTGATGCCTTGCTGCCATATTCAAAACAGATAAAATGCTATGGAAGTAAATTGTGGCGGTCCGAAGGTGGTTGGTTCTAAACCGGCAACTCCTGCAGCCAAGCTGTCCCTAAATGTAATGACCTGTCTTCCTTTGTGTCATGTTGGAAAGGCCAAGAGGGAGTCATGTAGTCGGTAGAGCCCGGCCTCTATATACCAACCTAAGAGAAAGAAAACACTGAATTCAAACCCAACCTGTTGCATATTGGGTCTTGCCCCTTTCATATATGAGAGGAGGAACAGGGTAACGTCAGCATCTCCGGTGCAAAAGGAACTGGCAAGCCGTTGCTCTATTCTGCCTTAAATGTCACCATGAACTACAAGCGTGGGTTGGAGGGAAGTGGTAACCACAGTGGAGCAAAGATTAACCGAATAAATGAATGAATCAATCAAAATGAAGCGGTCAGTGTATTATAGCTAACATTGTCGGGATTGTGTTAATCTTAAAATATATTTGATTTTATAGACCATGTAGCTAAACAAAACCTACAATCGGTAGCAAGGTATATTTGGAGGTATTGAAGAGCATGGAACCACTTCTTAACAGCTGTTTTTCCCAGATACACTCTACGTCGGAGTGATAGAACCTGATAGAGTCTCAGCTATGGTCAAATAGTGAACCCCACAAACAGAAATAAAACGATACGAAAGCAGAAAAATACATTTTTATAGTAAAAATACCAGCAATACATTTTTATTTAAAAAGGACGAACATATTAATAATAAATCTACCAACGATACATTTTATAAAAGAATTACAAACAATAATTTTATCTGTAGTTGAAGGCATATAACTGCGTTCAAAATGTATTTGATTGAAGCTATACAACCGTGTGCAAATGATTTAGATTTCGGCATTATATAACTCAGAGAAGTGTTGTTATGGAACTAAACAAAATCAACCAACCAAACAATAAAAGATTTATTTCGTTATAAAATCTCGATACCTTTTGATTTTTACTTTTGTCTTTTTGTCATCGAACGTCACAGATTCTCGCCTATGGAATAACCGTAAATAAAAATTAATTGTCCGATTTGATGTCACGTCTCTTGGCGGTGGAATCTAAAAAAAATCGAAAGAATAAAAACACGTTTCTCGTAGAACAATGAACCATATTTCGAAACGAGAACAATAAAAGAACCGTTTCATTTCTTTTGTCACTTCTTCTTCTGTATAATAGAAAGTTTCTTTCAACGATTTTTTTTCCTTGACGCATTGAGAAAATGTAAAATTTTGTCATTTTCCATGCATTATTCAACCGAACATCTTCATAACCGAAATGATGATCTTTTGGCAGTAAATTCATATTTTGTTCTGGATAAGCATTGAACCGAAGAAATTACCTTGGTTAAAAAAACTAAGAAGCAGTTAGTTCCGAAATGTTGACAAAGAAATATCAGCTAGCTCTTTTTGTGATCTTTTATATGCCTTTTCCTTTTAAGGCGTACGCGATCATGGTTCTCCACGGCTTCCTGTAACTTTTCAAACACTTTCCATCTCCTGTGTTCCTATTTTGGTATCAATTCCATCGAATTCGTCAATAATATTGCACGACTTCCTTGATTTCAATGCTTATCTTTTATACTCGCATAATATAATATTTTATTGAACTATTTGTATTTTGATCTTACATTTACCACAATTACTCCCTTATTTTCTGGTAATGTCGTATATGAGTATTCCTATTCACAACATTATTGTAAAAATTCATTATTCATCGATTTTTTTTCTCAAAACAATAGAGTCCATATTATATATCTTATTCATAAAAGCTATTAAAACTTTTCTAATTAAATAGTTTTATTGCATTTTTATTTTACGATACAGAGCAGATATTTGCTTGCAAAAAAAAAAAAAAAAAAGGTTAATGATTTAAATTGTCCTAAGAGCTCTGCTTACAAATATTATGAATATTATGCCGTCAAAATATGAATTCTGGAAATTAAATTTCAGAAAATTAAAAATGTAAAAAAATGTTTTTATCAAGAGATTGAAACATTTCTAAAATAATTTGTCTGATAAATGAATAAGTTCTGAAAGTTCCATTAAAATCAGACAACTATTATGATTTTTCAAGAACTTCCAAATCAATGTTTTTCACCGCAAGAAAGAGTCTAACATTTGCTATACTAATTTTTGGTCCTCTCACTGTCGCCAAACGAAATTTTCAACCAATATTTCAAACGTTCTAAAAAAGTTAATATATATATATATATATATATATATATATAAATAAAATGACAATTGGAAAAAAAGAATTAGATTTTGCCGACGCGTTTCGTCTTCCGACTTTTTCAAGGCAAAAATGAAATCGAAATGTTCTTGTTGTTATAGTTACATTAAAAAATCCAAATTTAAAAAGATAGACGCTTCTGTCTAAGTCTTTTTTTGATCTGGGAATTTATCTATCTATCTATCTATCTATCTATCTATCTATCTATCTATATGTATATATATATATATATATATATATATATATATATATTAATAATCCAAAATCATTTGGTTTTCTTCTTAATAATGATATGAAGATTTTGAATGATAAAACTTTCTTTTTATTAAGTTTGTGGCATTTTTTCATCGTGGATGTTCATTTTTGACGAATCTTTAGCTGCATTGTGCAAATGAATTGAAATAATTGCTTTAGTTTCCTTTCTTTCACCACACCTCAGTTTTAACATTTTTTAAAATAAATTCGTCCATTGCGAGACATCTACAACAACATTCCTGTCCACATTTACAATATCAAATAATTATTGATCGACAACACAACGATCATACATCAAGAAAATAATAAATTCAAGCTACAGATCCTAGAAGTAATTTATATTTAAAAAGCCGGCACTGAACAAAATCAACTATGAAAACTGCAGTAATGTTCTGAAATGCCTATAAAGGAATACTTTCTCACGCTTTAACGCGCGCATGATCATGACATTATAACATAGAAGAAAAAAAGCAATAATGCATAATATTCAGGTTCTAATGAACGCCCAGCACATTGTCAGCATTTAAAAGCATCATAAAAAATTACGGTAATAGATAGTAAGGAACAGCTTTGTATCAATACTTGTACACCTGAACAACATATAGTTTTGTACTACTTGCACTCCTGAAGATGATCTCGGAAGAAGATCGAAAGTACATGGGAAATGTAAATAAAAGAAATTTAAACAGCTATAGCACATTCCTTTCATCTTTTAACATCAATACACAGAAGGTTATTTATAAGTATGAACAGATTTTATTAAAAATTAGCATAATGTTCGTAATTTATTCAATCAGACATACCTAAAAGAGAATTTGCTGCCTAAATACACAATGCATATATATGTGTGTGTTTGGGTAACCACAGATGTATTAGTTATATGAAGTTCAAATCAGACAAATAAATATTATATAGGTATACATAGATGGGTAGACATGAATAGACTGAGATAGATGGATACAAATTCAAAAGAAAGAAGAATAAGCAGAGTTTATTCTGGTTTGAATTAAACCTTGTTTTTGCCTTTACTATACTTTTTCAATTAAATCTCTAATTTCTCCTTCAGTCCTGGAGAAAATGAAAATGCTGATTGTCTTTTGAGTGCAAACCTTTTCTCCACTCTTCTATTTTAATACACGTTTCCTCTTCGCCGGTATAAATTAACATCACTTAATTGTTTTGATTGTTTCAAGCAAGTAATACAATTTCCTTAAAGATTTTGATTTTATCACGGATATGAAACAACGAAGATAAACGTCATTGTCATCAAAATTATCGATTTACTTGACTGAAAATGAAATAAATTCCTTTTCCTCTCAATCTATTACAGATTTAAAAGTTCAATAATATAATTATTCCTCTCCAACATAATTTTAATCGCCTCGGATGAGTTTGAATTCACCTCTCGTTCGTTACGTGTCAGTGTTATATATCAATATTCTTGAAAGTTTCTTTACAGAATCCATATTTCATTTCGTCTCAATGCAAGGTTTTCATTAGACATTCTTCAAATTTCCCCTGAAAAATAATTGACTGGCAAAACTGTCGTCTGTGAGGAAATTGCCCTAAAATGTCGGAAGTTTTTAAATATGAATTTAAGCAATGGTAAAAATCATTTCAGTTGTTCGTTACTTGTTCGAATGGCCAATAGATTTGTTTTTCTGTATTTACATAGGCTTTGGTATTTTTACCCATCTCAATTTTGATTTTCCAAGAATTTCCAAATGCTTCAATTCATTGCTAAAATAGTATTAGTACGATTCCTTTTATATATTTTATATCATTGAACTGGGGTTTGTTGATGTTGCCACGTGTACACATGCGCACAAAACGGAATACGAGGTAAGCTGGCAGTTCAAAAATGTTTGAAAGAATATTTTTTGAAAGAATATTTTTCAGTCTAGTCAAATTGTTCTCTATTCTTTTTCTTTTTCTCTCCATCACATTTGTCTCTGACATTGTGATAACAGAAAATCTACCAAGAATGGTGATATATTGTAAAAGTCTGGCCATAAATTAACCATGAATATTTGAAACTACCAGCGTTTCTCGTTTCGCGCGTATGGGTATAAGTGTCGACATCAACAAATCCCTGTCCGATGAAATCTTAAAATATGAAACACGTCACAAAATATTTTACCCAATTTCTCATTCTATATTTCCAACTACTGTTTTTTGATATATAAGCTTATATAAAAGTATGTATTGTTATATAATGTTTTACATACACACACACATACACACACATACACACATTTCCTCAGAAAATATGGTTTTCCTGGTTCATCAGGTCACATCTCTAGTTACAAAGGAATTAGGTTTCTTTTATTTTTAATACAAGTTTTTGGGGAATAGTTTTAGATTGATATAAAGTGACAGAGGTGGTGGAAGGTGGGGGTGGACTATAGAATGATCCATATTGGAAATGTAAAGTAAGGATAAGGTTGTTTTTAAACCATCTTTAATAATTTAGGTTCAAGTTTACTCAGATAAGAGTCTGCACAATTTAATCTCTTAAATAATTTTTATACATGAAGTAAAAAGAATATATATATATATATATATATATATATATATATATATATATATATATATATATATATACATGTTGACTGTTCCCGTCAAAATAATAGTTAGAATGAACTACAACAATCAACCCCAAAATTGAACAAATAGCTTTAATTAAATTCTCAAACCAAAACAAAACTGTTAAATAAGTGATATAAACAAATTTTTACTACGTTAATAAATAAATAAATAAATAAGAAACAAAAAAATAAAAAATAAAAACAAGCATTATAATTTGACCCAAATAAATAAACAAACGACTTCCGATAAAATAACCGCCATAATAGAATACCCACAATGCACCACTAACCCGTATATATATAAATAGCCGAGAAAAATAACAGCATATGTGGCCTGACGATTGCATATAGCATGAAACAGACTGTCGCCTCTAAGTGTTGACTTCTATGTTCACTTTTATATTTACACACGCTCTATCTCTGATATTGAGCACTTTATTCCATAAATATAGGAAACCTTAAGACTATATTTCTTTATATATATATATATATATATATATATATATATATATATATATAAGCCCCTTGTCGTAGGTTGAGCACTTTGGAAGTAAGGAAATTTGTCGGCCGCTACGAATTAACGCTAAAATCTCTTCGCTCTGAATACTCTGGTAGCCGGTAATGGTTATTTGCATGATGCGTTAAAAATTACTTTTTCCGTTGCGTGTGCTGATACCCTAAGGGTGTGAGATTCCGACTGATGTCAAATCAGTCAGGATTCAATCCCAGCTTGAAGCAATCGTATATCTAGCCACACTGATAACCTGCAATGCAACAAAACTGTCTTATATATATATATATATATATATATATATATATATATATATATATATATATATATATATATATATATATGTTTGAATAAAAACAGATCATTTTAAGGTTCCATGTAATAAGTTATTTCACCACAACCCTTTTAAAGGGCTCTGGGTCATCAGACTTTACTTCCAAAAATTGAAATGAAAAATGAAAAGAAACTCACACATTTTTGACGGACCGCACCAAGCGTATGTGAAATTAACGAAGTGAGGGGGTGAGGTGGGAGAGAAGATATGAGTGAGTTAGATGTACCATTTTCAATTCCTTATCCTTAACCCCCTCTGTCTGGGCTAGACGTCGCTTAAACTAACGCCATCTATCTAGGTATAGATGGGTAAGGGGTGAGGGAGAGGACCGACTTAAAGGTGGAAGATACAGTTGACAATAAAATAAGAAATCATGTCCCTGAGAACAGGATTCACTCAAATTCTTAGATGCTGTTATTTCGCATTACTCTAAAGGGTATCTTTGAGGGTTAGAATTTGATATAAATCTAAATGTCTAAAAAAAATCTACGACGAATTTAATTTGTAGTTTCTTGGAGTTTTGGGTATTTTCTATAAAAGGGTTTTGGTGAAATAACTTATTACATGGAACCTTAAAGTGATATGTTTTTATTCAAACATATTTGCTCTGAATTTACATTGAGCTCTCTGGATATCATCCTCCTTGGGTCTACCCATACGGATTACCTAGTTTTGCATAAACTATATATATATATGATATTTATTTTGGATAGTAAAGATGCTCTTGGTTCATTGAATGGGTCGCTGACAATTTTTTTTAACAATAACAATGGCGTTTACTGATTTTTATTCGTGGCAAATAAAGGCTAAATAAAACCATTTCGGGGATATTTCAATATATAGCGGAGCAATAGCTCCTCAAGTTAACAAATTCGGGAATTCTTTTCTTATGATAACGATCGGAGTGACAACCTGCCATACCTTCGTAATCACCATTAGACTCAACCAACTCCTAATCCTCTGCACTGTCCTCAGATTGACACATAAACACTCTGAAATGTTCGGTGCGCTACTGAACCTAATCTACTCTGAAATCAACACACTACAAAATAGACAACGCGCATGAGCGAAATTACAAATGTAATATCACGACAATTTACATATCGCACCGTGTATATATAATACATTTACAACATTTGAAATTTCGGGTTTCTCACATCTAAACAAGAACAAAACAATATTAAGAACACTGCGTAAATAAATTTCCCTCGAAAATATTAATTACATCATCCATTTTATATACGATATAAACAATTCTACTCATATCGAGATAGATAGATAGATAGATAGATAGGTGCGTGTGTCTGTGTATGTGAAACAGTAGTTACATTTCACTGCTCGCCGCTGGTAAGAGTTACATTGGGACATAAATGTTATAATGTAATAGTCATAAAGGAATAATATATTCTTTTATGAATATTTATATTAAGTTTTTACTGCCTGAGGATTTTGTGACTGTGACATTATCATCTTTAGATCCTCATGAAACTTTTAGTCACTGAGAGCAAAAAAATGTAAGTACAGTTTTTAAAGATTTTTAGAATTTTATGCAGGCTTTGTATTGTATATACTTTATATATATCCCTGTGTGCACTATATTTGTAATGTCTGCAAATTTTACTTCACACACACACACTCATTTTTTATGACAGTTCGATCCATTACTGAACATTCCTGACTGCGCCACCGATTACCATGACTAATTATTTTCAATCTTACATAGAACTCGCTCGGTCCACCATCTTCGAGTTCTTGAGGATGTGTATATTCAATTTTCTCAGTTAAACCTAAAGCAAAGGAACACTTCATTCGTTCCTTACCTTTGAACAAGGAAATATGAGTAATTTTTTTCTATATTATAGTCTTTTTGGGACATTTTATTTTGTTTTTAGTCGTTAATTTATTTCCAATTAGAATCTATTTTAATCGCGTTTTATTTGTCCCTTCTCATTGTCTATTTACAAGTGTGTTATTGATTATTTTGTTCTCTGCGCCAAAGATTTCCTTTTGATAAAGTGATGGCCGAATGGTTCTCCTAAAGGAAAAAATGACGTCCTCTCTATTTAAGTTTATTTGATTCTTCTATGGGTATAGGTCTATATTTATAGATATATAAATTAATAAATATGCATAATACACCACGCCGACAGTACGACTCAGGTTTTCATGCACTATGCAATCATCAGGTACAAACTTTTTACCCTTTTGTACATTTATTAATGTATACTAAATAGCTCTGTCGTACTGAATTGAGCGCTGTCTTATTTACACAAAAGCCTCTCTCTCCCTATATATATATATATATATATATATATATATATATATATATATATATATATGTATTTGTATGTGAACACTTGCTTCTACATTTATATATATGTATATATATATATATATATATATATATGTGTGTGTGTATGTGTGTGTGTGTGTGTGTGTGTGTAAAGCAAAATATATAATTATATCTATAGATTTTACTTTTACCTTTCTGACAGCTTTCACTGGGTTCTCCGGGTATGGTACAGAGTCCTTTTGTCAGGGAAAAAATGTCTTCCAACAGCCACCTTCATAACACAGCTCCTCAAGTCAACAAATTCGGGAATTCTTTTCTTATGAGAACGATCGGAGTGACAATCTGCCATGCCTTCGTAATCACCATTAGACTCAACCAACTCCTAATCCTCTGCACTGTCCTCAGATTGACACACAAACACTCTGAAAAGTTCGGTGCGCTACTGAACCTAATCTACTCTGAAATCAACACACTACAAAATAGACAACGCGCATGAGCGAAATTACAAATGTAATATCGCGACAATTTACATATCGCACCGTGTATATCTAATACATTTACAACATTTGAAATTTCGGGTTTCTCACATCAAAACAAGAACAAAAGTCCATATAAATATATGTCTTCAAATGCTTCGTTTACGGTACATGGCGCTGCGTTGTGATAAGGACTTGGTTACATTTGTCATTCGTGTACATTTGTGGCTAGTTTTTCTTCAACGTTTAACGTGCCTAGTAGTGAGCTAACTGATAAGTGTTCTCTAAACAATGGCAGGATCATCATGTAGTGAGCAGTCAGTTATGATTTTACAAACGGCCGCGCGAATAGTAATGGACGCGAAGCTGCACGGTTGTATGAGATTGATTTTCCAGCCCGAAGGCAGCCGAGGAACCTAATCTTTGCTGGTGTTTATCGACGCGTTGCTGAGACAGAATCCTTGCTACCACAAACTATGGACCGAGGAAGACCGAGGTCCGCTCGTACTCCTGTCCATGAAGAACACATTTTGCGGGCTACTGAAGACGATCCAGGTATCAACACACGTCAAGTGGCCCTAGAATGTCATGCGTCTCATAGTACCGCATGAAGGGTAATTCAAGAGCAGCGCCTGTATCCATATCATTTGTAAAGTGCGCATGTCTTTAACTCTCTAATAACTCACCACGGGAAAACCTTTGCCAATGGTTTATTGCACAAAACTCCTGATCCGTTGTTTCTTTCTTTTCAGTCTTGTTTACGGACACGGTAAAGATTGGAAGAGATGGAATAACACATTTAGGCAACGAACATTTGTGGGCGGGTCCATATCGACATGATACAATACAGTCTAGACACCAGCATCAGTTTACGATTAACGTGTGGGCTGGAAATGTAGTTGAATCTTTGTTAGGTCTATATGTTCTCCCAGCACATCTTACAGGAGCTGTCTACAGTGATTTTATTTCGAACACACTTCCAGACATACCCCGCCTACTAATAAGAAGAGGTAATTTATTCACATTGTTCACGATGCACTAGCTGACATCTACCATGAAAGATGGATGGGTAGGGAGGACCGATTCCATGTTTTTTATCTATGGGGCCAGCTAAAAAAATTGGTTCATGCAGCAAATCAACCACAAAGTTTCTTTAATACATCCTGTCTATATTGCTCTATCAATCTCTCTCTTTCTCTCACTCTCTCTCTCTCTCTCTCTATATATATATATATATATATATATATATATATATATATATATATATTGAGATATCTATATACATATACATATCTCAATAAATAGTAATAATGAATCGGCTTTAATTTCTCGTATATATATATATATATATATATATATATATATATATATATATGAGAAATTATCCCCATCCCCTAAATCTCCACGGATCAAACCCTGTAAACCGCTTCAGTGGGCAGGTTAAATCACGTCAAATTCCCATCGAAAGGCGCTGCACTCTTCTCTGCACCGTTAGTACTGGAGAGTCACTGTGATAATAAAACCTGAGGGTTGTTGTTCATGGTGGTCGTGGCAAATATTTGCACCAAATCCTTGTTATTAGCAAAAACGACGGGAGTCCATCATATGCATATATATATATATATATATATATATATATGTCTATATTTCTGAGAAGAGAAATTATGTCCATTATTTACATTATTCGGACTATTGTCCTCATCTTTGTAACCATATTTATCACAACGTTTCGGCCGTTGTACGCTCCGGCCTTCTTCAGGTGGATGGAATGTCGAACTGAACCCTTTATTTTGCTCACTGAGGTAGACTGTTCTAGTTCCACGTGCCCTGTTTGATGGATGTCAGTTATCAGTTAACTCAAGGACACATGGAAAGTGGATAAAGGCGTTGGTTAGATCCAGTGACAGAACCCAAAGAGTGTGAGTTCAATACCCGGTTAAGGCAGTAGAGAACTTTCAGAGGGAAATTAACAGGAGATCATATGGCACGTGGAACTAGAACAGTCTACCTCAGTGAGCGAAATAAAGGGTTCAGTTCGACATTTCAACCACCTGAAGAAGGCCGGAGAGTACAACGGCCGAAACGTTGTGATAAATATGGCGACAAAGATGAGGACAATAGTCGGAATAATGTAAATAATATATATATCTATAAATCAAAATTTGTAGACATTTATATTACTTTAAATTGAGCACTGTGACTTTTGCTTTATATATATATATATATATATATATATATATATATATATATATATATATATATATATATATATATATATATATATATATATATATATATATATATATATATATATATATATATATATATATATAATGTCATCCACAGACAGACTGTTTCGCTGTATCACAGCTCATCAGTGCGGCTAGACATCCGGTTGCCTCTAGCTAGGATCGAAACCCGACTGAATTGGTATCAGGCGGATATTCTACCACTAAGCTGTCGGCGCACGGTCGGACGAAGGTGGATTTTTTGCGTATTTTTTGGGAAACACGCCCAGTGACCGACAGTGACTCGATTCGGCTTGCGAAGAGTCTCGCTATATAGCTATAATAGTCACTGTTTACAAACCCATACCTCAGCCCGAGAGTGCTCAACTAGAATTAAATTTAATTCAGGAGCTAATATAATATATATATATAATATATATATATATATATATATATATATATATATATATATATATATATATATATATATATATATATATATGTAAATCAAAATTTATATATATATATATATATATATATATATATCTGTAAATCAAAATTTGTAGACATTTTACTTATATATATATATATATATATATATATATATATATATATATATATATATATATATATATATATATATATAAAGCAAAAGTCACAGTGCTCAATTTAAAGTATTTAAAATATATTCAAAAACAGAACAAATATATAATTCTGAAGAACATTTCTTACATTTCAGGCTAGTTGTAATGGGGTGACTATTCTGGACAAAGAAAAAACACTGAATTCATAACCGATTTTTATAGGGATGGCCTCCGTCAGGTTAACTTGGCCAAAACAACGATAATGCTGTCAATTGTTTAACGTATACTTGAATGAAATGGAAAACGCATAAACTTATAATCTTATCATTTGTAACCTCTTACTTCATTAAATAATAACCTGCGTTGATACTCAGGATTGTTATTGTCATATTTTTTTTTAAATTTCTTTAGCTCAAACAGAGGGCACATCGGAAATACATTCCCTATTTTACCTTCCGGAAATTCCCTCCAAAATAATAGTAAGACATTAGCTTGATGATGACAACATTTCTTCTAATGTGTTACCATTTTGTGTGAGGTATCTATGAACAGCATATGTTGAAGGTATTTTTACCGCATCCTGTATTTAACGATGCAACAGAGAAATATTGTACAAGTGTTTTTTAGTCATAGAACTTGCATGATGCTGGTTCAAGCATTAACATAATATATAATATATATTATAATATAACTAATACATAATATTATAATATATATTACTGGTTCAAGCATTAAAATAATATATAATATATATAATATAATTCGAATATTATAATATTGACAATATGCACATTGAACTCTTAGTACCAGTGTAGAATAAATAAGATTTATTTAAAGGACTGTACAACCTCCTAACAAAATTATGGAATTAGCACACTTAAAGGAGATACTATTAGGTTTATAATAGCGTGTTACTAGATTGGCATTAAGGTCCCACCCATTTACTGTCAAAATACCTAAATGCAACTGCCACGTCTACTCCAGCAGTTTCTTTTGCTGCATTTCCCACGCGTGAATAAATAAAACGGATTTCAAAGACATCCATTCACTCAGCTTTAGTTTGATTGGCAACCTGTGGAATATTCTGAAAAGGAATATTGCTATTTGCAGACTGTGATTTGCTAGGAAAAATGGACATTGCCATGATGTTTTATACGTTGTGCTTTTTGTTTCATGTTAAGAGATACAGAAACTCACAAAATCATTAGATAAATATGGAGAATACATTTTACATTAATGATGTCTTTAGAAGTTTGTTTCCTTACAATGACATGGATATCTACTTATTTGCTCAAAACATTTGACTTTGTAAACTATGCAAATGTTCTGAAAGTTCATAAAGTATTTGATCCCATCCGTCTGCTCATATGGAACATTACTGCCTGTGGCTGAACAGGCCGATACATTAGTGGCACTCTCTGTCACACAAATCACACCAGTCCCTCCTGTGAATTGTCTTTCAGTTGTCTATGCCACAATGTTCTTTTCTGCGGATTCACTTGTCTTCTGCTGCATTGTTTAGTCAGGGTGCTTCTCAACCCAGAACAGACAGCAGCAAGATACTCTCAGTGGTCACAGTTGATCTCAAGGATCTTCATATCCCTCTTAAAGACATCCCCGTAGTGCAAATGTAAGCGACCAGTGTCTCTTTTGCCATTTGTAAGTTCCCTGTAGAGGAAAAATATACTCACAAGTCTTTCTGTAAGTATATTTTTTAATTACATGTTTCTTTAAAAAAGATTTTAAGAAATTTAGTAAAATTCATGAAACTCTTAGCCACATTGAAAAAGTGACATTTAGTCCATTATGATTTCTTCATCATGTGAAATATCTTGCTCGTTAATAGTACAACCCTTGTCAAAAATTATAGAATTAGCACATTTAGAGGATATTTCCCTAGGTTTATCATTGAGTAGTAAATAAACAACAGATAAGATGCAAAACATTTCTTATTTAATAGCTGAACATTATACTTGCATAAAATATACCATAAACAAACTAGATTAAATTATTTAATGGTATCATTTTTCCCATGCCTTTTAGAATCAAATATCATGAAATAACAAAATGTTGAGGAAAATAATGAAATGATCTTGTAATTTACATTCCTAAAACAAATACCAACAGAAGCTTAGATATGCAAATTGGTATACAGTTACAAGAGCATTTTGCAGATCTCAACAAGTGGTTGTGTATATTTAACTGAAAGGAAATCTGGTTCCAACAAAAGAACTGTCAATTGAAACAATGAAAAGGATCGTAAAAAGGTCATCCAAGAAGGCAGTCCACAATGGAGTATGATGAAAAGCATTTGATTGTTCCCAGTTAACTGGGTCTAAAATTCTGTACAAATATAAAAGAAAAGGGATTGGTTACAAAAATGAAGGCATACTAGTAGACCATTAAAGCATCAGGTTAGAAAACTCAAAGCAAAATATGCCATGAAAATAGAAAATGTACAAGAAAACAAATTGGTCAAAATAGATCTAATTGTGAGAGAACTGTAAGAAATGAGTTGAATGAAATGTGATTTAAACAGTTTTTTTTGGGGGGGGGAGCTTTTCTAACAGGAAAAAAAAGAAAATGAGGTTTAAGAGAAACAATTAAGGTGTGTGGATGATTGGATGAAAGTGATACTCAGTGATGAATCAAGAATCGACATTGGCCAAGAGGCGATGATGCTTGAACTTTTGACTGGTACCATTCAAGTGAATCAAAGATGCCTGCCTGAAGGAAACATGTAAATTTCCCCAACTCATTTATGATATGTGGTTGTAACACATCTGCTGATTTCATCAATTGCAAGCGATGGTTTTATACGTATTTTTGGTTATCCAAATAAGGATGGCCAGGCATCTCGACTTCAGGGTTAGGATTAGGGTCTCACCGACGTCAAGGGATTTCCCTGTGTGTTTTTCTACACAAAAAGGCAACTTCTGTGGCGAGCTTTTTTACCTGATTCCCTGAATCCCCGAATGCATAAATTAAAGGGTGCTACTAGATTGGCATTAAGGTCCCACCCATATATTGTCGAAATACCTAAATGCAATTGCCACGTCTACTCCAGCAGTTTCTTTTGCTGCACTTCCCACGTTTGGATCTCTCTTCCGTTTCCTTGCTTTCCTGATGACTACAACCTTCACAAATTTAAATGCAATGTCAACCGCCATCATCTGCCTTCTTGAATCCCGTTCAGCTTTTGTCCTTTTCTCAGTTCTCCTTAGTCTCAGTCTCCTCTTTTACTTTCACTCCCTGTAACCCGATGCTTGTTGTTGTCATTAACGTCTTGCTTCGCATGAAATGATTAAAATAAATCGTTATTGGTCGGATCTGCAAAATTATTGGTTTGACCTGGCATCTCCGCTTCAGTTACATTCTCTATTCATGTTCTATAAATATTTTCACAGTATTTTTAATGAGATTTCATCTTCGTTATCACAACTTCAGCAATTTAAACTGTACTAGATTCTCAGTTAAGTGTCATAATATTAATTTTGAAATTGCTTGTTGTTCTTTTACAGTTCTTTTTGCTTCTTGTACACTCAGTAACCCCTTGCGTCTTAGTGGCTTTTACTGGCATGCTTGTGTGGTGGGGATGAGTTTTTTTTTTAAATGCAAATATTTAATAGAAGATCCTCTGTCTATTTTCAACGTTGAGTGCAAATCAATGTTTTTACTTTTCCTCATTATAAATTTTAAGACAATTAGAATCAGGAGATTTTTTTCAAAAGTGGGACATGTTGTCCAATTATGAGACTAATTTATATTTTAGTAAATAGGAATCTCAAGAGAAAGCGAGTTTGCCTTTTGGGGTGGGGGGTTATTTGAAATGATTGAATGACAAGAAGCAAATATAACTTTCGAAGTCTTCTGAGAAAACTGGCAAAAACAAAGATAGGTCAGTTTTAATTTAAACTCTATCATTTGTCAGGTGATAGCTGTTTTCTCTATTCTTATTTTCCATACGAAGGAGACAACATTATTATTAATTATTAATGTCATATTCCTTCGTGGATTAGGAGATCATGACTCTCCATAGCTTCCGTTTCTTTAATACCTGGAAATTGCTAGGATTTCCTGAGTATATAGATCCCAAACTCCTTCTCCATATTTCTAGGTTCAGAGTTTTTGTCGGGCACACAAAAAGCGCAATACTATATTACCAGTTAGGTCTCATAATTTCAATGAGTTGTAATTTAAATGCCAAACACTCACTACCTTCTCTCTTTTTAAATACCATCTCCACAGTTCTGAGTTTTCTGATTATAGAGTGTTTGCCACACAAACCTACACAGCTAAACTTACCTAGGTATTTTTTGACCAGAACTTGGTTGATCGAATTAAAATAATTTTATACCTTTCTACTATTTTAGTGTGAGCGTGTGACCAAGTGTTTAGTATATTTACATTTTAAACATAAGATTCGGGTTCATTCTCTATTAGTTTATCTCTCTATAGTCGACCTCTCGAGGTGAATTCATAATATCGGATTTTGAAGTTGATTCCAGTCTACAGAATAGTCAAGGATTTTCTTGAATACCAGATTTTGACTTAAGTCTTTCAAGTGAAATTAGTTAGACGAAACTGTCCGAAAACATTTTATAGTAGGGCTATCACCGGGGCTGTGTTCTATATTCTTATGTCTAAATGGCATATTAATTATGCACATAGGTAATCAGCTTCCTTTTATTTGATATCTGCGAACTGCCACGTGTTCTAGGGAAGATAGCAGTTTCCAGACATATTCTCGATAATCTTCCGCTCAGAGTAGTTCATCTCTGAGTAGCTGCCAGACTAAGCTGGAAAGACAAATCTACAATGCTATTTAGAATAGCTATGCATTCTTGGCAAAGACGCTGAATTTTCCAGTTTTAACTTTTCGTTTTTCTATACTGGCTTTCAGCCAAAGCTAGAGGGTTCAGTCTACTCTACTATTTCTGCCATAGCTGGGCAGGAGGGTGTTGCTGGTTAAAAAATATATACGAGGCTTTTCGTGTTACTTTTTTTTACCGTGTAGCTAAGTGGTTAGAATGTTAGCATTTCAATAATGAGTCTGGTGTTCGAATCTTGCCATGGTCGATTTACTGAGGCGAAGTTATAATATCATAGTGAGGACATGATTCCAGTGAGGGTTACATTTGCGATTTGGCTGAAAATTACAGAATGGGTTTGGCCTAAACCGCTTTTCTCAAGACAAACGACGTTTTATATATTCTTATACCAGTATGCAAATTTTTGCAACATAACCTGAAGACAGACTTACTTTCAAAACATTGTTAAACACTGATTTTCTTTCTCGATTCGTAAATCTCAAACATTTCTTTTCTTTTTTTTTTTAAGCGTTTCACCCCAAGCAAGGCGGGAATCCACTAGCACGCAAGGAGTTACAGAAAGTTGAAGCAAGAGCAAAGAGGAGTGATAGAGGAAAGGATGAAGAGAAGGCTAAGAGATGGATTAAGGCATCTGGAGACGTCGATTGACATTATTATTATTATTATTATTATTATTATTATTATTATTATTATTATTATTCCCATGAAATACATGTAATTATTGTTTCTATGGTGATTTTCTAAGCGTAGCTTAGATGAGGTACAACGGTACATGCATTGGGCACCCGGTAAGGAGCAAACACACTACTGATTCATAATGTTTAAAGGGAGACAAGTTCGTTAACCATTGCCCCACCTTGGGGTGCCCTGATAAATGAAATCATATTGGTTGATGCAAAAAAATCTCCGATCGGAAGAGTTTTCGTTTTTCATTGCATTTCCACTTTCGAGTGTGAGGTCCGTGAAAAACTTTATGCAATCGATACATGCCATTCTCAGCATCCTTTTGTAGAACCACGTTTTTCTTACTCCATTTTTCCCGTCATCTCCGAGGAAATTTTCTTGTATTCACCGTCATAGAGGAAGATTGATATTGCATGGAAGTTCAGCACTCTTTTCTTTATTTCAAACGAAATTTTCTTCTGAATACTTTGCTTAGCCTTTGAAAAGCAATTTTCTCCATGCAAATAGGTCTTCGGAGTTCAGTGTCGCACTTTCCATCCTCTGTTAAAAAACTTCCCAGATATTTAAAGTTATCTGTAATTTGTAATTGTTCAGTTGATTCTTTAGCAGACAATCATGTATTTTCGCTTCTTTCAATTGTTACTTAGTCCTTTCTTCTCGCTTTCCTTCATTTTCTTTCAATAACATTTATTGAAGTTTCCTTTCGGTATTGATTATCAACTTAGGATTATCTGCATATCTTAGGGTTTTTTGATTAGATTGTGGCCGCTCGTAATGAATCCTGGTTAATTTAATTCTCTCAAAATCGCTTTATTTTGAATAAATCCACTGAGAAGATAGATCCTTGTCTTACACCCGATTTTTGTATATTTACTGACTTTATTTTCTATCCGCATTCAGTATCATTCTTAGCATTTTGCGTAACTTTTGGATGATAGCTTTCACTATTGCAACGCCATTTTGGATTTTGGTGTCATATTTACCATAATTTTTTAAAAAAACTTACCACATGGATTTAAACGATGACACGTCAGTATATATATATATATATATATATATATATATATATATATATATATACTCAAGCTCATTCTTCTTCTTTGTGCTGTGGCCTTGAGCATATGGGCGATCATGGCTCTTCACAATATCCCCTTCCTTTGTAGCTCTTAATAAATTTTCTCTTTTTGTTATCTCTCCTAAACCTTGTTTCGACATCCATTTACTCAAACTTATTCTTCTTCTATGTGACGTGTCCCTTCAGGACATTGGCAATCATGGCTCTCCCCAATTTCCTGTCTTTTATAGCTCTCAGTAACTTGTGTGTCTTTTTTGTCATCTCTTCTAAACGGTTCTCTGGCATCCATTCAATCTTGCTCTCCATGTAGATTGTGTGTTGCTTTCCTCTCTCTCTCACCTTCATACTGTCATGTGATTATCAAATTTTCCAAGCCTTCTTTCTTCATTATATACCCGAACATTTCACCTGTCTCTTCCTGATGTTAAGTAAAAGTGTCTTTTCTGTTGCCATTCTCTCTAGAACTTCGTCGTTGCTCACCTGTTTGGTCCCTGATATTCTCAGTATCCTACTGTAGAAATACACTTCTTTTGCTTCAAGTCTCTTCTTCATCTGTGAGACGATTGTCCAACTTTCACTGACATATGGTCTGACTGGTAAAATTTTTCTATTTCTTAATACTTTGCTTTGATTTCTGAAGGCATCTTTCGCTACCCCAGACACGCTTTCGGATATCCGTGATGCACTTTCCATCCTCTGTTAAGTCACTTCTCAAATATATAAATTGCTACAACTCTTTAATTTCGGTATCTCCAATCTGTAATTTCCATATTGGACTGTTCTTTTCGATAAAAACCGTAAATACTATCTTCTTGTAACTGATATTTAGTCCTTTCTTCTCTAACTTCTGTAGGATTTCTTGGAGTTTTCTTTCTGTGTCTGCTACTAGAAACTGGCTGCCAATAATAAATACTGGAAGGATTTCTAATTCTCTCAAAATGGCATTGAATAGGTTGAAAAGGTCTGGTGAGAAGATGCAATCTTCTCTTTTACCTCTTTTTATTTTTGTGCAACGGATTTTTTACGTACTTAATCAAACGCTTTTGCATAATCTGTATGCAAGTATATTGAAACACAGTTGTAGAATATATATCACTCGGCATGAAGAGGTGAACTCGCGGAAACATTCAGTAAAAAAAAAACAAAAAACAAAAAACTTAGAAATCAAAAATGTTCGTAAACTGATCACGATGAACTTGCAAGTGCGGTGGTTAACTTAAACTGAGACTTGCTTCCCTTGTGCCAAACAAAATTAGCTTCGTCTTTCAATAGCCGGATGCCTACTTTGTATGCAACCGTTCATACGCATGCGTAGTTGATGTTGATACCCACGTTGCGGGCAATTCTGTCTCATTTCAGTTTTGTCTTTGCAACGGTAAGATCTGTAACGTTTCCACCCGTGTGAACAACGGGACCTCCTAAAAAGCGCAAAATCAAAAAAAAAAAAAAAAGAAAAGAAAATGCTGTGCGTTTACTAAAGGCTGGACACAGAAATATTTCTTCAGTAATTCAGAGAATAAGTCAGTGTGTTTACTCTGTCACGAGACAGTTACCGTATTCAATGAATACAATTTGAAACGACCCCCCCCCCCAAAAAAAAACATGGTAGCGAAATATCCAAGAAAGAATGCAGGAAAAATATGCAGTGTTTGATACGACGTTGAAGAAGCAACAGACCCTATTTATGAAGTAATCGACTCTTCGGAATATTGCTACAGGTGCTAGCTTCATGGCAGGATACAGGCTCGCTAAAAACAACAAATCATTTTCTGATGGCGTATTTGTTCAGCAGTGCTTGATAGATTTCGCAAACGTCCTCTGTCCTGATATGAGAAGAAAATTCCAAACTATTTCATTATCCAGTAACACTATAGCGGGGGGCATAAACTTAATTAGTGACGAACAGCTGAACTCTGCAAATGAAGATTTTGTTTTTCTTTAACATTGGATGAGGGCATCGATAATCAAGAGACGGAAAGTTTACTTTATTCCTGTAATTGATAAAAATTTCCTCATCATCGAGAAACTACTTGGTTTGAAATTGATGAAAAATACGCCTACTGGTCAGGAATTGTTTGAGTGTGCTGTGTATTCTGTGGATAAAAATGCCTTGTCAAGAAATAGAATATCAAATATTTCAATAGATGGTGCCGGAGTATCTACCGGAAAAATGTGAGTATGATTATACGTTTAAAGAACAAGCAGAACATCCAGACATTGGTATCTTGTCTTTTCATTGTATTTTACATCAGGAAAGCTTTTGTAAAGCTGCACTGAACCTAAAGGATGTGGTAGATCCTGTAGTGAGCGTGGGGAACACAGTCAGAGCAATGGCGTTCATCCATCGACAATTGAAATTTCTGCTTAAGGACATGGAGGCAGAGTATAGAGACAACAATGCCAGGTGGTTGAACCTGGGCAAAGTTCTAAAACGGGTTTGGGAATTACAGAATAAAATGCTCTCCTTTTTAGACGTAAAGGGGATTTCATGTAATTTTGTGACCAAAATGGGATGTGAGGAGTGGCGATATAAGATGATGTTTTCAGCTGATATGTTTAAGAAATTAAGTGAATTGAAAGTCACGTGGCAGGGAAAGGGAGTGTTTGCAGATGAAATGTTGAGGTATGTGAGCTCAATTCAAAAGAAAACTAAGTAAGCAAATGATGGCAAGCTTTGTTATTTCCCTTTTTTAGGAAAACAGAAAGTGCCTGAATTTTTTCCTTCAAGATTAGGGATCAATTGCTGAGCTTGGATGATGAGGTCAAAAGAAAAGTTCAGAACTTCAAGAAAATTGAGCTTTAATTCAATTTATTTTCTTGATTATATTGCTACAGTACCCGAGGAGGTGCAGCTTGAACTAATTGATATGCCATCAAATCACACGCTGAAAGCAATGTTTAATTCTGTGACATTGATAGAATTTATCAAATCTCTGCCACTGAAAGATTTCCATTTGTGAAGAAATTTACTGGGAAAATCTTTCCTATTTCTAGATCCACAAAGGAAATTTTTATTGAATGAAAATCAACAAGAGTAAAGATAAATCCTTGTGACTGAGATAAACTTGCATGCAGTGATGAAGATCTCAACCAGCAACCTCATTCTTGTCTCTTTGTCTCATTATCCTTGTGCTGCCTGATGTGTAATTTGCACATAAATAAATTTAATGTTACCTGTGCAACGCTATTGTTTCAGTTTTATTTATTTTTATTATTATGCAATTTACACTTCGCATTAAATGAAATATAATGTTAACAAATGAATATGCTTTATAAGGTGCGTCCCTCCGCTAACTGCGGCTATCCCAAAGTGGTCCACAAGACAAAACAATTACCAACCCCTGCGTTAGAGGCTTGGTTGATTTTTTAGAGCGGCATATCAACTATTATGGGTTATTTAATGCTGAAATCTAAATAATTTGAACACAATTTTATGGCTTCAACTGAATATATTTTGAACACCGTTGTATTTCTTCAAATACAGATGAAATTTATTGCTATGTAAATTTAATAGACTTGTTTGGTGTTTTTATATTGTATTTTCCAATTCTCTAGTCAATTATTTCACATCCTTGTCATACTGTGAATAAATGGTCCAAATTTGTTACATTTTAAATTCAAATATTTTTACATTCTATAAGTTGTATCCTGTGTAGAACAGTTTCACAGATCTTGACAAAACTAGAATCGAGTCTATATACATATTTAATATATTAGGTTTTTGCAAAAATAATATCGTTTTCTCACATAGTAACATATCTGAGAAAACGACATTATTTTTGCACAAACCTAATACATCGTTATTCCCGATATATTTATAATGCTTAGTTGAGATAATTTTTTTTTTGAATTCCTTGGATGAGGTGTTATCATTATTTACACTATTTATATTCGGACAGAATATAAATCGTATAAATTAGGTTAGATGTTTAAAAGATTTTCGTGGTAAAAGATAAATCCAAGATTTTTTAATGTTTATTTCTTGGTTCATTTTTTGTCTTTTCCATTATCTTTTATTTTTCGTCTCGAAATATCTCCTTATTTTAATATCTTTTTGTATTTTTCTTTTATTTCCACGAGGTCGTTATCTTTTTTCTCCACATTGCGACCCACTAATATCTCCTTCTTCCATACTCTCTCTCTCTCTCTCACATACACACATGCGCGCTCAGACACACATCTAAATATCTGCCCAATTCCCATGTCAAATTGCTTGCAACACAAAATCCTTTCGTTCTATTTCCGGCTAAATCAATCTTCTATTTGTTCAATGACCTTCGCAGATGCATTTATATTTTCTAAAGTGTCAAGAAAGAAGATGACTATCTTTATAGCACCAGCATTACAAGTTGTCACTTTCGACTTTCTACCTCGAGGTGAAGGGTCTGTCTACGAACAGCCATTGACAAACAACAAAATCAAAAAAAAAAAAAAATAGAGGAGGAATAAAAAGTGATTGTTTCACTACCGATGAAGAGCCTAATGACCGGTTGAATGAATTTTCGCACAATTTATTTAGATTTCCGTTGACTCCACTCAGTAAAAATCCGATTATTCGATCGATATAGGTTCCAATTATTCGTTTGTCCCTGATGGAAATACAGCGCATCGCGAAGGTCATCAGCTTCTCATGTGATCTTTTCCTGCCGGAAGCCATCACACGTTAACATATGGATACAAAACGCTAACAAGACAATCATTTCCTCTTGACTTTCCTTGACTTTCTCCGATGTAAAATTGCCATTATACATTAATAATAAGTGAAGTAGACGTGGCTTAAAAGTTAAAAAACAGAAAACTAGATTCACTGAACAAGTTAAGAAATATGACTATTTATTGACCGATCCGGGTTTCGGGGAAGAGTCAGTATCGTTTAATTTACATTTGAACTAATGACCCTCATCTTTATTGCTGTTACCATCTACTCCTACATACGCTCTATCTCTGACCTTGAGCACGTTTATCGTTAAATATAGAATACCTTAAAAATCCTGCATGTCTTCCGGCCAACATCAATTGTCAAAAATTTAAATGCAATGTCAATCGCTATCTACTGTACTCCTGATTACTCTTTTCTTTTCCGGCTCATTATTAAAGGTTCTGTTCCTAATTCTTACACATCTAGTAATCCCTTGTGTCTTAGTAGCTTTACGGCCCTGATTCGGGTGAAGTCTATTTTAAAATATATATATATATATATATATATATATATATATATATATATATATATATATATATATATATATATATATATATATATTAATTAATATACATATTTTTCCTCAACGGTAGCATGAAGAAAAATAGGTATATATATATATATATATATATATATATATATATATTAATAGACATATTTTTCCTCAACGGTAGCACGAAGAAAAATAGGTATACATATAAGTACATAGGTATGCATATAAGTACATACCTGATATTATGGTTTTGTGTTGTATCTACAAACTTATATATGTTCTTTGGATTTATGGGTTTGCTATAATTATAAGCATATTCATCTTTATATCTATTACATATATATATATATTTTAGGTTGGTGCAAAAAATAATGTCGTTTTCTCACATATGTTACTATGTGAGAAAACGACTAATATATGAAGAAGTGATAGGTTTTTATTTATTAATCCGATAAATTTTATTACTTAAGCGTTATTTTTAGAGCATACTTATATTTGATTTGTGTAAATGCTCAGTTTATTTATTGAACAATCTATATACCGTATTTTCCGGCTTGCAAGATGCTGCGGGTTGGAAGACACCCCCTAATATTGGAGAGGAAATTCAAAGAAGAAAAAATAGAATTCTCATACAGCAACCCATACACCATGCGTCCCTCACATACTAGGGTCACGTATTGTTTACATTAATCACTCGTTTATATATGTGTGTATAATATATATATATATATATATATATATATATATATATATATATATATATATATATATATATATATATATATATATGCATTTTCTATTCATGTGAATATTGTCACAATCATGGTCATATGTAAATAGATGCAAACTTAATCTAGTATTTTTTGTTGATGTGTTTATTTATATGTAAGGTGATAATGTCACTAAGACGCAGGGAATTTCAAGGCGTGAAAGGGAAGGAGAATGTTGTTGTGGAGAGAAGTCAGTAGACGAAAATAAAGAAATAGGTTTCGGAAAATAGCGATTGGCGTCGCATTTAATTTTTGAAGTAGTTAGCAGGGAAGCAAGAAATCTGAAGCTATTTCCATAGGTGAGAAGTGCGAGAAAAGAATCTGTTCGAGTAGAAGTGGCGGTTATATCTAGCTAGTTCAACAATAAAATCTAATCCAGTAACAGTTTGAAATGCATGTAGTCAATGCACCAAAGGAAAAAGGTCATCAGAAGATTTGTTGAAAAGACAGAGGAAAGACACGTCACGTCTGTGAGAAAGTGACTGAAGTCGAAATGATGAAGCAGGATTGATTACAATATAAACCCTTTATTGAATTTTTTTAAGAATCAAGAGATAAGCAGCATTTGTAAGATTAATATTAATTGACTGATTTTACTAATAACCACTTGGAAGCAGCACAACAAAATTGTAAGTTATGTAAAATCTATTGATATTGAGGCGTAAATATTTTCTTATTATGCTTAAATGTTTAATTCAATCTCCAATTTCAGTATTTCGGAATATATAATATAAAGTTGGAGATTTTTAAACATTTATTTGTACGTTTAAAATTAAAAGAACGATTTTGTTTTCCAAAATCTGATGACAGCGTAGTATTTGGCAAAGAGATGTAAATTCAACGGCAATTAGTGAAAAAGAAACAAATTATTTCTCCTCAATTCTTGTCAATTACAATTCTAGAGCATTCTAAAGAAAAAATAAAATCACCTAAATGTTTATTCTAATCATTTTCTCCGTTAATTATTTTAGATTCCGAGACAAAGAAACAGTAAAGAAAAAACAACAAACAAACAATTATTTGATGCAATTAATGATTTCAGTTTTTGATAGCGATTCGTATTTTTTTTTCTCATCAGATACCTCATTATATTTGGGTGAATTATACGAAAATGTGTACGCATAAAATGTTGAAAAAAATGGATTCGACAATCAGAGTTCAAATTTCAGTTGATGCCCTTTCTATTAAATTTCCTTTATTATAATTCTGAAAGTCTTTATTCTCCAAAGTCTGTCTTTCATTTGCTGTGGTTAAACAGAAATGAATAATTCGTTCTTTAGCCTTGATTTTCAACAAGTCTACGATAATCACAATTCTATATTAGCAAAGGAGAAGGCAGCGGCGACATGAATTTCCAAAGAATACTCACATCAGTGAATAAAGTTGCAGTTTTTAAGAAGAAAAGGAAATTCTGGTGAGCCATTTCTATATAATCAGGAATGGACATGGAACTCAATGAGTCTTCATATTTGGTCGTGTTTAAAAATCTACTTCAGCTTCTTCGTGTACATTCTAGGAAATGTACCTGTTATTCGATTTTCGTCCCAGTCCAGATGGTTATTAGGACCCATGTATAGAAGTCATATGTTCTTAGAGCAACCTAATGATGGCATCTTGTAAATTGTAATGATGCATGCTAAAGATTAATTAGAATTTATGACAGGAATACATATATGTATGTATGTACTTATACTTATATTGTAATGCTGGTGCTATAAAGATAGCCATCTTCTTTCTTGACACTTTAGAAAATATAAAAGGTCATTGAACAACTAGAAGATAGATTTAGCCGGAAATAGAACGAAAGGATTTTGTGTTGCAAGCAATTTGACAAGGGAATTTGGCAGTTATTTATAAGTGTGTCTGAGCGCGCATGTGTGTGTGGGGGGAAGAGAGAGAAAAAGAGTATGGAGGTATTATTGGCCCGGAAAATGGAGATAAAAGATAACGACCCCGTGGAAATAAAAAAAAATACAAAAAGATATTAAAATAGAACGAACGGATTTTGTGTTGCAAGCAATTTGACAAGGGCAAATTAATATAATTTGCTTTTCTAGAACTTTTTTTAGATTCTATCTCTCACTTTCAAGAAGGATCTGCTCTGAAAATTATAGACCGTTCATATTTTTGCAAGGTGGCAAACTCAGAAAATCAAAAGGGAACGAAATAATTATTTTCCCCAATGTAGTAACACCATCTTACACTGACGGAATGAGATAGCTAAAAGAAATGGAATGACAATCATGCTTTGTTCTCAAAGAGATTTGTATATCGCTGTCATACACAAAATCATATATAAACATTTACACTTGTCCCACACACAGAAATTATAACATATGTATAGAAAAACAAACAGTGAGGACATGTTATAGAGTTTAACATTAAGATCAAAATGTAATTTATTTCTAAATACTATCAGAAGCCATTTTCATAGAAAAAAAGGTTTAATTAGTTTTGCTAAAAATGCATTCCGACTTTTAAAATGTATTTTGTTTAATTTAGGTTTGGTTACTTGTGAGGATACTGAAGTATTACTAAGAAGCGTTCAAGGAAAGGTAGAGGGTGGCGAAAATTACGTAGAAGACACACCGTATATATTTACGCTAGGAAATGATTTCTCATGTACCATTATCACTCGTACACGTACTGATCTCCAAATTAACTTTTAATTCGTCACAGATTATCTTATCAGGATCAGGTGCTCTGTCATTATGATTGGATATTTTAATGAACTTATAATTGTCCAAAATAATCGGCTAATTGGGATTAATGTGCTTTCATTTGCATCATCACGAAGTGGAAAACCTCTTTCCCTTGCTACTTTGTTGAGTGGAGTCATTTTGAGATGAACTACAATTTTTGTTTATTTCAAAGAAACCCAACGAAAGGTAAAAAAAAAAAATATGTTAACTACTTTAGCATTTCGATCGCAGATTGCAATTAAGTAAAGTTACCTATATTTAAAAAAGTTGGAAGTGCTAGAAGTTTTTTTAATATATTTTGGAAATATCTCTAATATTATGAGTGAAAATATAAGATATTTTATATTAGGTTGGTGCAAAAATAATGACGTAATAATGTCGTTTTTTGACGTTAAAAATCTTGACTTGGCATTTCAACTTCAGTCACTTTCTCACCGACGAGACTTGGCTAACCTCTGTCATATCAACAAATATTTTCTTGGCAAAAACTCTGACGAGCTTCTTTCCGTGTCCTGACGTCAAGAATATAAGCGTGCTACTAAATTGATATCTAGATCCCACTATTTTACTGTTGAAAGAGTCGAATGTAAACGCCACTTCTACTCCAACAGTTTCTGTTCTCGTACTTCTCGCCTGTGGAACTTCTTTCCGTGTACTTGCTTCCGTAATAACTACGATCTTCAAATGTTTAAATGTAAAGACAATCTTCTATCTTCTTGATAGCATAAACCAATTTGTTTAAATGGCCCCGCAGATATAAATCCAAAGGATTGAGCTCAGTGGATCCTGAAGGCATGAAACCTGTCCTAATCCCCCCATTGATCTTTCATCTTAGATATTAGTCAGTGCATCGCAAAAACATTGACTGAATTGTGCTGGTGTCCCATCATGCATGAACCACATGCGTCTGCGTATTAGCAGGGATACATCCTCTAACAGGTCTGGAAGTTTGTTCGAAATAATCTCCCTGAAGACAATTCCTGTAAGATATGCTGGGAGGACATATGTGCCTACCAGACAATCACCTACAATTCCAGTGATCGGAGCGTGAAAGATCCAGCACACGTTTCAAATGATACTCATACAGGTACTGCTGTTGAAGTACCGTCCACGCAGTACTCTGAGATGCATGACATGCTAGGGCCAGTTGACCTGTGCTGATACCTGGATCGTCTCTGATAACCTGTGGAATGTGTTCTTTGTGGTCAGGCGAAGGTCTTCCTCAATTTTTAGTTTGTGGTGTCATGGATCATGTTTCAGCAACCCGACAGTAGACAGCAGCAAAAGTTGGATGCCTCGATGCCTTCGCTCAGGAAACGAAATCTGATACAGCCGCGTGGCCTCGCGTCCATTACCATTCACAAGCCCGTATGCAAAAATTATATCTGCCTGCTCACGATATGAATATTCTGCCATTGTTAAACGGAACACTTCCCAGTTAACTCACTACTATACACGTTAAACTTTAAAGACAGACTAGCCACGGATGTACAAGAATGACAAATGCAACCTAGTCTACAATGCAACACAGCGCCATCTACCATATACGTTCTTTAAGTATAATAACTCAGAAAGAAACATATTTTATCTTTAGATGCCGCTACAGGCAAGACGATTCTGACAGAGTGTAGATTTTGTTTAGCTTAAATTTATTCCGTTGCTGAAAAGTATAAATTTGCATCAGTGGCATCAACGGGAAAGCGAGAACGTTTCAAGGTTACATTTCATTCCCTGATATCCACCAGGTCCAATAAACATATAACATAGCTGTTGAATAATTCAAGCCATTCAGAATACAGAAATAATAAACTTTATTTCCTTTCTTTCGCTGGAAATTGTTTTGAATGTGAGCGGACAGAAATTGTAATATGGACGCCATTATATTTATAACAGCCTCCGATAAGGCTTAAATAGATAAGATGTTTTTATTTAATATTATAATTAAATGGCAACATATAAATGCGTGTTCATATTCATTTCATCAGATAGACGCAGAGATATAATCAAAGACCAGATTAACTCTTTCCTCGCAGTGAAAATCTCTGATTATTTCGAAGATTAATATTCCAGCTTGCTTCTCATTTATGGAGGTAAAGATTAAATGTTTGATATTCCTCTTTGAATAATGAAGACGAAACATTCTGGAAGAAAATAATGCCAGTCTTACTTATAGAATTTATTCTTAAATTAAATCTTTATGCATTTAAAAAAATGTTGTGGAGTGGTTTCACAGTGGAGGCTTGTATTTGTACTAAGTCTGTCCTAAAATAGGTTCGACGTACAAAAACGTTAGGAACTTGATATAATGTGTAATGATGCAGAGTAATCTAGTTGCGGTCGCTGATACTTTAGTATCCGACTAGCGGTCGTCTGACATGGGCTGACTGACCCACTTACCGACTAACTCACTGAGCCACCCCTCGTTACTCTTACTACTCCTACTTATTATAGGTGGGAGAGTCTATTAACTATAGAATAGGTGTGTTCCACTATAACAAAAAATATTCTAAGAAATATTATGTTTTGAATATTGATATTGTTTACAGAACAATCAGAACGTTTGAATTAACGCTACATGAGATCTGAATTAAGGCTACATGAGATCTGAATTAAGGCTACATGAGATCTGAATTAAGGCTACATGAGGTTTGAACAGAATTTAGTTCTACATTAGTATACTGAGAATTACATGGGCGGAAGGATTAAGCCAAAAGAAAATCTTAAAGAAAATGGCAACAGAAAGAACAATTCCAATAAGAACCAGTAAAACAGCGGAAGTTTATTGGGCCCATAATACGGAAAGAGGACTTAGAAAACTTAACCCTCACGGGTTATATTAAGTGCAAGAGAGATAGGGTAAAAAAACGAGCCATTTACCTGATTTGCTTGTGTAAATGGATGGTCGAGCGGAAGTGCTGTGCCTTAGCAAAAAGGAAAACACTGTTAAGAATCATATCAGATAAAACGTTGGGGAGAGCCATGATCATCTATATACTGAAAGGACACGACACATAGAAGAAAAAGAAGAATAAAAAAAAGAAGAAAAAGAAGAATTTAACTCTAACTGTTCTATTGTGTTAACCATTTCCAATTGTAAGATATGATCTCCGATGTAGCAGATTAAAGAAGAATTTTAAAGAGTCCAGCCTATTGAACATTTTTTATTTTCGTTTTATTTTCGTTTATTTTCGTTTTATTTTCGTTTATTTTCACTCTTGGCTTATTGACATAATTCAAAATCGACACGTGGTAAAAAAAAAGAGAAACCCTGACTGGTGGATAGCAAGTTTCCAGCAGGAGGAACAATAGCGACAACAGGGGAGGGAAGAAATATAATAATGGATTAAGAATCCATGTTCTAGTCCCAGTATTGTGCCACGTGACAATGACCTCTATAATGGAACAGTTGGTTAATAAAATCGGTGACATGTGAGTTCAATCCCAGGGCCGCGTAGTACGGATATAATCAAACTCAGCGGAAACAGGACGGCCATTAACTGAACAGCTAATCAAGAATGAGAACAATCTACAGTTTTTATTGAATAAAGTGTTCAGTAAACATAGAAGTAAAAATTGCGAAATTATGCATGCGCGTTGATGTGACTGATTGTGAAATGTACGACCCCATCTCGCCTCCCTCTCCAAATCGTGGTAAATACCGGCACAGAATGAGCCGTATATCTTTACTTGCCAACCACTCTAGGAGAAGGAAAACTCTTCGTAGCCGAGTGGTAAGGTACATCGGATCAAACAGTGATTTCTCTATCAAAGACGAGGGCATATTTTCTTTATTAAGAATTCTCGAATACGCAGACCGGGAGATGTAAGACAAAATGTTTAAAGTAGAAATACAAAAGGTGCGCCTATTTGAAATCCCAGTATCCAATATTATAACTTTTGAAGTATTATATATTCTTGGATGGGTGAACCGACTGCTACTAATCACTAATCCATTAGACCTTTCTTTTTCTAACCGATCTCTTCTCTCTCATCTTCCTTCTCCGCTTCCAATCTAATGTGTCCGTCCGTTTTTTTTCAATTTACTGAGGGTATTTCGATATGAAGAGTTGAACACCTCAGTGTTAACGAAATAAATTACAATCGAAATGGATAATTAAAGTCTCCATCTTCTTATTATCATTATATTGCGCTGTAGTCTATACTGAGCTCTCCCTGGATTTATATCCTCCTAGGAATTCTCCCTTCCCGTCACAAACTAGTAATAAATATATATATATATATATATATATATATATATATATATATATATATATCAATTATGTGGTGCAGTTTAATTTATATTATAATGAATCATTCATACAAAGTGTGAATTAGTTAAAACCTACAACAAAAATTCTTAAATTGGCATATTAGTAAAATACACAGTCACTTAAACTTTCAAAAATCTAACCTTAGCGTTGCGACTGCACGCTCCACAAGTTTGGATCCGTTATCAATAACACATTTAAAAAAAAAATCATATTTCATTTGCATTATATTTTTTCTGAACTTTCACTTCGAATGAACCTGTTTACCTTCAATGGCAAGCACATCAGGACAAATTATTCGCATGTATATTCAACAGGGTTTACTGCCAATCAGAATGAGGCGTAAATCGAAAAACGGAAACCATTGAGACAATCGGTCATGAGAATAAGAAAAGAAAATTTAATATTCCGAAGCGTGCAAAAAGAATGAAAACAAGAATTCATCGGCAGTAATACCAAGAAGCAGATAAATCATAGTTCGAGAAAAAAAATCGAAGGTTTAAAATATAGTTTTTTCTTCAGCGTCATTTGTCTGCCAAAGAAATAACGCAAACGATGGGATAAATGAAAAAACATATGAACCGATCTTTTTCTTTAAATAATTTCCTAATCTCGAAGCACGTTCTTATTGATACACGAAAGCAATTAAATAGGTGCCTGTGATATCAATGTCGGAATTCTTTTATAAAAAAAAAAATTTAAAAAAAATATTTGGGAGAAGAACGAATATCTTTTTGAATTTTAAACTTTGTTATAATCAACGACACGACAAGACCTGTTAGATTGAAGCCAAGTAAAAAACAAACAAAAAAACAAAACAAATCTGCCGCCATCATAAAAAGAAATCTGGAACTGTTGATAAGTTTAGTGATTATTTTCTGTCATGTTATAAATAAATTAGCTTTCTGGCAGATATATTATCAAATACTTGATACCAGCAATAAATTTCAACCCTTTTAGCTTGACTCGGTATAAGTCACCAGGTTGGCGTTGCGAAATTTAATTTACTTTGTTTTTAGTCGCCATCACCGTCGAAGTTATATTTAATTTCATGATATTTTTGTCTTGAACTTATTCGGTGTGACATTTTTGTGGCAATCACTCTCTTTCTCCCCTCTGTCTATCACCCGCCCTCTCTCTGTATGTATGTATGTATGTATGTATGTATGTATGTATATATATATATATATATATATATATATATATATATATATATATATATATATATATATATATACCAGTAGTATGTCTTTGTGTTATACAGAAAAAGCATCTAGCAAACAAATTATGTTTTCGTCAGTTTCGATTTTTTATATCAAATAAAAATACGACGTTCTATCTATATTCCTGTGCAAAATGCATTTATTTTTGGGGAAAATGGCTTTGTTTTTGTCCTCATGTAATGGCCAAGTGTCAAAAGCTACGACTTTATGGCTTACGTTTTTATTAACCATTTCTTGTCACCCATTTTCAGCCTCACAGAATTTGCGACTATAAATAATTCTTTAAAATGGGCTGTCAAAGATTATTAAAAATGCAAAATCATCGCAGAACCATTTATTTTAAATAGTTATGATTAAGAATATATTTATACGGACTAAACACAAAATCTATTTTGATTTCGAGCTTGACGCTATAAGAAGCATATATACGTTGAAAAATTGTTTCCCGTGTGATCACCGAAGATAATAAACGTTGAGCCAGGTCAAGACATAGATAGATGGCCAACTGAAGAAAAAAAAACCCTGGTTTTTACCCATAAAAACTTTATACGAGAGATATGGCGTAACTGGAAAGAATTCTTATACTATGAAACCCTTCCCTAAAATAAAACTATTGATTATAATAAATGTTGCATCCAGTTAATTAAAATCCAATCGAATACAAACGTCAGGAAAAGGGCTAAGATTTTATTTGTTAACCAGAGAAAATGCTTAAGCAGATAGAGTTTAAATCATAATCAACATTCAGCAGATATTGGACGATCTGAATAAAATTTGCATTCGATTTTGCTGAAGTGCATTAGAGAAAGAGATAGAATTTCCTTGGAAATTGCTAATGACACCTCGAGCCATTTATTGGAGCTCGTGTTCATGTACATTTCTGAGCCAAGAATATGCAAACATGATATTGTTAAAAGGATATCAAATAAAAGAAACAAAAAAGAATTATTATTTTGGTGAATAAAGATAAAGTAAAAAATTATATATATATATATATATATATAGTCAAAGACGAAATTGTTCGTACACACATTAACTTTTAAATATTTTTACCCATTTTTAAAACTCTAATGCCCGATTGACGCGAGCTTTTGTATATGTTAATAAACACACAAACAGAATACACAAATCAGTTTACAGAGGAATAGGTTAGATACAAAAAATTGATTGGCGAATTATAAAAAATAGGAAAAGCTAGCTAAATATACACATTATATATATATATATATATATATATATAATCGTTGCTTAGAAATCATCTATGTAAACAATGACAGACTATCATCACTGTCTTGTCCGTATATTGCTTAATACGTTGTAATTGACATCTTTGATAATGGCTTATGTAAGCCGAAAGCTTAGATTGTATTAAAAAAATATGGATCGATATTGTGAATTTCTTTCTTCGTTCAACGATAATATTATTAAACTTATCAGACGTTGTGAAAAAAATTACATAAAATAAATAGACAACACTTGTCTATATTATTTAATGAAACGTGTATGAATATATATATATATATATATATATATATATATATGCGTGTGTGTGTGTGTGTGTGTATGCATACACCAGAAATACATTGTATTCTGTCTACCAGCCTTGACCTTTAGGTTGAGACTTCTGTTTTTCTTCACCCACTTCCTCTAGGCTCATCTTTTACTCATTTCCTCTTATAATTTTGAATAAATTGTTTGGATGATTTAATCCATATTATAAATCAGGTTTCATGAGGCAGTGATTTGTCTACTGTGATATATCATGATGCACTGTGTTTTTCCCTTGATATATATATATATATATATATATATATATATATATATATATATATATATATATATATATATATATATATATTGCATATCTTGTAATTTTAAATAAATTTTCTGGATGACTTAAACCATTTCATAACTCCTGCTTGATGAGGCAGTTGTCTGTCTGAAATAAATTATTACCGAACTCTTTAATGATGTATTAAGCTTTTCCTTTGATGTGTATTATATTGCTCTGTATTTTAATACATTGAGCTCTCTTCATGGATATACTTTTTTAAAATATTTTATATTAAAAAGACTTATTTGGATTATACTCACCACTTTGATTTGATTTTATGATATATTTAGCTACTTATAACATTTAAGTTGAGCTCTCTGAGGAACATTCCAATTTAGAAAATTTTATTATCATCTGATTATACCAACCTAATGGATAATTTTTCTCCTGACAATTCTGTAAAAAAATTCTTACCTTTCTTTCCATTCTTTCACTTTGTCTCTTATGGATAAAATAATTGGCTTTATAAAAAGACTCGGCTGGAAAACACACTTTTACTTAAACCCTACCGAAACACTACTCTACATAAAAGAAAATTACGATTTGAAATCTCAAAAGACTCCAACAAGCAACAAAATCCTAGACAGTTTTGCATCGGATATTTTCAACTTAATTAAGCAATTAACTTCAGAAAATCATTCAAAGAATTTCTACATAATGTAAACAAAAACATAAAACCTATTATAAAATCTAAGGATATGTGGGTTAGATCTAGACATTTATAAAGTCCAATCGTCTATCAACAACTTCTATCAAACAAAATTCCTAATACCTATAAACTATACAATATTAATAGTATTTCTATAATTAACAATGATGCCGCTAATTTAGGAAAAATATTCAACATCGATGATAGAATGGGATAAATCCATTTGAAAAATGCTTACTTATTCTTTAAAAGCCATAATAATAATTTCGATAACAATCAACAATCTATATTAATCGATCCTTCTAAAACTGAACTAATTTTAATTTCTAAAAATATATTTAAAAAAACAATTATCAACCAAATACACGAATCTTGCAATCAGTGGAAAGATCCTTCTGATAGAATAAAATAGTTCTGTAATATTAAAAAGAAGGATAAGGCTAATTTTATTCAGTTTCACATAACAGATTTATATTTCTCGATCTCCAAAGATTATAAATATTAATTTTGCTAAAATTCATGCAAAAATTTTGGATGATGAATTCAAAGTTATATTGGCTTCTAGAAAATGATTACAGACCAATAATAACTCCACTTGGATGAAAAGTCACAATGATAATTTCGATGTACTTAGGGTGCCTTTGACTCCGCCAAAATTGCTGACTTAGTAGGCATCTACATTTTAAACATCCTTAGTATGATTATTGAGCCTAAACAGTTGTGTCTATATAGAGATGGTGGATTTATTTCATCCCTAATAGTAATGGTCCACTCTCTTATAATATACAAAAGAACATTATCAAGGATTTCAAATTCCTTGGGTTTAGAATTGAAATTTCTTCCAAAATTAAAATAGTTATTATTTTAGATATAACTTTCAACCTTCTAAACAATACTTTTAATCCATATCACAAACATACTCCAATCTATATTAACGTTAACACTAATCATCCCATTCCAATAATTAGACAAATTCCCACAACAGTTAATACTAGAATCAATAGATTATCTTCTAATAAAAATGTTTAATGAAAATAAAAAAAATCTTGTAATGATGTACTAAAAAAAATTGCTTTAAACAATAATTATTTTACCTCGATTCATTAAAACATACTAAAATAAATAGGTCCAGACATAGAAAAATAAAAGTCATATGGTTTAACCCTCTTTTCTGACAACTAATATAAATAATGGTCAATACTTTCTGAAATTGATTGACAAACATTTTATGCAAAATAACCTACAAAGTAAAATTTTTAATAGGAAATTCTTAAAAATTAGCTACTCCTGCACAAATAACATCTATAATATCATTACTTCACGTAATAAGAAAATATTAAACAAATTTTATAACAATAACCAACCAGGTAGCAATCCATCTTTTAACCGTAGAAATAAAAACAACAGCTCAGTTGGAGGTAATGGCCAATCTGAAAATCTTATATACCAAGCAATCGTTTTCCACAAAGAAAATGCAGACAATAAAAAGTATATATCGGAATTTCTGCTGGTAATTGAAAGCAGAGATTCTACTGTTACAAGCATTCTTTCTTTGACCCTTATCTAAAACAACAAACAGGTCTTTCTGAAGATTTCAGGGTATTAAAGAATAAAACATTTATCTTACAGACAGAATGAAAGATTATAGGTAAATCCCAATCTCCTAGCAGCTTCAGAAACAGATGTAATTTGTGCGTGGAAGAAAGAAGTAAAATAGTTAAAAATAAAAATACCAACCAGCTACTAAACAAAAGAAACGAAATCGAATTTAAATGTCGCCATAAAAACAGATTTAAATTATTTTAAAAATAGAATTTTGTTGACATATATTAAATTTGCGGTCAAAGAATTTTCCATTGTACTTTTTTCCTGTCATATAATTATTATGTATGATTTATAATTACGTTTTCTGATATATGTATGTATGTTTACTGGTATATATATATATATATATATATATATATATATATATATATATATATATATATATATATATATTAAAAAGAAGAGAAAAACCGCAAACGTTTTTGGTTGTCATGTGAATGTTTTTTGCAAGGAATTAACTTTTTTTATGTTTTTCGATGTTAAATATAGTCGATATTAGACATTCTCTTTTTTGTGTGTTAGCAACCGAAATGTCTTCCTTGAACTGACAGTGAAAAAGTTCGCCGTGAAGGGTAATAAAACAATTACGACTGGTCCGAGAAAGGGCGGGAAAGATATCTAGATTCTTATCTTATAATGACTCCTGTCCGTTCTTATATATATATATATATATATATATATATATATATATATATATATATATATATATGTAAGTGAATGTGTGCAGATACGCGTATAATTATCATATATATATATATATATATATATATATATATATATATATATATATATATATATTATATATATGCGTGCTTATCTATATACATGCCTGTTGTATGTACGTGTATATGTATATAGGTGTGTATTTTTACATATATATTAGTTATGTTTGTATTTGTGTTTATATGTGTATATATGTATATATATATATATATATGCATGTATGTATATGGATATATATATATATATATCTATATATATATATAAACACATATATATATGGATGGATGTGTATGTGTATATATATGCGTCTGTGCGTGTATATATATGTTTATTTGTATGTACAGATGGATGTGTGTTCTTATGTTAAATTGTGTGCATATGAATAGTATGTATAGATGTATGAATTCGTGTGCATATACGTAACTATATGTATACATATATGTGTGTATATGAATAGTATGTATGGGTGTATATGTATGTGTATATCCGTACGTGTGTATATATATGTATATGTGTATGCATATGCTTTATGTATATCCATGAGTGTATGTATGCGTGTATGCACTTGTGTATATGTGAATAAATGCATATTTTACTTTTTAACTGCTTTTTACATACATACGCAAATATATATATATATATATATATATATGATAATTTTTAGATTAGACGATGATGATGATAATGTTATAAATTTGATTTATTTTTAATGCATTTAACTGGTTGTAACTTTATATTCCCTTTACTCGCCCTGCTCGTTGGATTTGGCACGTTTTTTTCTCCCCACACCCCACCGCTTCAAGAATTTTTGTAGGTCAGACATTTATTCATTTATTTGTGTAATTTTAAATAAATTTTCTGGATGATTTAAACCATTTCATAACTCCTGCCTGATGAGGCAGTTGTCTTCTCTGAAATAAATTATTGCCTAAGTCTTTAATGATGTATTAAGCTTTTCCTTTGATGCATATTATATTGCTCTGTATTTTAATACATTGGGCTCTCTCCATGGATATACTCTTTTTTAAATATTTTATATTAAAAAGACCTATTCGGATTATCCTTACCACTTATTTTATCTGATACATATATATATATATATATATATATATATATATATATGATTTGATATATATGATTTGATATATATATATATATATATATATATATATATATATATATATATATATATATATATATATATACACACATACATAGGGGTGTGGGTGGGTGTGTAATAAAAATAAGTTATGCTATATTTATCGGTAAAAATACTTAATGACACAGATGGGGCGTATGTAAATATAAAATTGGACATTGACGACTTAGTGACGACTGCTTCATGCTTGAACTTAATCTTCTGGCCATATATTTTGTTTATTGACTCGACTATTTATATATACTCGACAATGGGGCTTTATGGACATCAAGGTACATTACTGTATAATTCACACGTTTACTGACTAGGTGGCAACACTTATATTTCAAATTATTCTAAAGGCTAAAATACACGAAATTGGAAATAATTATGGGTCAGGGTACGGTTCTTTGTATCATGTTATTTTGTTATTTTTTATCATTATTAAGTATTGTTTACTTAAAGTATTTTATATTTATTCATTAATTATTTTTTGTTGATTAATATTAAATTTACTTCTTTAATTTAATTTATGCATTCGTAGTTTGCGAATTTGTTTATTTACTTAATTTCTTTTTTTCTTTTTTATATTCTTTATTTTATCTTTATTTTTCTTCTTTTTATGATTTTGCAATCATGTTTGCTTCTTTAATTTAAAGTATTGTTTGTGTCTAAAGTATTCGACATTATTTGCGTTGTGTGTAGGGCGAATATATTTGCATGTTTCTTACTGGTAACATATAAAATTGTTTGCGTGTCTGTATTTTGAGATAAGTTCTGATCGTTTATTTAGTAATTTATGTTGGTCTGGAAAGGTGATTAAACCTATTTTGCCTACCAGACAGAGTTTGCAGTTTTGGGATTTTTTGCCTACCTACTTATTGGCGTCAACCCAAGAACCATTAGAATAATACAATAAACACACAGAGAGACATACACACACACATATATATATATATATATATATATATATATATATATATATATATATATATAAATTTATGTATTTAGGCAGCAAATTCTCTTTTAGGCATGTTTGATTAAATAAATTACAGACATTACATCTGCTTATTTTTAACGAAATCTGTTTATACCCACGCATAAGCTTCCGTGTATTGCAATTAAATCATGTGAGAAATGTGCTATAACTGTGAAAATCGCTTTTATTTCCAAGTACTTTCGATCTTCTTCCGAGATCATCTTCAGCGGTACAAGTAGTAATACAAAACTGTATATTATTCAAGGGTCCAAGTCGTAATTCCCAACTGTATGTTGCTATCCATTACTGTAATTTTTTTCTTTTTGCTTTTAAATGCAACGGTTGAATCATGCTTAGCGTTCATTAGAACGGGAAAAATTATGCATTCTAGATTTTTTCTTTCTTCCATTTTGTAATTCCATAGTCATGCGCGCTTTAAATTTTAAAAATTATTCCTTTTTATGTAGTAATGTTCTGAAATGCCTATAAAACGAACAGTTCTTAGTGTATCTAAGATACAAAAATACTAAATCAGCAACCTGGGCTGAATAATATGCTCCCATAGGGACATCAAAATCGGGTCAATTTTATTTCTTCCCTTTAAGACTAATACTTTCAACCCTCTCCTCACCACCAACTCGAGCATTTCGTCTGAATAAAATGGCTAAATTCTGTATCAATTTTGAGATTGCTGTCAAAGTTAAATTTTAAATTTCTAATTCTGACATGAACACAGTCTATACGCAGGGGTTGAATAAGACTAATGTACTTCTTGTTGGTTGAAATAGATCTATCCCCACCCATATGACGTATTTTTGAATTTTGTTGTGTAATTTATATGCTATGTTATAATAACTGCATTGAACGCTTTTTTATGGATCACGTTTAATACTTGGCATTACTAAGATCCACTTGGATTATATTATGGATTTATAGCCCATGTACTTTCGATTTCCTCCAAGATCATCCTCAGGGATTAATTGGGAAGGCTAATCTGATATAACTGTGATCGCTGTGATGATGATTTTTGTAAAGATGTATGAACCTGCTCTGTAATAATTATTTTAAAATTATAATCAGTTGTAGCTATGGTGTTTTTGTTTATTTGTTTTTTTTTTGTAAACAAGCGTTCGCAATATAAGGGAGCTGACGTGAGATAGTAACAAGGCCAATGGCATTAAATGTTGATTAAATACATCCTGGAGAGTTAGGTGGCCAGGTGTAAGTTGTGATGTCGCAGAAATTGTCCGAAGACCATGACTGGGATCAACTGTGGCTTTATGTGGCATTGGTTCAGATTCCTGTTTCCAGACATAGGGTCTTCCAGCAACCACTTTCTTGACTCAGGGCTGCACTACTTTCTCAAAGCACTTGATGTAGGCCTCCGTGTTAAGTCTGAGGCTCCCATCAACAAATTCGGGAGTTCCTTTTTTTTATCAGAACGATTAGATTGAGGTTTCTGAGGTTAGACTCATCCATCTGTTTCTGAATCTTCTGCACTATTCTCTGCAGTACAGTATGCCGTTCCCAAATTTCTGGCGGGTTGAATTGCGTCATGGTGCTCTTTTTCTCACAGATAGTCCTCCAATATCCTGTACAGTCGACAAAAACAAACAACGCGCATGCGTAAAATTAAAAATACAATATGGCAACAATTAACCTATCGCACCCTATATATACATATATATATATATATATATATATATATATATATATATATATATATATATATATATATATATAGGGCGAGATGGATTAGTTTTTGATTTTTTCTCCATCAATACATTCATTTCTGTAGTTCACTGTTACTAGCAAGCAGAATTTCTTTTTCTCCTGATGATGGGCATGTTGGTCGAAGCTACAGTGAAATAATAATAAAAACGAAAGAATATTAATATAGAACTCAGTGTGTGTGAAGATTTTAATTTTTTAATATTTTTATTGTTCAAATTATATATATATATATATATATATATAGAGAGAGAGAGAGAGAGAGAGAGAGAGAGAGAGAGACACACACACACACACACACACACACACACACACACACGAAGTTTGATTAAAAAGTAGTGTGAATGGTCCTATAGAAAGAAAACTACAACACCTATGATTTCGATATTTAACCTCCTTCGAAGTAGTTCCCTTCCGAAGCAATACACTTTATACATCGTCGTTTCCATCAGCATTTCTGCAGTTCACTTTTTGGGATAGAGAATAGTTGCCACACCATATTCTTTGAATTTCCCCGACGAGTTGAAATCATGATAATTTCAAGTAAGATTTTATTTCTGTAAGAAGGAAAACTACCAAGGGTTAATATCTGGGGGTATATAGTAGTTGAAATGTTGTGCTTCGATTAAAACACCTGTACAAGCCATAAGCACTGATGGAATCTCTGTTGTGTGGTGAAGCGAACACATTCTACTCACTTTCCTTCCAAATGCTGATATAAAAACAAAAGCTAGCCAGAACGTTATGTACGACAGAAATCACGATCAATCTGTGTAGTTTAGCTCCATTGCCAACGCTATAGGCTGGATACTTTCTGATTTATCCTTTCTCATATATATATATATATATATATATATATATATATATATATATATATATATATATATATATATATGCTCTTTACAGTTGGAATTAAGATACCTTTAGTAAATGACCATTTTAACCTACGAATTTTAATATTAAAATTCGCAAGATTTTTCAAACTGTTTCTGGTATCGACTTGTAAGGTAGCGTGAATCCTGCGAGTTTAAAAAATTAAAATTCGTAGATGAAAATGGTCATTTACTAAAGGTATCTTAATTCCAATTGCAAAGTAAATTTGCTCTGTTTATTGAGAATAAACATAGAGTGTTCTTTTGTGAGTCAGATTTAACATATTTCAAATTCTATGTTGTCTGAATAGGACTCGCCTGGATTATACCAACAGATTACTATATATATATATATATATATATATATATATATATATATATATATATATATATATAAGTGATAGAAATTATTAGGAGGATTTGATAATTATAATTAAGTAATTAATCGAGACTGAAAGAAACCTCAACAGAATGCAGAAAGCACTGGACGGCCGTTTCGTCCTGTATTTAGGGCTCATCAGCAGTGCGCATCCACTACCGAGAATGAAAACCCTGACAGTTAGGTTGTCATGCAAACGTCATACCAACTGTTTCCATGGGCCTCGGTAACGAAGAGATAGCAAATCAGACTCAATATAGCGCTGCTCGCTCACATATTCCGTGGTGGAACTCAACTGAGTTTCTCTGTAACCATAGGACTGTGCCCCCAGGACGCACGATTACTATCACCAAGCCGCTCAAACTCGAGCATTAGAAGCCGGTTCATGCAATGATATATAAATGATAGAAATTATTAGGTTAGGTTATCATGTAAACGTCATACCAAAATGACGTTTGCATGATAACCTGTCAGGGTTTCAATTCTCGGCCGAAACTTTTTGAATATGAAGATGAAGACAGCATTCCGAATAATGTAAATAATGCAACTCATAATACCTCGTCTCAGAGATATAGACAGATATATATAGAGAGACATAAAGGCCAGAGCGTATGACGACCGAAACTTTGTGAATATGGCAATGAAGATCATGATAACAGTCCAAATAATGTAAATGATGCAAGTAATCATAAAAACTCATCTCAGAGATATAGACAGATGGAGCCCAGTTTTCAGATAACTTGCAAGAGTATCTATTTATAAATTTAGCAAGCTAGCTAGCTATTTACGTGTGTTTGTACACTAATATATATAAAATTGTCTTTGTATACGTGTATATATAGATTATAAATACATTAAAGAAGTGATGTAGATAGGTGTAGATGCATTGCGTGTTACGTGTCTATAGTATTGATAAAAATAGGTGTTGATTTTTTAAGCTTTTTGCTGACATGACAGTGCTTAATCCTTTGAACTCTGCGTTCCTGAACAAATTGAAACCTTCTGCCTGATCTCTTGAGTCAAAATTCGCAAATAATTGGCATGTAATGTTCCACAGTAGATATAAAAATAGCTATAAGTGTTTACCTCCATTCAACCGGTAGCTGGGCATATTAAGACTTTTTTTGTCTACAACTATTTACCCGAGGGTTGGGCATTACGTCATTTTTTTCGGTCACCGGTAATCCTGTGGTCAGGGCTCAAAAGGTCAAGCTTGCAATTAATTAGTAGAAAACTGGCAGAAATTAATGTAAACATCCAAAAAGCTAATAATTATTTAAGAAAAGATTAAATGCCCTTATTCTTAAGTTGGCATCAAATAATAAATGGCGCCTCAAAACAAATTCACATAAGGATTACCTCGGATAGCAAAGTATTTTCACTCTGCCAACTGTCAATTATGTCCTTTAAAAGAAATTTCAAAAGAAAACATTGAAAGCTTCTGTAATTTGATTTGAAATACTAAATTTCATCTAGACTTACGACGACCGTATCACGTTGTAACACCGGTTCTCATAAGCTTATCGAAGTTAAGTTAATGTTTAATCACGTTAACACCTTGATGTGTGATTATTCGTGATTAACAGGGGTTTTAAGATTAGATATGCGGGTGGTGTAATGTACAAAGGCGGAATGAGAAATGAGAGACCGGAGTTCGAATTCCATTCGGGTTCGTTATATTCACTTCGGTATGATTTCACCTCTTCTACTCCCATCTATGGAATAAATAGTAAGATATGTATTAGAGAATTATTAATATCTCCCAAAAATTCTTACAGCCCAAAAATGTATCGGCTCTAAGAAGGTGGATAAGCCATAAAAAATCAGCCAATACATCAATAAAATTCATCCAGTAGATGTTCAAGAGTGACTCAGTTCTGAATGTACAATGAAATAATGAGGATTAATAGCGATTGAATTTAAGAGGTTAAGACTATCATGTCCAGAGAAGCATCTGCGCGGGAATTCCTTCTTTGGAGTTGAATATTCTCTTAACGAATGGGATACAAAAGTAATCTGAATTGGAATTGTTACCTGAAATGATGGGTTCTAAATATTTCAAGGGAAAAATGTCATTTTTGACCAACAATTATGTGTGCATTTTCTTAACTTGTTGATGCTAAAAAGCGAATATATAATACAAAAATGAATTAATAATTATATGGACAATTACTGAATGCTTCCCAGTTTTTTCATCATTTCAATTCGTCCTGGGTATGGCGATAAACTGCAAAGCCTCTGATTGGAAGTTTAGAGGTTTTGAAGAGCATGGAAGCACCTCTTAGTTGCTGCTGTCATCAGGTCCACCCTGACCCGGGATGATATCATCTGTTAGGGTCCCAGCTATGAGAAAATAGTGAAACCCCCAAATAAAATTCAAAACATTAGGAAAGTATAAAAATACATTTTTATGAAACAATTTCCAACAATATATTTTGTAGCAAAATGACAGTTAATATATTTTATAGTAAAAATAAGCACCTGGCAAATGTTGACTAAAATAAATAATAAAAATTACTATGATTAATATCATTTTTTGTAAGGCGAAACTTGTTTTCACGTCTCGTTCGATTTTATAACATTATTTGGTAAAATATTTCAGATATGTATTTAAAATTTAATCATAAAATAATGTCAAACTCTTGAATTAATTATAAAATTTGAATTTCGATATTCTGATTTCGGCATTACCCATAGAGGTGTTGATATGCCGCTAAACAACAAAAAAAAAAAACAACAAAAAAAAAAAACAGACCAATTCTAATATAATCTTATTGATGACAATATTTTTTTTCCTCAGAGTTAAAACACAGAACAAGGCACTTTCTTTTTAAATATTAACATTTTTATTCGGCATTTATGTAATATCTATTTTTTCTTTCATACTTTCTTAATTAGATAATTGTTTTTTTATTAATTAGATAATTGTTTAAAATTTTTAAGAATTATGTCATGTATACATTTACATACGTAGAAATAAAGAACGTTTTGTCAATAAAATTTTTTAAAAAATTATTTTAAAAATATTCGGGTACAAACGACTGCTTTTCAAATTTCGATTCGTAAATTTACTTTTTCATTAACGTTATTATTGCATTACGTGCTTAAAAGCAATAAAGAATTTTAAACGATTTTCGAAGTATTAAGAACTTAATGAAAAATTTTAAAAATGGAAAAAAAAATTGTAAAAAATACATTATTCATCCAAAATTTTTTATTTCTTCACAAAATAATGTCCTTAATATAACGTATTTACAAAAGCAGGTCAAAGCTGCTTTTCTAATTAATTAATGTCATACTTTTTTTACATTTTTTTATATTCAGAGCAGATTTTCTATGAAACGGGTAACTGTCTTACAAAAACAAAAAACCAAAAAAAAAACCAAAAAAAAAAAACCTGGTGATTTACTTTCTATAAAGAGTCTTGTTTATAAACAAATCCCGTGCTTAAAGATTTAATTTCTCGAAATTTCATGAAAATATGTAAGTGGGTGGAAACATGTTAAAAAAATCTCTATTTAACAATATTTTCTAAAAAAAATTTCAAAAATAATTTCATTTATTTCTGAATTAGTCTTCAAAGTTTCATTAAAATCTGACAATTATTTGATTTTTGCAAGAATTTCCTAAATTAACGTGTGTTTTCCTCGGGAAAGGCGCAAAATAAAACAAACCTTTTTTCTCTCTTAATGCGCTGTCGTAAAAAAAAACGAAATTTTTTAACCAAAATCTCCTTCGTGCTAGAAAGGAGTAAAAATTTCAAAAAATATTTAAAAAATACTTTGGCCTTTCCTCTTCATAACAACATAAACATATTGAGACAAAATGTTCCATATTGAGACAAAATGTTCTTTTCATTGATTTATGGACCTTTTTTCATCGTGATATGCTGCTTTTTTTTTACGTGACCTTACGGAGGGGTACCCAAGCCACAGGTTAACAATTTAACAATATGAATAAGATGCCTGAAGTAGTCAATACTTATTGATGACAATGTTTTTCCCCAGAGTTAAAACACAGAACAAGGCACTTTCTTTTTAATGGAAAAGAGACTTAACATTGTAATTAATCTGTATTTTAGCAATAAAGGAGAATCAGGTTAACTATTTCAGATTGGAAAAAAAAAACAATTTCAACAAATGGAAAAAAAAAAATTAATGAAAAAAAAAAATTATTTAATCAAAATATTTCCACTCTGCTGAGAGACATTTTTTTTCTACTCTGGTAGCCTACTGTCATTTTTTTTCCTTCAAAACAATAATTTTTCAAAAGACCTCATTGAAAGCTTTTCAATTGGATCTTGATTGGAATTACTGCCTGAAAGTTCTGTGTTCCAGATATTTGAAGAAAATTAGGTAAAAATGTTCAACAACAGTATTTTGTCATCATTTCAAACTGATGTCTAGTAACAGTTTAACTACTTTCAAAGATACTATTGTACTGGTTCTTTTGATTTTTAATACTCATTAGCAGCATGGCCCGTGCTTGATTCAAAAATCGTACGACTCATACAGCAATCGCTATCACTCGACTTAAAATATTTTTGCTCTTCCTTGCCTTTAAAGGAGTGCCCTCTGCCGAGCTGATGTTGCTACATGCTTTACTTCTTGCCTATCTCACACTGCGAATTTTTTCTAAGCCCTATACTAAACATTAGATCTGTTACGAAAAAAGAACTAAACAAAATGAACACAAAACGATCAGATTTTAAAAAAGAACTCGTAACTGGAAAAACCGAATCAAAAAAGAATGTTAACAACAAATACTTTTTCACCCCAACCCAGTTCTGCGGAATCAGAATCAACGTTGAGTTTAAGCAAGCGAATGAGCCAATTGGAGTAAAGTGCCATGCAGATTTGAATTTTTCACACTTGTGACGAATGCAGCTATCGATTTTTTCTGCATGCTAGCATGCAAGTTAACATTCGTGTCAATCAGCTGTTGGCTCTCACGCTGGCCAATAGAATCTTCCTGCCTATTCGGGGAAGCTAGCTATAGGCTATCACTCTGGCCAGTAGAAAATGGCCGCAAACTATATGAAAACTGCCGTAGAAGCATGAAAAAATCGATTATTTCCACTATCGATGGGAGTTGGGAAATGCAAAGTCGGTCTTGGGCTTCCCGCTTACTTGGGGCATGTGGATGTAAATTTTGGTGCAAATCCGTCGAAAATTGCGGCCGTGCATTCGTTACACACTTACACACACACACGCGCGGGCGCGCGCACACACACACACACACACACACACACACACACAGACATCCTGCCTTTTATAGACAGAGATTACATTTCTGATGTAAAATTTAAGCGAAGATTGTGTTTCTTCTCCTACCCATATATCAAGTGGAACTCGTAGATACTAAAAATGCTGGAAATATGATCGGTTTTCTGTACAGCCCCAGTAAGTACCTGACTCCAAGTGCTATCCTCTACATTTATAAGAGCCAAATCATGCCGATAATATAGTACCGCTGCCAAATATGAGCAGTGGCTGCCCAGATTTCCATTTTCGGTTTTCATAGATTCTAAAAGCGTCTCCGTTGCCTTGTAGGGGGTGAATTATTTGCCATATTACGGCTACTTTCCCGCGTACGGAACTTTACAAGGTTACCGCCAATCTATTGATATTTCCATGGAAAGTGTCCAGACGAACTACATTCCTTATTTCCACCAGTCCTAATCTTCACGGCTAAGATACGCCATGCGACACAGATTGTAGTGACCAACCCTTATTTCCTTCGTATTCCCTGTTGAAATGAATGTTCCATTTCAATAGCTTCTCTCTAGGCAAATTTACTTTGTGGAACCGATGCCTAGACGGAATATTCCCCTATCATTACAATCTTAGACTGTTCAAGTATATGTAAAGCTGTTTTCTTCCTCACATATCCTCATAAACTGTGCCTTTTATCTCTTACTCTGTAACTTTCTAACATTAGTGGCTCTTAGGCCTTGTACAGGGTGAACATTATTGTAATATATATATATATATATATATATATATATATATATATATATATATATATATGTATACTGCCACTTAAATCGACTGAAACGAAAATTGAGATCTCTGACAAACTTGATGCTGCACTTGATTCTGTAAATATTACCAATGATATGGAATCATCTTGGAAGGCTATGTGAGATGCAACACATTCTACATCCTTGGAGGTTCTCGGCCTGCCACATCGTGAACATCAAGACTGGTTTGATGACAATAATACAGAAGTTCAGCAGCTTATAGATCAATTGCACTCTTCTCATAAGGCATGGATTGAGGACAAGAACTCGTCCGATAAGAAGATCGCTTACAAGAAGTGCAAAAGTCAGGTTCAACGAGCTCTCAGAGTCATGAAAGAGCGTTGGTGGTCTGAAAAGGCCACTGAACTCCAAGAAGCTTCAGATAGAAAGAATCTAAAGGCTTTCTATGTTTGCCTCGAGCATTTTCGCTCCTCAGAAAAGTGCTATCGTTCCTATCTCCACAGCAGATGGTGAAACTCTCTTGACGGATACGTCAGATATTTTAGATCGCTGGAAAGAGCATTTCGAAATTGTGTTAAACACTACTTCGGTTACTGATGAGGAAGCTATCACATCAAGCGAGCAAAATCCTGAAATTCCGGAGTTGTCTTTTGAATCTACTTATCAAGATGTAAGCAAATCTCATATGGAAAATCACCTATTCCTAAGGATCCTATTCCACCGAAGTGTATAAGCATGGTGGCCAAAAGTTGGTAAAAAGTTACATTTCCTTTTCGCGGAGATATGGAAGGCAGGTTGTGTCCCACAGGGTTATAAAGACGCCTCTATCAAACACCTCTACAAAAACAAGGGTTCCAGGTGTGTCTCTGATAATTATCGAGGGATATCACTATATTCCATTGCAGGCAAAATCCTAGCTAGACTGATTCTAAACAAAATCATTATACACCTTGTTGACGACATCTATCCTGAATTGCAGTGTTGTTTTCGGTTGGGTCGGGGCACCATTGACATGATATTTTCTCTTCGTCAAGTTGCAAAGAAAAACTATGAGTTATACATGGTGTTGGTGGACTTGACGAAGGCCTTTGACTCTGTGAATCGAGAGGCACTTTGGCAAGTCTTGAGGAACCTTAGCATCCCTGAAAACATGCTAAAGGTCATCATCTCCTTTCATGAAGGAATGAAAGCTAATATCGTGTCTGATGGTATGATGTCAGAATCCTTTGATGTCACAAATGGTACCAAGCAAGGTTGTGTCATGGCCCCTGTCCTTTTTGCCCTTTTCTTCTCGGTGATGCTGAAATATGCATTTGCAGACACAGAGAGCGGTGTCAAGTTTCAGTTTCGAACAATTGGTGGTCTCTTCTATCATCATCGTTTCAAAGCCAAGACCCACCTTCGTACGCAAATTATTTGTGATTTGTTGTTTGCTGATGCTGCTGCTCTTGTAGCGACATCCTTTGAGGAGGCTCAACATCTAATAAATCGTTTCTCTGCTGCATGTAAAGCATTTGCTCTTACTTAGTGATATAATGGAATATGCATACACCTGTGTTCCCCCTCACTGGAATATGATTGGCTGGTGTCCGTCATAAATACCGACGGACGTGTAGGAGAGTCAAGAGAGCTTTAGTTGAGAGCTAAGTCTATAACGTCACCCATTGGACTACGCCATTGATCTACACTTGTTACCTGCGACTACGACGTGTATCAGTCAATTATTGCTAGTCTATTCTATTTGGTTACAGTAGCCAATACCACTTAACTACTTCGTTCAAATATATCCCTTTCCGGGACATATCAGTTGGCGACGAGATTCGTAACGACCTCAAAAGTTAAAACAAAAGAAAAAAATACTGTCGACAATGTGTACTAAAGAAGAACGTTAGAAAAATTTGTTCGACGCTTACAGAGAGTAAATAATTTTTTCACTCATGTTTGTTTTAAAGCTTATTGACGAGGAACGTTAGAAAAACTTGTGAAACGTTTTCCCCCTCTTGTTTGGAATAAGAATTTTATTGTTTACTGGAGCGGAAGTGTTTTCTGGTGAATACGTTGGCAGAATTAGATAAGATTATTCGATCACGTATTATCTAGGACAACAAATGAACCAGGGTCTAGATTGTTTTCTGCTGAAGGGATTTTAAATTCACTCTCAGAATTTAAATACGACCCTGGAAGTGGTTCAACATTTCCGGCTTATTTTCGTAGGTTTGAAACAATATTTACGAAAAGGTGTGAACAATGGTCCGACGAGGAAAGAATTACTTTATTGTTGCAGAAGTTGGGAACAGAAGAAAATACGAAATACACAAATTTAATCCTCCGAAAGAAGCCAGAAGAAATGACATTCAGCGAAACAGTGGAAATTTTGTCAAAAATTTTCAATAAAAGAGATAGCCTGTTTCATACTCGATACAAGTGCCTGAATATCGTTAAACAAGATGATGATGATTTTGTTAGATATGCAGGTATGGTTAACGCGCAGTGTGAGGCGTTTAAGTTGAAAGAGTTGTCAAGCGACATGTTCAAGTGTTTAATTTTTGTGCAAGGTCTAACGACACCAAGCGACAAAGAAATTAAAGCAATAATCCACTCGATCATGGAAAGAGATCCAGAGATTACGTTACAAAAAGTAACTGAAGAATGTCATCGAATGATAAACGTAAAAAAAAGTCACAACTCGGATTGAGGAGAAGAACATTTCGCGAATACAAACTGTACGACAAAAGAAGTGGATACAAAAAGAAAGAAAAATAATATGCAGTGCTTGTGGAGGACAGCATTGCAAAAAGTATTGCTACTTTAAGGATAAAAAATGTTATAATTGTGGGCGTGTAGGCCATAAAAGTTCACATTGTCGGACAAAACTGAGAAATGAAAAACCAAAGTCTCAGCCAAAAGCGAACGTAGTTTTGTCTAAACTCGAAATTGACGAGGGTCAAAGAAAAAAATACCTCAATGTAGAAATGGGTAGACCGTAAAATTATTACTCGAATTTGGAAGGGATATCTCTGTGATAAACGAGCTAACATGGAAAAAAGAAGACACAAAATTGCCAGAGGAGTGTTTGGAAAAAGACTCAAATTTCGAGGTGAATTAAAATGTAACATTTCGTTCATGGGAAAAATTCACAAATCGAAAGTATATGTGGTCCCTGGTTCAGTAAACCTCTTTGGTACAGACTGGATAGTATTATTCAATTTGTCGGAATTACCAGTAAATTCTTTCTGTAACCAAGTGAACGCCAGAGAAAATTATGAGAGAAAGCAAACAGAAAAATTTATTACAAAGTTGAAAAATGAATTCTCTCATGTTTTTCAGAAGGACTAGGTCTGTGCACAAAAACAGAAGTCAACTTTGAGTTGAAAGAAAATGTGAAACCAATTTTTAGAACCGAAAAGAAGTTCCATTTTCGGCACTAGAATCAATAAATGAGGAGTTAGAAAAGTAGGAAAAAAATTGGCGTAATTTCAAAAGTGGAATACTTAGATTAGACGTCTCCAACCGTTCATATAAAAAAGAAAAAGCGGAAAATCAGAGTATGTGCTGATTTCTCGACAGGCTTGAACGATTGTTTAAAAGACCATGCAAACCCTCTACCGTCTCCGGAGGATATATTTACTAAATTGAACGGAGAGAGAGTGTTTTCAAAATTGGACTTGTCGGAGACTTACCTTCAGGTTAAAGTCAGTGAAGAATATTCAGAGTACCTGGCAATAAATACTCATAAACGGGATTTTAAAATTACATCGTCTCCCTTTTGGATTGAAGGTAGCTCCAAGCTTATTCCAGCAAATAATGGACACAATGCTGGCTGGTATGGATTATGCGATCGCATACTTAGACGACATTTTGATTAAATGTGAAAACGAGGCCCAACTCAAAACGCATATTAGAGCAGTATTTCAGAGAATTGAGGAATACGGGTTCAAGGTGAGTGCTGAAAAATCCGAGTTCTTCCTAAAGAAGATAAAATATTTAGGGTAGATAATTGACAGCAAAGGAAGAAAAACGGACCCAGAAAGAGCTGAGGCTATAAAAAATATGCTAGCACCTGATAATGTGGCTTTTGGGATTGGTAAGCTATTATAGTATTTAAAAAAAATGTATGAAATGAGAGTCCCTTTAAATAATTTGGTGAAAAAGGGTACAAAGTAGATATGGTCGAAAGAATGCGAGAATGCTTTTTAAAAAAAGAAAAACTGTCTAATAGCAGACCTATCGTTGCTGCATTTCGACCCGAAGAAGAAAATGATTGTAGCGGCAGATGCTAGTAATGGCGGACTAGGCGCTGTATTGCTACATAAACTCGAGAACGAATCTACGAAGCCAGTAGCACATGCCTCGAGAAAGTTACTTCTCGCGGAACGAAATTATAGCCAAATTGAAAAAGAGAGTTTGTCAATAAACTTTTCTGTAAAGAAATTTCACAGATTCATATATGGAAGTCAATTTACTCTGCAAACAGACCACAGACCGCTGTTAACAATTTTTGGTTAAAAAAAGGTATACCAACTCACACGGTAAATCGACTACAGCGTTGGGGTATAATTCTATTGAATTACAATTTCAGAATGAAATAAGTGCCTTCAAAAAAGCTAGGTCACGCCGACGGGTTGTCGAGATTAATACCGAAATATACAGAAGAAACAGTAATAGTGGCGCTGAGAGACGAAAGTGAATTGTCGGGTCTGTTATGCAATACCATTAGAGAACTACCGGTTACTCTAGATGAGGTGAAAAAAGCAGCGGAAAACGATGATTTCATTAAGAAAATGAAAAAGCAAGTCTGGTTGAACGAGAAAACAAAAAAGGAATGAATGTGTCACCTTTTTCAATATGTAATCAGGTATTACTTTACGCAGACAGAGTTGTAATGTCGTGTACTTTACAGAAACAAATTCTAAAAGAATTTACCACTGGTCATCCAGGGATTTCGCGAATGAAATCTCTAATGAGAGGTTACAGGTATTGGCCGAGGATGGACCAGGACATAGAAAATGTGGTGAAACAGCGTAAATGATGTCAACTGGCAGGAAGGGCTCCACCTGTAAAGAGTCAACCATGGCCAAAGACGGATGTTCCATGGACTCGAATGCATATCAACTATGTAGGACCCATAAATGGATTGTATTACTTGATTGTGGTAGACAGTTTTACTAAGTGGCCATAAATTGTTAAGTGCAGCCATCCAACTGCGACAAATACGATAAATGTCCTTAGTGAAATTTTTAGTCGTTTCGAACTCCCTAAAACTATAGTCAGCGACAACGGAACGCAGTTTACAGGAAGTGAATTCAAGAAATTCTCTACAGCATTGCCCATCGATCAGCTGACAACAATAGTTTAACATCCAAGATCGAATGGACAGGCAGAAACATTCGTGGACACATTTAAACGAGCCTTGAAGAAAAGTCAAGGCGTTGACAGGAATGAAAACAGCATTCAAAATTTTTTGGCAGTGTACAGAATCACGCCAAACCCGAATACGACGTCAGGATTATCGCCAGCAGAGTTAATGTTTGCAAGAAGAATACGCTCTGTTTTCGACAGGCTTATGCCTAGTCCAGCGAAGAAAACTGCGAAGAAACAAAACTACACGACTAAAGTTTATAAGCCAGGAGATAAAGTTTTCTTCAAAGATTTTTAGGCCTGGAAAAGCGTATTGGGAAGAAGGTGTAATAACCAAAAGAATTTGTCAAGTTATATACGACGTAGAAGGAGAAAAATTCCCTTGTAAAAGACATTGGAATCAGTTAAGACCGAGACAGAAGTCGCGGAAAATACCGATAAGATTCCAATGGAAGTCTTATATGACGCCTTTGATATTCCCGTTCCAGTGAGTCAAATTTCGCCAATGGAGGTATCTCCGATCTCAAGGCCAGAGGTACCAGTGTGACAAACGCCACCACTACAAGAAGGATTGAGGCGAAAGGCTTAGAAAAAAAGTTAATCGTTTATGTCCAGATCCTAAGTATTAAAGTTAAAATTCACGGGAGAATTTAGCTTAGGGGGAGGTGATATAATGGAATATGCATACACCTGTGCTCCCCCATCACTGGAATATGACTGGCTGGTGTCCGTCATAAATACCGACGGGCGTGTAGGAGAGCCGAGAGCCAAGAGACTTAGTCTGAGAGCTAAGTTTCTAACGACGTTCATTGGACTATGCCATTGATCTACACTTCTTACCTGCGACTACGACGCGTATCAGTCGATTACTGCTACCGTATTCTACCTGGTTATAGTAGCCAAAACCACTTAGCTACTTCGTTCAAATATATCCCTTTCCGGGAAATATCACTGAGCATAAAGAAAACTGAAGTAGTGCACCAACACCGTCCTACTTCGAAGCAATTCCGTGGTGAGAAACAAAAACCACCAGACTACAGATTTCCAGAGAGACCATTAAAAGTAGAAAACCTGAACTATGTAAAGACTTTCACCTATCTTGGTAGCAAAGTCAATTACAGTGGAACTTTAGATGATGAAATCATGCATCGGATTGCTAAGGCTACCAGTGCTTTCGGCAAACTTCGCCATCGCTTGTGGAATGAGCGGGGTATTCGACTGGATACGAAAATTCAGGTCTACAGAGCTGTTGTACTTGCCAACCTTTTGTATGGCTCAGATTCGTGGACTCCATACAGATATCATATACACCAGCTAGATGTTTTCTATAAAAGCTGTCTGCGTGCAATCTGTGGAGTTAACCTTCAAGATAGGATATCTAACGTAGACCTGTTTAACAAGTGTAATATTGGAGGAATCGAGACTTTTATCATATAGTCTCAGTTACGGTGGACTGGTCATGCCTTGAGAATGTCTGATGACAGGGTACCCAAGATCCTCATGTACAGCCAGTTAGATCAGGGCTACAGGGATGTAGGACGCCCATGGCTAAGATACAAAGACAAGTTGTAAAGCAACTTGTCAGCAGTCAATATAACACATAACGCCCTTGAGCACTTAGCCTTGGAGCGGGTAGGATGGGGATCAACGTGTTTTAGTGGACAATTTTCAATCTGCATGTCTGAATCATCTTCAAGAATCAAGAGCAAGATCTAAAAGGTCAGCCAATCTAATCCTCACACTTGCTTCATATGTGGTCTTCTTTGTAAATCACTAGCGGGTCTTAAATGCCACTTAAGATTATCTCACAAAATTACATAACTGAATCAACTAAGCTGTCAGATCCTCATACATCGAAACCGACGGGAGAGTCCATTTTATATATATATATATATATATATATATATATATATATAAATATATATATATATATATATATATATATATATATATATAGTCATCTAAAGACAGACTGTTTCGCTGTATCACAGCTGATCTGTGCGGCTAGACGTCCGTCTAGCTAGGATCGAAACCCGACTGAATTGGCGTCATTAAGCCGTTGCTGTACGGTAGGGATGAAGGTGAATTTAAGCGTACTTATTTTTAGATAAACACACAGTGTCTGAGAGAACTCGATTCGATTTACCGAAGAGTATATATATATATATATATATATATATATATATATATATATATATGAAGAAATATAGTTTTAAGGTATGCTATATTTATCGGATAAAGTGCTGAATATCTGAGAGCGTATGTTTAATATAAAATGAAGATTGAAGTCAACACTCAGAGGCGACAGGCTATTTCATGCTGACGATTGAGTCTCTCTGTCTATCTGTCTGTCTGTCTGTCTGTCTCTCTCTCTCTCTATATATATATATATATATATATGTTTTCTCCCCTGAAGAATGGACGGACAGGTCCGCGTCCGAAACTCTGGATTTGGGATGGCCAAGATAAGATCAATCAGCTAAATGATAAACTTTTACTTCCTTTTTTATGCTATTTATTTACTATCAAGCACTTTATTGCAAAAAATTTCTTACCTTAAATGTCTTTTCTCTCAATATCCCTGAATCCCTATATATTGACTGTCAGCATTTTGGGCTTCATGCTATCTTTCACGTCGCTATGTTGACCCCATCAATAAAAACATTATTGGTCTGACGAAGTTACTTCTTGTTACGGAACGCATCAAGTTTTTACACTGAGTAAAATGCAAACACGATATATATATATATATATATATATATATATATATATATATATATATATATATATATATATACGTGTATGTGTGTGTGTCTTCGTATATATATATATATATATATATATATATATACACTTAACATCAGAAAGAATCATTTGAAAGGAAAGAGGGCTTGGAGAAATTGATAGTCACACCATAAAAGGTAAGAGGGAAAGCGGAAAAGAAAACATATCTTATCTAATGAGGGTGAGTATATGAATCGCGGAACAAGGTTTCGGAGAAATAATAAAAAGAAAATTTATTAAGAGCTACAAAGAACAGGAAATTGTGGAGAGTCATGATCATCAATAAAGGTGCACAGCACATAAGAGATAAAAATTTTATGATATAAAGATATTATATTCTATAATATCCTAAAAATTACATGTAAAAGAGAACCAGCGTGTGATTAATAAAACTGACATATGAGAATTCATATGTGCTAGAAAGGTGAATATTAGTTAAAACATATTAACGCTTTAGAGGACGTTGAAAATCTTTAAAAGGAAATTTGCAATTATTTGTGGAAAATTCGTTCGAGGCGCAAATTTCTTTTAAAATTCAGTTCAACGTCTTTGTGTGTTTCTCTTTCTCAAGGATCTTTTTCTTCCAATCAGGGGAATAATTAAAAGCGAAAGAAGGAAAGAAAGGAGATAAAAACCAAACAGAAGAAAATGATCCTTCCAGCTTTCACACTTATTCAATCCCATCCAATTTTCTACAAGATAACGATACATATACAAAAATAATGTCGTTTCCTCACATAAAGTTGAACGTCAAAAAACGACATTATTTTTGCAAAAACCTAATATATTCATCCGCAAGCAATTCTCTGAATTTTTTGAATTGGACAATAATCTGACACGGTTTTTACTATTTAAGCCATAACTGGGAGGTGAAGATTTAAGTGGATTGATAGCTTTCCAAAGAGTATTTGCACGGAAGTTAATATAATGAACACGTGAAAAATTCGAACTCGGCTCTTCAGTCTGAGGCTAGAAGCAGAGATACCATGTCAGGACCAATAACATTGCCGATTCTTCTTTGGATTCTTATCAAGAATCTCTAAATACGTAACAGAAGCACTACACCAGAGGTGGTAGCAATATTCAAATCAAGGACGAATCGGAAATTCATAAATATGTAAGGTAGTTTCCTACGCGAAAAATTGACTTTCACGACACAGGAACTTAGTTTATTAGCCACAGATTTAGCAGTTGATTCAAAGTAATATTTTCACTTCATGCCAGCAGAAAAAAGTTAGTTTCAGAAGGCACAATAAGTCTGGAGATTAACATCAGCCATAATGATGGAAAATAAAATAAAAATAAAAATGGTTCTGTCAGATGATAAAAGTAGAGCATGTTCGTTTATGAGGCGTTGAAATTAACAAGTCATTCCTTGCCCAATTAAACAACAAATTGTAGGTAATGTTTGAGATCAGCTGCCAATTTGACCTTATCGAAATGATCAGATCATATTGGTAAGATTGTGGACGCCAGTAATAAATCCTGATAGAACCTCTATTTTTTTAAAGTGTTACCTTGATGTAAAGGTGAGAATACGGTTTATTGTTTTGTGCATTTTTCTATTTTTGTATATTTACTAAATTTATTTTCTATCCGTATGCAGGCGGCTTGTAACCCGTAAATATATTTTGAGCAATTCTGATATATTTTCCAAATATTAGGTTGGCCAGAATGTCCTGACTCTCTTAGGAAGAGGAAAGAAAACATCATTTTTATTAAGTAACATCACCATTTATTCTTCAAAATAAAGTGCATGATTCTCGATGATCTGTCAGCAATCAACCAGCATCTGAATCTATCCCAGATACCTGGCCGCTGACTTTGAATAAAAAAATATAAACAAGCTTTCTTCACTTCATCAAGTCGCGGAGGAAGTATGCCATTGAGTGGAATAGGCTAGAGTCACTTGAAGCAGCATCGAGACTGAATGATGGATGTGGAAGAATCTCAACACCGTTCATCCGTTTGAACTTTTCCTTAGTCAACCTGACCGTATGTTGCCTGGCATGGTCTTGCTGAAACAAAGCCTGACGTCGATTGACCAAAACTAGATAATCTTTTAATTTGTCGTACACGAAGTAGAGCGGATGGCAGTAAAGGTTAGCGTTGATGATGCGACTGTGTAGAACAAGGTCGAAATTCAGTATTCCTTGGACATTGCACCAGACAGAGATCAAGATTTGTTGTTTCTTTACGCTTCCTACATGAGCCAGGACATTCTGGCCATCCTAGTAAATTTGTTAATTTCAGGCAAACCCTGTATTTCAATTTCAAGTTGAAGGATAAACATTTTAAAGGTAAAATCTAATCTCAGATATTCAGTGTTCCTTCCAAGAATTCACTTATTTGATTTCGAAAGAAATGGCAGAAACGCTAATCCAATTTACGAAACTTCCAGGAAGCACCATTTTTTGGTCCTTTTTCTTCTATCATTTTTATGAAATGATGAAATTATAAATCCATATTTTTAATTCTTTGCAATGCAGATCAAAATTAAAAGACATAATTAATTTCTCAAAATCGATAATGTCTCTCATAATTATTTTACGAGAAATCAATTGTCTTCTCTGTATCAATCAATAAATTTTGATGCATGCTAAAGATCGAAGCGTTTTAGTTCCGTCTGTAAAACTCAGTAGAGCTTAAAACTACATGGTACAACCGTTTCAATTGAAATATTATAAAAAGAGAAATAATTATTGAGAATAATTCTTTGGAACATTAAAAAGTCAGATCAAGGACGTCTTGGATAATGACATAGTTTCTTAAATTGGTACTGTGATAGAGTTCGAACCTTACAGGTAATCCGATTTTTGAGCATTGTGTCAAACTGAGGCAAGAGTATTAATACCAGGGTGGATAAAAAAATCACTAGACACAGTAATGGCACACAGAGAAACACACACAGGCAAACATGTATACGCACACTCATACACATACCCGTTTTCAGGTAGACGCCAAGGGAGGTGTAGAATAAAATTCGTTATAAAGGGTGTTTCATTAAGACTGATCAAAGTCAGCAGTAAATAAATCAGTGTTATTGGTGAACATTTTTTTATTTCTCTGTTGGATCATGCTATTTAAGTCATGGCAATTATGTATGAAAAATAATATCGCCCAAATGTCCGCCAAATATGAAAGAAAAATATAATCATTAGACAGTTAAACTTAATTAACACTTAAAATCGGTCCAAGTTATTGGAACACCAAATATATGTTCGTGAAAATATCTAATCAGAGAGACACGTAGGAATTCTTCGACCTATAATAAGGAAGAATTGCTTGGAGAATTTGACATTCACAAGGCATATCGAAGGCAAAAGAACAGATATTTATTAAATTTGACACCATCTTCTATGTCTATGTCTCTTCAGGACGAGGGCCACCCTGGCTACACGCAACTTCCTTGTAGCATTTAGTAACGTTTCTTTTTTGATATTCTGTCAAGGATAATATCCTATAAAAGATAAAGAAGTTTGAAGTGTCAAGCTTTTTTCTTGTCTACAGAAAAATTTATTATTTGTTTGACCTATTATTTATTTTTCTTTAAACTTCAGACTGACTTTTTGAAGAATTTTTGAATGTCATGTTTTTAATGGTGATCACTATTTAGAAATGCTGCAAAAGTACATTATTCCTATGGTTCAACTGGAACTGTTGGAAGATACAGTGTTTCAACAACAAACCTTATTATTATTATTATTTTGCGCAAGTTATGCAATTTCTAAATGAAAAAAAATCCATAACAGGTGATTAGAAGAGGTGAAACATTATCTTGACCTTCATGATCACTAAATCTGACTCCATTGGATGTCTTTTTATGGAGACATGTGAAAAGTAATGTCTATTCAACTAAACTTCGATCTTTTGAGGAATTGAAAACTAGGATAAATGGTGTGATTGAAGGGATTACTGAAAACTAGCTGCAAATTGTTTTACCAAAAGTACAGAATCGTATTACCATTTGTATGCATCACGATTGTGGTCATGGTGACAACAATCCGATTAAAGAATTTAAATATTTCTTGCTTATCTTTTTTACGGATAGTTTCTGTCATGTATAGTTACAAAACTACAAGTATTTAAAATTGCACACATACTTTCCCTGACTCTGTCCTCTCTACTGGCTCCGTACCTTAACTTCGATATACGAAGGGGTTTCTCTCAGACAAAAAAGATAAGAAGATTCTATTCCTGTCGGAGACAGAAATCTTTTTTAGTAGGATTCTCAATTTAGGCCTGTTGTTCTTAATTACACTATTTAATAAAATAAAATAAAAAAACAAGTATAACGGAGCCACGGTTAGCAGCTCGGATTCAGGAATCGGAGAGCCGAGTTCGAATTCCAATCGAATCAATTGCATTCACTTACGTGTTAATACCCTCGGGAAAGGTATAATCCTCTTCTTCTTCCCCAACCCAGCTAGAGGCAAATAGCGGGGCAGACTGGGTTCTGTAGCCTTGGATGGCAACTCGTCTACCGCAGAAATAGATGGAAAAGTATTACAGGGAAAAATCTGTCTCGTCAGTCATGTATCGAAAGATACATGATCGTTTAAGCGTGTATCACGTATGACACATAACAGACTGAATCATTAAAAGTAACGTTTATGATGATAAGAAGTAGGGAAGTATCTGTAAATTTTTAAACCTTGTTAGTGAAAAACTTTCGTTACACAAATATCTATACTTATTTCATTGCTCTTTTTTAACGGTGCCTTCCAAAAGCTAAACAAAGTATTAAGAAACAAAGAAAAGAGTACTGAATTTTTACGTGATACATGCCCCTCCCCCTCAATGGCAGTGAATACTCACAGATGAAGAAGAGACTTGAGGCAACAGACATGCGGTTCTACAAATAGACACTAGGATTATCATAAACCAGACATGTTGGCAACAACGAAGTTTTAGAGAAAATAAAAACAAAAAAGGACACTTATAATGAACTCCAGAAAGAGATAGTTACAATTTCTAGGGTACGTAATATGGCTTCAAGAATTTGATACACACAAAAGAGATCGAAAGCAAGAGAGACAGAAGGAAAGATTGCATAACCTCCTTAGAGAGTTTGAGTGAATAGATTGTGGAGTAAGGCTTAGGAGAGATAACAAAAAGGTAATATTTATTGAGACCTACAAAGGATAGAAAAGTGTGTAGTCAGGAAGGGAAATGAGACATAAAAGAAGAAACATTTTTTATTTCTTTAAATAATTCATCCGCTCCATAATTTCAAATAAAAGCTGCTATACTTCAAATTTTCATGGAAACTTCATATACATTTTTCTTCACAAATGATGAAATAATGGATTTGAAAGAATATTCAGTGATATCCACAACAAAATCTTTAATTCAATGTCACAGATTAATATAAAAAAAAAAAACAGTAAAAAAATTTAACGTAGGACAAATTTATTGTCCCTCTTGGCTCAATAATCATTTGTGTAAACTTTATTTTTCATTATTACTTTTATTCGTTTTTATTCTTACTTTAAAGATTACCATATACATTGATAAGTATTTTGCTTGATAACTCCTTGGCAAAAGTTTCTAGTCGTTCAAAATTGAAATGACTTCTTTATCTTTTTTCTTCAAATATACCCATGAATGTCCAAAGGCGTTTATGCTGGGACTTTGTGCGGAGTACGCCAATACCTTAAAAATTCGTGACGTGTTTTTCGAGTGATTGTTATGTTTAAACGTCGACTGACGCGTAAAGACAGCTTTCTTACAAACACTGCTCTTTATCCATAATACCCTGTACTCTCACTAGTTCTCCTGGTCCAAAAGCATCAAAACATCCCCAGAGAAGAATGATGCCAGCACAATTCTTAATGGTAGGGAGAGTATTCTGGGGTTTGTGAGCTTCATTCATTTTCCTCCATACATAATGGGAGTCCATGTGATTAAATAATTCTAGTTTGGTTTCATCTGGCCATAAAACAAAGTTCCAGTATTTACTCCCATGTTCTAGATTGCTTCTAGCATAAAGCTAATCTGCATTTTAGGTGTTTAGCCTTGTAAGGGAGTTTTTCTTGAGCTACAAGCTCGAAGTCCTGCTCGTTGAAAGCATCTAGTGACTGTCTTTATTGATACATTCAGCCTTGACATTTTTACATCAATGACAATGTCTATTATCATTAGGTGAGGATTCTTCGAGACATCTCTAACAATCTTCCTTTCCATTCATTCCGAAATTAACCATTTAATGCCAGTCCCTAATTTATTTCATCTAGGTATTTTTTAACAATTCATGCTGTGTGTTTTGGGTCATTGTCATCTTGGAATGTCCAGTGATGCCTCAAAGACAGCTTTCATGCAATTTGTTTTCTATTATTTTTAAAAATAGATAAATACTAGTCTTTATCCATACTCTCATTCTGTACTCTCACTAGTTCTCCTGGTTCAGAAGCAGCAAAGAATCCCCAGAGTAGAATGCTCTCACCACCATCTTTAATTTTTAGAGAGGGTATTTTTTGGTTTGTGATGTTCATTTATTTTCCTCCATACATAACGGGAGTTCATGTAACCAAATAATTCTAGTTTGGTTTCATCTAACCATAAAACAGAGTTCCAATAGTTACTCCCATGATCTAGATGGCTTCTAGCATAAAGCTAATCTGTATTTTAGGTGTTTAACCTTAAGAAAGGGAGTTTTCCTTGAGAGACAAGCTCTAAGTCCTGCTCGTTAAAAGCATGTAGTGACTGTCTTTGTTGATACATTCAACCTCGATGTCTTTACATCATTGAAAATTTCTATTATCATTAGTTGTTTAAGCAAGGGAGTTTCCTTGTTGGATACGCTTGAAGTCTTCGCTTAAAGCATCTAGTGACTGTCTTCATTGATACTCTCCACCCTGATATCTTTCAATCTTTGACAATGTCCTTCGTTTGGTAAGTGAGTATTCTTCGTGACATCTCTAACTATTCATAAATTAAAATAATTCAGTAACACACTTCTAAGTAGTAAGCTCTTTCTTGTTCAGTACTCTTCGACCAGACTTCTTCTTTCGCCCTTAACTCCGGAAGAAGACGTTGGGGCGCCGACGTGTTGAGTTGTTCCCTATTCTTCTCCATCTGTCGCGGTCGTGCCAGAGACTAGCTCTCTGCGATCGGTTTCTTGTTACGCTCATCATGTGGCGTGTCTTTGGCATTTTAACCTGGCTGAGGCCACCTCTTAACGTTAGACCACGACCGATGTCCTCCAAAAAGATGGCTCGTCTTGGTCGTGAACGCGGGGTCGTTGCAGTTCATTCGCCCTAATCTGTGAGCTGCGAGTTTAACCCGCCAGCTGAAGCGGTTTAGCATAGCAACCTGCAACCATCACGCGAGACATTGAGCAGATGCTTGAAGACTAGTTTTGCTCATTCACTCGAAGGTGTAGCGTGCCAGAATTTAAAGCTACTACCCATATCTAGAGCCTCTCACCCATGTGCTGCACAGTAAAGTAAAAACATTGTGAGTTATTGGCGTTAAGATTCAACCCATGCATTCACATCATAAAAGTCACGTATATACGCATATTTTTGCGTTGTATGTGTGTGTAGGTTGGTCTTTTAAATATTAATTTTTCAGAAGGAACGATGTTTGTACCTAACAAAACAACAAACAAACCCCAAATTCTGTTGAACATTACCGCATTAGCAGAAACGAAGAGAAGTCGGCAATATTAACATTGAATGAAACAAAAAACAGATACGAACAAAAATTTACAAAAACTTAGAATGCAATACATTTACAGTGGCCTAAGAAAAGTTTTTAGCCAGGAGAAATAAACTACATCCAATTTCAAAATTTAATTACATAATATCTGCTACCTGCCCGGACGAGACTCTGCCTTTCGGCATAGGCTCGTCCGGGTTTCTCTCTGACCGAAAGCAGTGACTTCGAAAATAATTAAGAGCTTAGCACGCAGATAACTCCAGTTGCCTACCTACTTTTAATCCTCAGGTAGCCAGTGACTTGCAGTAATAAGATGATTCCCTTACAGTGGCCTAAGAAAAGTTTTTAACCAGGAGAAATAAACTACACCCGATTTCAAAATTTAATTACGTAATCCCTACTCAACAGTATTTGGAAGTAATATAGAGAAGGTACGCCATTTGCTAGTTTCAGAGCTTGTATTCGATTTTTCATGGATTTCATCAAGTTATCAACCATCGTCTGATCCATATTTTAGCACTCTTTTTGCAATGTTTCTTTAATGGTTGCTACTGACGTGATTTTGGTTTCACGCTCTGGAAGTTTTCGGTGAAGGTTCTCCCAAACGTGTTCTATTGGATTCATGTCATGACTTTGGACTAACCATAGCAGTGACTTGATTCCTTGCGATTCATTCCAGGCCTTTCCTACTCTGGAATCTACTTATCAATATGATTGGTTTTAAATAGTGAAAGAATTTCTTTCTCTATTTGACAGTATTTTGGACGATTCGACAGCTCGTCAACAAAGATTTGAATTTGAATATTGGCAGATTTTACTTTCTTTGACCAAATTACAGACTGCCAAAATTGATAATCTTTGCTCCCGAATTCTTTCGTCCAGTCCATACGCCTGCTTCTGTTAACCTCTGAAATCAAGGGCTTTTTTCTTGCAACTCTTCTTTGATAGCCTAGCTCTTTCAGAGCCTTTCTCACCGCATATGGCGACATTTTCATGCTGTTGGCGACATTTTAGACGCTTTGACGACGGTTTCTGATGACTTCCAATTTCAGCGCCCTTTTCCATCACTCAAACACGATGCTTCATCTTCCTGAACGTTTTCCTGACGACAATGGCGTTCTTCATTAAATTTCTTGACAATATTATTAACTGTTTGATGATTCACCTGGAAAATCTAGCAATTTCTCTATTTGACTTGCTACACTGATGCCATCCAATTATTTGCCCTCGTTGAAATTTACCATTTTCCTTACTTCCGCGAACTTCCAAACAAAATATGAGTCAACTATCGTTCATAGATTAGAAACAATATTTTTCAGACAAAACAGTGTTAGTATCAAGCTTGATATTAATACGGTATTGTCTACAAAAATAAAGATACGTTATTGCACAAGACAAAATTACTGTAATTAAGGGTGGCTAAAAACTTATCATAGCCCACTTATTTTAACATTGTGTTACGACGAAAAGTAAACATGTATGTTCGTTATCGGTAAGGAGAAATAGTAAGAATTTGCTCAATTACCTATATGCTATTTGTTTTAAGCTAAGGAATAGAATGATTAAACGAAGATTGGTAAGGAACGATAATACTTAGGGCAAGAACAACACATATAAGATTCGCAAGCGGCACATAGAAGTAGTAGTCAATTTCTAGAAGTGAGTCAACTGAATTCCACAATAAATTACCAACTGCAGGATATCTACCAGCCTCCCAACTCGGTCAGATGTGGCACAAAGCCGAATTTAATGTGGGGTAGCCGAGCCCGTAGGCTCGTCCAAAAATTTCCCAGAGACCTACTATAAAATGTGGTCGGGTAGCTTTTTCCGAGACGAGACTCTGCCCTTCGACATTGCCTTGACTGGATATCCTCTCTGTGCGTAGACAGAGAGTCTGACCAGCACACACCAACATACAGTATTTACTACTGTATTATGTGAATGGGGACATACCCATTATCGTCCGTAGGTATGCTACAACACTATTCTTACTGGCATTCGAATGATTCCATATATATATATATATATATATATATATATATATATCAAATTAAAGAAAAGACAACCTTAAGGTTCCATGACTATAATTTATTTCCTCAGAAAATATATTTTCCTGGTTCATCAGGTCACATCTCTAGTTAGAAAGGAATTAGGTTTCTTTTATTTTTAATACAAGTTTTTGAGGGATAGTTTTAGATTGTTATAAAGTGACAGAGGGTGAGGGAGGGAGAGGAAATAGAATGATCTAAATTAGAAATGGATGTCAGAGATAGAGTTGTGTTTAAATCCATTTTAAGAAGTTACGTATGTTCAAGTGTACTCATTCAAGAAGCCAGATAATTTGAACTTTTAAATAAGTTTTAGACGGGAAAAGGAAGGAAAGAAGAAGACAAATTGTAAAGCAGGGAGTGGTGAACAAAAGGTGGGGGAGAAGAAAGAAGAAAGAAAGAAGAAAGAGTCAAAGAGGGGAGGGGGAAGAAGAAAAATGAATTATCATATGCCTGCATATCGCGATGACACTCGGAAAACAACATCAATATCATTTATGTTTAATACATTACTAAAATATTAAAGATTACCAATAAAGTAGGAATAAAATAAAATAAAATATATTAATAATATTATTAATAATATTATTAATCTTTATTAATACAATTTGCAGTTAACACAGGACAATATATTAAAAATATTAACAATATAAGAATAAAACAATTTTTAAAATTTAAAAATAGAAATGTAAATGTTTTGAAATTAATAATATTATTAATAACAACTATTATATAGAGATTAAAAATAAATTTAAATTTGAAAATTAAAAATTAAAAAAATTCAAATTTGAAAATTATATATATCTGTGTGTGTGTGTGTGTGTTAAATAAATTGCAATCATTAAGTTTGCTTATTTTTAGCCTAATTCACGCATATTATTCCGTGTATTACAATCAAATGAGGTATATAAAAAAATATACTGTTACAGTGGATTTCTTGCCTCAATGGATTGTAATACACGGAAAAATATTCGTGAATACGAAAGGATAATGCTAAAAATAAGCAGGCATAATATTTGTAATTTATTTACCGAGACATGCCTTAAAGTGTATTTGGTTCTCAAATACACAAGTATCTATCTATCTATCTATCTATCTATCTATCTATCTATCTCAATCCTCCCCCCACTCTCTCTCGCCCACTCTATCTATCTATCTATCTATCTATCTATCTATCTATCTATCTATCTATCTATCTATCTATCTCAATCCTCCCCCCACTCTCTCGCTCACTCACTCTATCTATCTATCTATCTATCTATCTATCTATCTATCTATCTATCTATCTATCTATCTATCTATCTATCTATCTATCTCAATCCTCCTCCCACTCACTCTCTCTCTCTCGCTCACTCTATCTATCTATCTATCTATCTATCTATCTATCTATCTATCTATCTATCTATCTCAATCCTCCCCCAACTCTCTCTCTCGCTCACTCTATCTATCTATCTATCTATCTATCTATCTATCTATCTATCTATCTATCTATCTATCTATCTATCTATCTCAATCCTCCCCCACTCTCTCTCTCTCTCGCTCACTCTATCTATCTATCTATCTATCTATCTATCTATCTATCTATCTATCTATCTCAATCCTCCTCCCACTCTCTCTCTCTCGCTCACTCTATCTATCTATCTATCTATCTATCTATCTATCTATCTATCTATCTATCTATCTATCTCAATCCTCCCCCCACTCTCTCTCTCGCTCACCCTATCTATCTATCTATCTATCTATCTATCTATCTATCTATCTATCTATCTATCTATCTCAATCCTCCCCCACTCTCTCTCTCGCTCCCTCACTCACTCTATCTATCTATCTATCTATCTATCTATCTATCTATCTATCTCAATCCTCCCCCACTCTCTCTCTCGCTCACTCACTCTATCTATCTATCTATCTATCTATCTATCTATCTATCTATCTATCTATCTATCTCAATCCTCCCCCACTCTCTCTCTCGCTCACTCAATCTATCTATCTATCTATCTATCTATCTATCTATCTATCTATCTCAATCCTCCTCCCACTCACTCTCTCTCTCTCGCTCACTCTATCTATCTATCTATCTATCTATCTATCTATCTATCTATCTATCTATCTATCTATCTATCTATCTATCTCAATCCTCCCCCAACTCTCTCTCTCGCTCACTCTATCTATCTATCTATCTATCTATCTATCTATCTATCTATCTATCTATCTATCTATCTCAATCCTCCCCCACTCTCTCTCTCTCGCTCACTCTATCTATCTATCTATCTATCTATCTATCTATCTATCTATCTATCTATCTATCTCAATCCTCCCCCCACTCTCTCTCTCGCTCACTCTATCTATCTATCTATCTATCTATCTATCTATCTATCTATCTATCTATCTCAATCCTCCCCCCACTCTCTCTCTCGCTCACTCTATCTATCTATCTATCTATCTATCTATCTATCTATCTATCTATCTATCTATCTATCTATCTCAATCCTCCCCCACTCTCTCTCTCGCTCACTCACTCTATCTATCTATCTATCTATCTATCTATCTATCTATCTATCTATCTATCTATCTATCTCAATCCTCCTCCCACTCTCTCTCTCTCGCTCACTCTATCTATCTATCTATCTATCTCAATCCTCCCCCCACTCTCTCTCTCGCTCACTCTATCTATCTATCTATCTATCTATCTATCTATCTATCTATCTATCTATCTATCTATCTATCTATCTCAATCCTCCCCCCACTCTCTCTCTCGCTCACTCTATCTATCTATCTATCTATCTATCTATCTATCTATCTATCTATCTATCTATGCATACATATATATATGTTTGCTTTAATTTCTGATGAAAATGAAAAGAAAAATTGTCCAATATTTGTATATTTTTATTAAGACAATTTTTGTCTTTATTTTCACCAGAAATTAAAGAAAACATACGAACTTTAGAGCAGCTCATGATCAGACATAAGATACATTCATTGTCTGTTACATTTAATAATATATATATATATATATATATATATATATATATATATATATATATATATATATTAATGGTTGATGAGAAAATTGTTCAAATCGTGTAGCTGCATATTGGTCCATCTATGAAAATGTTTAATGTCGAAAAAACAGCTAAACTGAGTTTCTTTTTTCTAGGTTTTCAAATAAGACGTTTAGTCATCCTGACGCCATTTGTCTTATGAATCACTGAAACTTTGAGTTATTTAGGCAGAAAGCTTTTTGTGTCAGCCACACCATCATCCCAACTGAGCAATGGTGAACGGAAAAAGATCATTCAGGCCGTCAGCAATGCGACCGACAGTCATACTCTGAATTCTCTCAAGAGAACGCTGTATAAGTTTTATAAAGAGGTAAGAGTAGAAAGGAAAACCGGATCAGTAGGTCACAACAGGATGAGCATCATCATTTCAACTTAATTTTAAATGTTAAAGAGATCAATTAGAAAAGATCCAACTCAATCCATAAGACGTTTGGCATGTGAGAGAGAGGTTTCAGCTATGACAGTCTAAAGAGAAATGAAAAAAGAATTGAAAATGAAATCGTACCTGAAACCTGTGTGGCAACTTGTTACTCCAGGACAGAAATTCAAATGTTAAAGAGGGCGAAATTTATCTTAAGGTTGGAAAATGATCCTGGAATAATATATATATATATATATATATATATATATATATATATATATAGTAGAAATTAGGTTCACTCTTTCATGAGCTTCTGATTCTTAGCTATAATTAATTAATTATGAACATGTCATTTTAGTTTATGATCGATTTCATCACAGTTCTTCTGTTAAGCTTGGATAGTAATTATACATTCTTATTACTCAAAGAAGAGTCTAATAGTGTTATAAAAAACTCGGGGAATTCCCGTAATATATCTTTAATCATTTCTAAGATACAACGGGTCAAACCTTAGTTTAGCAGTTACAACTGGTATATATTAATAAAATAACTTATTTATATATGAATCTGAACCCGCTTACCCACCCACCAATAATATATATATATATATATATATATATATATATATATATATATATATATATATATATATTGGGTATTGGTTTGTTCGTTTACCAGCTAAAACACCAAAGTTTTTGCCAGATGAGTATAGCTGCTTATATTTATGAGATTACTATGTATATATATATGTTTCTGAACCTAAGTTCTCCTGCGTTTGTATATGCGTGTGTATTTCTAGAAGATTTTTGTCGCCTAATGTAACACACACACACACACACTTTCACACACACACACACACACTTTCACACACACACACACACACACACACACTTTCACACACACACACTTTCACACACACACACACACACACACACACACTTTCACACACACACACACACTTTCACACACACACACACACACACACTTTCACACACACACAAAATAATAAAAACAAACTACCAAGGCGAAAGCAAAAGAATCTATTTGAACATTTAAGACGGTGTGAAATTCTTGCAATAATTGTCTGATATTGTCAGCCATATTCCGGTCGGAAGTTTCCCCCCCTTTTTTCTTATTGATTGTTGCAACTTCCGGCAACGTTACAACCTCAAATTCACATCCCAAGATATTTACACCGAAATTTTTGTCCTAGATTTTCAAGAATGACAGACATTTTCCTCTGTTTCGAGTATCTTTTTAAAAATAATTTATGGAAATTTCGCATTTCTTTCTTGTCTCTCTTTTCCGTTTCCTTCAGACATTTTCTTGAGTTGATTTTCCTTTAATTATTTTCACTTCATTGTTATCATTATTTTTCATTGTTTTTTTTTTTTTTTTTTTTTACTTCTTGCTTCATTCTTCCATTTTTCTTTTCCTTCCTTTTGTTCTTCCCTTTTCTTTTCTTTCTCTTTCTCCCTTGTTTATTTACTTGTTTGCTTTGGTAAATTTCATTGGTTCCATTGTTTCATTTTCATAATATTGAACTCACAACTCTTTCGGTCTCGCCACCGGACCTAATCAAGGGATTTATCAACTGGGTCATGTATACCAGTGTACAAAATAAAAGGTTAGGTTCGAAGTTCCAATCACCTGAAGAAAGCCATAACGTACAACAGCCAAAACGTTGATTTAATTTGTTTATTGATTTATATGGACATTATTCTTATATTATTTACATTATTCGAACTATTGTCCTTATCTTTGTCGCCATATTTATTACAACATTTCGGTGGTTGGAATGTCGAACTGAACCCTTTATTTCGCTCACTGGGGTAGACTGTTCTGGTTCCACGTGCTATGTTTAATGGATTATCAGTTATCTCCTGTTAATTTCCCCCTGGGAGTTCTCCACTACCTTAACCAGGTATTGAACTCACATTCTTTGGGTAATCACATTCTTTGGGTAATGTCACTGGATCTAATCAACGCTTTTATCCACTGTGACATGTGTCCAGATGTTTTTTACGGCATGTCAACCTCAATGGGTTATTTAATGCCGACAAAATTTTTATTGCTGTTAATATTTTTTTTCAAAAATGTATGTCTTGTAATATTCAGTAGCATAGAAGCTATCATAGAAAGCTTTAGTGACATAGGAATCATTCCGAATAAAGGGAGAAATGATAAAAAGCAGTGAATAGCAGATGAAATTCTTGAGAGAAAGCAAATGAAACAGCAAATAATACCATGCAATGATACAAATATAGAATATTAAATGCATACGTTTATAACAAATGAAGGTCAGCAAAATAGAAATGACTTAACGAAGTGTACAAACATGAAGATAAGCATCACCGATACCACGAGTGTGCATAAAACAATTGAAAAAGTAACCCATAAAAAGATTTTCACTTCAACAGGTTACATAAAATATAAAGTGGGATCGCTCATAATCAAGGAAAACAATACTTCAAAGATGGAAAACCTCCGCGACGTAAAACTAAGATCTATAATACACAAAAATATAGAAGTACCTGAAATACTGAACTCTGAAGTAAGATAGGTACTCGTAAAATTGAACAGGAACAAAACTACTGAACCAGATGGGATTACAATATGAATTCAATCAACCTCAGATGATTTCGGTATCGATAAAATATATTAAGATATATCAACAAATATTAAATGCAAAAAGTGGCAAGATATCGGAAGCCCTAAGTAGATCTATCTTTGTAGCGCTTCACAAGAAGCCATGCGCTAGCGAGTTCCATAAGACAATCATCTTAATGAGCCACATAACTAAGCTTATTATTAGAATTCTTAGGAATGTCAGTTATGGCAGAATTAGATCAGAAATCCGGCTTTTCTCAAGACACTGGAACAAGTAACGATATCTTTATGATCAGGATGCTATCAGAGCAAACAGTACAACTGCAGAAGAATGTGTAATTATGTTTCAAAGATTACACATAAGTATTTGATAAGGTGCAATACAAAAGCTGATTTGAATTGATAGGTAATCTCAACTTATATGTAAAAGTTAGAATAATCCAATTTACTGGGAACGAACAGCCTGTATGCAGATAGATAATGAGTTTAGCAAGTAGAAAAATAGTAAGACGAGGAGACATCTTCTCACCGGATATATTTAAGCCAGACTAGAGAAAAGATCGTACAAGAATTAACGCCTACCAGAATCTATTATCATTGGCCATAAAGTGATGAAACATTGTTCAAGGGGGCTCAGAAAGGAAACTAAACGAACTACTACACAAGATAGCAATGGAAATCACAAAGAAAGTGCTATTAACTGTAAAAAACAGAATTTATGGTCCTTAGCAAAAGGGCAGAGAAAAGTGTGAATTACATATTGGGGACGTCCAAATCTATGCAGATACAGAATTTAATTAAGTATTAAAGGAAAAAAAGAAGAAAGTATTATAAACATAAGAAGATAGAATCCATGGTTATCAGAAAAAGAGGCCAAAAAGTGTGGTTTAAATTTTTAGGACGCCAAAAATCGAGCAGGTTCGGAAATTTAAGCACGAAGACAGGACTATGAAAAGTAAGAGGCCAATATCTGATTAACAGAAAGAAGGTAGATTAAATGAGTGAAATACCCATTAGTGATGTCAAAATCAAACCGGTGAAGAAATTTAATTATTTAGGTAGGGTAGTAAAAGAGAAAGAAGAAATTCCGAAGGAGCAAATCTGTAAGCATTGGAAAATTTCGTTAGAAACGAAGAAAAGAAAAAGGAACGGCTGCCATATCTATCATTCTATAAGTTAGTGAATGCTAGACAATTTCCTGACGGATGATATGATTCTAAAGACGGACGTTTCGCTAGGGACTGAACATAAGAGCGATAGGGAATTTCCGAAGAAGATAGAAGCGAGAGGAACACTCATATTTAAAACCAGAAAGAAGTATTTCTGATAAACATATTCAGGAATGCGGGCCTGAAATATACAATACACGCAGGACATGAATGAAGGATGTTCATTGAGAAACAATGAGTAAGCTAATGTGTTTATTTCAATGTATGGTACTGAGACTGTAAACATATTAGATTGGTGCAAAAATAATGTCGTTTTCTCACAGAAAGTTGAACGTCAAAAACTACATTATTTTTGTTCCAACCTAATAGTAAGACCAAGAAATATTGTTAGGAGCCGCAAGGAATAGAAAGCCGTGAAGAAACGTGATCGCCGACGTTTTCATTAAAGAAGATATGTTTCAATTCTTCTTCCTTCCATATTTCTGAGTTTTGAAAATGAAGAAAGAAAGATTACAATAAAAATAACTATTATTAAGGAACGGTGGAGTAATTTATAAAGTCTCCGATTGAGGAACTGGAGAGCCGAGTTCGAATTCCAGTTGAATCCATTACATTCACCTACGACCTAATAAGCTTGGGAAAGATATGTATCCACTTCTTCTCCGCCCAGCTACGGGAAAATATATCGGGGTCTATAGCATTGGATGGAAAAAATATGCCCTTTCAGTCAAATAGCGAAAGCTACATGATCGCCTATGCGTGTATCCCTGATGGCACATAATTGATGTACTGATTGGTCATGTATATATTATATAATCCACTTAAAATCCCGGGAGTATTTTAAAAGCAGGTGCGTTTTATTTGGCCAAAAATAATTCATGTGGAAAAAAAACTACTATAAATAATAACTACTTACTAGTGCCCCGCTCTCACATTTTCTTTCTTTTTCTTTCTAGGTCCCTGATCTCTCATTTTCTCAACTTTTCATTCTAGTTCCTTTCTCTCTCATTTTCTTTCTTTTTCTTTCTAGGTCCCTGCTCTCTCATTTACTCTCCTTTTCATTCTAGTTCCCCGATCTCTCATTTTCTTTCTTCTTCTTACTAGGTCCTTGCTCTCTCATTTTCTCTACATTTCATTCTACTTCCCCGCTCTCTCCTTTTATTTCTTTTTCTTTCTAGGTCCATGCTGCTATCTCATTTTCTCTCCTTTTCATTCTAGTTCCCCGATCTCTCATTTTCTTTCTTTTTCTTTCTTTTTTTTTCTAGGTCAATCATCTCTCATTTTCTCTTCTTATCATTCTAGTTCCCCGACCTCTCATTTTCTTTCTTTTTCATTCTAGTTCCCCGCTCTCTCATTTTCTTTCTTTGTCTTTCTAGGTCCCTGTTCCCTCATTTTCTTTTTTTTACTTTCTAGCTCCATGCTCCCATTTTCTCTCCTTTCCATAATAGTTCGCCGCTCTCTCATTTTCTTTCTTTTTCTTTCTAGGTCCCTGCTCTCTGATTTCTCTCCTTTCATTCTAGGTCCCCGCTCTCTCATTTTCTTTCTTTTTCTTACTAGGTCTTTGTTCTCTCATTTTCTCTACATTTCATTCTACTTCCCCGCTCTCTCCTTTTCATTCTTTTTCTTTCTAGGTCCAAGCTGCTCTCTCATTTTCTCTACTTTTATTTCTAGTTCCCAGATCTCTCATTTTCTTTCTTTTTTTTTTTGGTCCATGTTCTCTCATATTTTCTCTCTTTCATCCTAGTTCCCTGCTCTCCCATTTCCTTTCTTTTTCTTTCTAGGTCCCTGCCCTCTGATTTTCTCCCATTTTCATTCTAGTTCCAAGCTCTCTCATTTTCTTTTTTTTCTTTCTAAGTCCCTGGTCTCTCAATTTCTCTCCTTTCATTCTAGTTCCCCGCTGTCACATTTTCTTTCTTTTTCTTACTAGGTCCTTGCTCTCTCATTTTCTCTACTTTTCATTCTACTTCCCCGCTCTCTCCAATTCATTCTTTTTCTTTCTAGGTCCATGCTGCTCTCTCATTTTCTCTACTTTTCATTCTAGTTCCCCGCCCTCTCATTTTCTTTCTTTTCTTTCTAGCTCCTTGCACTCATTTTCTCTCCTTTTCATACTAGTTCCCCGCTCACTCATTTTCTTTCTTTTTCTTTCTAGGTCCCAGCTCTCTCATTTTCTCTCATTTTCATTATAGTTCCCCGCTCATTCATTTTCTTTCTTTTTCTGTCTAGGTCCCTCCTCTACCATTTTCTTATCTTTTCATTCTAGTTCCTCGCTCTCTCATTTTCTTTCTTTTTCTTTCTAGGTCCCTGATCAGTCATTTTCTCTTCTTTTCATTCTAGTTCCCCGCTCTCTCATTTTGTTTCTTTTTCTTTCTAGGTCCATGCTGCTCTCTCATTTTCTCTCCTTTTCATTCTAGTTCCCCGATCTCTCATTTTCTTACTTCTTCTTTCTAGTTCCCCGCTCTCTCATTTTCTTTCTTTGTCTTTCTAGTTCCCTTCTCCCTCATTTCTCTACTTTTCATTCTAGTTCCCCGCTCTCTCTTTTTCTTTCCTTTTCTGTCTAGGTCCATGCTCTCTCAATTTCTCACCTTTTCATTCTAGTTTTCGTCTCTCTCATTTTCTTTCTTTTTCTTTCAAGGTCCCTGATCTGTCATTTTCTCTTCTTTTCATTCTAGTTCCTCTGTCTCTCATTTTCTTTCTTTTTCTTTCTAGGACCATGCTGCTCTCTCACTTTCTCTCCTTTTCATTCTAGTTCCCCGGTCTCTCATTCTCCTTCCTTTTCTTTTTAGTTCACCGCTCTCTCATTTTATCTTTTTTTATTCTAGTCCACAACTCTCTCTTTTTCTTTCTTTTTGTTTCTAGGTCCATGCTCTCATATTTTCTCTCCTTTTCATTCTATTTGCCTTTTCTCTCATTATCTTTCTTTTTCTTTCTAGGTCCCTGCTCTCTCATTTTCTCTCCTTTTCATTCTAGTTGCGTTCTCTCTCATTTTCTTTCATTTTCTTTCTAGGTCCCTGCTCCCTCATTTTCTCTCCTGTTCATTCTAGTTCCCCGCTCGCTCATTTTCTTTCTTTTTCTTTCTAGGTCAATGCTCTGTTATTTTCTCTACTTTTCATTCTAGTTTCGCGCTCTCTCATTTTCTTTCTTTTTCTTTCTAGGTCCCCGCTCTCTCATTTTCTCCTCTTTTCATTCTAGTTCTCGGCATTCTCATTTTCTTTCTTTTTCTTTCTAGGTCAATGCTCTGTCATTTTCTCTCCTTTTCATTCTTGTTCCTTCGCTCTCATACTACTTCCTTTTCTTTGTAGTTCCCTTGTCTCTCATTTTCTCTCCTTCTCATTCTAGTACCCCGCTCTCTCATTTTCTTTCTTTTTCTTTCTAGATCCCTGCTCTCTCATTTTCTCTTTTTTTCATTCTAGTTCCCCGCTCTCTCATTTTTCTTTCTTTTACTTTCTACGTCCCCTCTCTCTCATTTTCTCTCATTTTTATTCTAGTTCCCAGTTCTCTCAATTTCTTTCTTTTTCTTTCTAGGTCCATGCTCTCTCATTTTCTCTCCTTTTCATTCTACTTCTCCGCTCTCTCATTTTCTTTCTAGGTCCATGCTGCTCTCTCATTTTCTCTCCTTTTCATTTTAGTTCCCCGCTCTCTCCTTTTCTTTCTTTTTCTTTCTAGGTCAATGCTCTGTTATTTTCTCTCCTTTTCATTCTAGTTCCCCGCTCTCTCATTTTCTTTCTTTTTCTTTCTAGGTCCCTGCTCTCTCATTTTCTCCTCTTTTCATTCTAGTTCTCGGCATTCTCATTTTCTTTCTTTTTCTTTCTAGGTCCCTGCTCTCTCATTTTCTCTCCTTTTCATTCTAGTTTCGCGCGCTCTCATTTTCTTTCTTTTTCATTCTAGGTCCTAGCTCTCTCATTTTCTCTCCTTTTCATTCTAGTTTCGTTCTCTCTCATTTTCTTAGTAGGTCCTTGCTCTCTCATTTTCTCTACTTTTCATTGTATTTCCTCGCTCTCTCCTTTTTTTTTCTTTCTAGATCCCTGCTCTCTCATTTTCTCTACTTTTCATTCTAGTTCCCCGCTCTCTCATTGTCTTTCTTTTTCTTTCCAGTTGCCTGCTCCCTCATTTTCACTACTTTTCATTCTAGTTCCCCGCTTTCTCATTTTCTTTCCTTTTCTTTCTAGGTCCCTGCTCAATCATTTTTTCTCCTTTTCATTCTAGTTCCCTGCTCTCTTATTGTCTTTCTTTTTCTTTCTATGTCCCTGCTCTCTCATTTTCTCTCCTTTTCATTATAGTTCCCTTCTTTCTCATTTTCTCTATTTTTCTTTCTAGTTCCCCGCTCTCTCATTTTCTCTCCTTTTTCTTTCTAGGTCCCTGTTCTCTCATTTTCTCTCATTTTCCTTCTAGTTCCCCGCTCTCCCATTTTCTTTCCCAGTCCCTGCTCTCTCATTTTCTCTCCTTTTCATTCTAGTTCCCCGCTCTCTCTTTTTCTTTCTATTCCTTCCTTGGTCGCAGCTCTCTCATTTTCTTTCCTTTTCATTCTAGTTCCCCGCTCTCGCATTTTCTTTCTTTTTTTCCTAGGTCCCAGCTCTTTCATTTTCTCTCCTTTTCATTCTAGTTCCCCGCTCTCTCATTTTCTTTCTTTTTCTTTCTAGGTCCCTGCTCTTTTATTTTCTCTACTTTTCATTCTAGTTCCCCGGTCTCTCATTCTCCTTCCTTTTCTTTTTAGTTCACCGCTCTCTCATTTTATCTCCTTTTTATTCTAGTTCCCAACTCTCTCTATTTCTTTCTTTTTCTTTCTAGGTTCCTGCTCTCTCATTTTCTCTCCTTTTCATTCTTGTTGCCTTCTCTCTCATTTTCTTTCTTCTTTTTTTTCTAGTTTTCCGCTCTCTCATTTTGTTTCTTTTTCTTTCTAGCTCCCTGCTCTCTCATTTTCTCTTGTTTTCATTCTAGTTCCCCGCTCTCTCATTTTCTTTCTTTTTCTTTCTAGGTCAATTCTCTCTCATTTTCTCTCCTTTTCATTCTAGTTCCCCGCTCTCTTTTTCTTTCTTTTTCTTTCTAGGTCCCTGCTCTCTCATTTTCTCTCCTTTTCATTCTAGTTACCCGCTCTCCCTTTTTCTTTCTTTTTCTTTTTAGGTCCACGCTCTCTCATTTTCTCTCCTTTTCATTCTAGTTCCTTGCTCTCTCATTTTCTCTCCTTTTCATTCTAGTTCCCCGCTCTCTCATTTTCTTTCTTTTTCTTTCTAGGTCCATGCTGCTCCCTCATTTTATCTACTTTTCATTCTAGTTCCCCGCTCTCTCATTTTCTTTCTTTTTCTTTCTAGGTCCCTTCTCTCTCATTTTCTCTCCTTTTTTTTTCTAGTTCCCTTCTCTCTCATTCTCATTCCTTTTCTTTCTAGCTCCATGCTCTCTCAAATTCTCTCCTTTTCATTTTAGTTCCCTTCTCTCTCCTTTTCTTTCCTTTTCATTCTAGTTCCCTTCTCTCTCATTTTCTTTCATTTTCTTTCTAGGTCCTTGCTCTCTCATTTTCACTCCTTTTCATTCTAGTTTTCCGCTCTTTCATTTTCTTTCTTTTTCTTTCTAGGTCTCTGCTCTCTCATTTTCTCTCCTTTTCATTTTATTTCCCTTTTCATTCTATTTTCCTTCTCTCTCATTCTCCTTCCTTTTGTTTTTAGTTCCCTTCACTCTCATTTTCTCACTTTTTCTTTCCATTTCCCTACTCTCTCATTTTTTCGTGTTTCCCTTTCCTTTCTTTCTTTCTCTCTTTCTTTCTTTTATCTTATATTTTTCTAATTATCTTTTCCCATTTCGCTTTTTTTGTTGACTTTTCTTATACGTTGATTTCTAATACTTTGTTTTAAATTTCTCTAAAATTTCCTTTTTGCCTCTATGATTGGTCGATGATATTCTCATCATCCTTTTGTAGAACTATATTTCTGTTAATTGTAGTCTCTTCTTCCTCTTGGAAACCATTGTCCCTCATTCGCCTCCATACAGGTGGACAGATATCACGTAACATTGCAGTACTAATTTCTTTCTTTCTTACGAATACATTACTCACATCAACGGCAAGAGATTCGTATGTCATTTTAGATTTTCACGTGATTATTGGATGAGACAGTCGTACATTTCAGCCTCAATAAACGGAATGCCAATAGCTGATCTTCAAAGAATGCATACCATATCATTGGGAAGACGGGAACATCACTCTAAACAATGTTCACTTGACGTTATGTCATTCTAAGTATTTTCTTTTCATTCAGGATCATTGATAATGGTTCTCTACGACATCCTACCCTGTTCGATGTCTCTTCCTTTACACTCTTTCCTTGTCCCTGTTCTGTCATCCATTTGCACAAGGTCATTATCTTTACTTATGTGTCATCTCCCTTCAAGATCATGGCCCTCCCGAATTTCCCTTCTTTCGTATCTCTTAGTAATGTTTACCCACTTTTCATGTCGATCATGGCTCCCCAAAATCTCCTATCATTTGAAGCTCTAAGTATTTTTGTCTCTTTACTCTCCCTACAAATCCTTGCTCTTCCAGCTGCTGGCACAAACGCCATCTAAGTTATTCGATCTTTAACACTTTACCTTCGATACAGAACTCTGCTTCGTAGCTCCGAGTCATCTTTCTTCATTTACATGTCCCTGTTCTGCCTTTAATATGACCATGGCAGTTTTTCTTGTTTCTAATTTTTAATTTTTATTAAATACTCTTTTTTTTATTATTGTAGATTCAGCGCCAACCTGTTTCACTCATTCTCGAGAATGTCAACATTTTACTCAAATCATAAACTGAACGCATCCACCATTAATTAAAAGAAGCAATCTATATATTAATCCTTATCGTTTTTCCTTTTATGTTAATTTTATTCTACAGTGAGGATCCACCCTGTACAAGGCCTGGAGTACAACTTGAGATTAGATTAGATTAGATTAGAGGATTACAGAGGAAGAGGAAAACGTTATGCGCATATGTGGCGAGGATGACGGTTAACCCTAGACTTGAAAATATTAAGTTTTTAGTGATCGGGAAAACACCCTCTTGAGTGTCGGTTCCACAGAGAAGATGTTCTCGGAAAGAAGCTGCTCGAGTGGAACTTATATCACACCAACTGAATATGGAGGTAATGGGTGTTGGTCGCTACAATGTGCGCATAGAATGGCGGGTTCTAACTGTGAGGTTAGAACTGGTGGAGCTAAGAAATGTAGTTAATCTGAGATCTTTCCATGGAAGTAGCGATGGATGCTTTCTACGTGTGTGAAAGAGGAGTTACTGGGTGGAAATAATTTGTCACACACGCCTTTGGGTTCTATCGAAACTGGAAAATGAGGACTGGGCAGCAGTCCATTTTAAGCGTGATCTGGCTCTTGTAAACGTAGAGGATAGATGTCAGGTATTTCCTGGGAACCGAATATGAGAACGTGGCCGAGTGGTTAGACCCGGGTTCGAATCTCCAAATGGTCGATGATGCCAGCGTGTGGCACCTTTAGAGAGTGGTTGAAACACCCACGGTTTTACCTAAGGCTTGGAAGCCTGTCCTACCAAGCGTACAGGTCATCGTGATTGAGAGTTTGAGCTTTGCTTTATTTAGTAAGATTGTTGATCAAGTTAGATAAAACGTTTTTTCCCAGAACCTGTAAAACTGTTGCATTATAAACCACATGCCATCTCTGTGGGTGTTGAGCATGCGTCTACAACAGGCATTGGCTGGCCATCCTAGTAGACAGGCATTCTCGGATACGAGTGATCGACTATTCTTCCTATGTACGATGTCTGGGTTGAGTTTAAGGCCCGACAGTCACCCCAGACACGGGGCCTCCATGAGGACACAAGCATTCATTATGTATCGGGGTTTATTTATTATCAATTGACTATATTTTCCGTTTTAGTTTTTTTAAAAACTTACTCCGCAAAGAGTAGCTATTTATTTATTATTGTTATTCCCACATAAAACATTACATGAAAATATTCATATTTTGAAACTGAACATATTAAAGTCACGTGTTCTTATGCAATCATATTATGTTAAAAGAAAACGCATTATAGTATATATCTTAGAAAACTATTCTATAAGAACATATTCATATTTATATCCTTACAGAATACCTCTAACTAAAATAATCTTATTCATACGTAAGACCTCTAAAGAAGATTATTTTAGTTAGAGGTATTCTGTAAGGATATGAATATTTTGTTAGCGGACTAACGTATAAATGTGGATATGAATAGTTTTATTAGAGGTCTTCCGTATGAATATGAATATTTTTTTGTTAGAGATCTTAGGTCTGAATATGTTTCTTAGCGGCCATACATATGGATATGAATATTTTTGTTGCTACGTTTTGTTTCGTTTTATATACTTTCCCATCAACTGAAAATCATAGCTAATGAATTTGCACAAGTGAAAATGAAAACATAACACTTTATTGATATCTTTTTATGCAGGGTTACTCAGTGTCGATAGAAATAAAAAACCTTAACTAATGTAATATTTATAAGTCTCCAAATCTGGTTATTTCCCCAAATATTGCATAAGGTTTAAAGGATACAATTAGCGTTTGAATGTAGGGCCCTTTATCCTACTTGAGAAATTCTTTAAAATAGCAAAATAAATTTTTACAGAAGTCAGTTTTGTTTTAGATGTTTATTTTATGGAATTGTTTTAAAAAGCTTTAAAATTTTTTATGGAATTGTTTTTAAAAAGCTAAGTCAGTTGCCAGATGCGTTATCCTTTTGTAAATAGGAAGTGACAGACCGTCAGGTTACATTTATATTTGTCTCGCGGTTATCTCCCTTTTTACAGGAATAAATTCTTAACGTCCTGGAGATTCACACGACAGGTGATTGGTTACGATATTTCGGGTTTAATTTGTGACAGAGGCACACGACAGATCCGCTTGCTTTGCAAACACGACAAAAGAGATTGACTGATAGGCGAACAAGCGAATACCAAGTTTGGTAAATAAGAAACACATAGCATACCACAAGGTCTAGCCGTGTCCCTCTTGGGAATTTTACCAGTAAGACCTTCTTTATATTCGTCTTTTCTCATACTGCTTGTTTTTTTATTATATTTGTTTTCAATTTCTCTGTGTGAGATATATTGTTGATAAATGAATATAAATTTCGGTATAACATTTTTATGACATATTTGTATATTTTGGTTCTGTGCATAAAGTGTTTCCACGACCATATGATTTTTAGAATTAATTTATTTCAGTTATATTAGATCGTCATTCTTTTTTATGTCCAATTGTTCTCCTAATACAATGCCCAAGAGACACTTCACTATATCATGTCAGTGTCAAATTCGCCAAGACTTCTTTCCTTATAATATACTCTAGAGTTTTCTTTTGCTTCTTTCTGATTTTAAGTATACGTCTCCTATTTGCTTCTATTTTCTTTAAAACTTTCTCGTTAATCATATGATTAATCCATCATATTCTCAATATGCTTCTGCAGCTTCAAATTTCTATTGTTTTAAATCTCTTTGTCATCTGTGGGAAAATTGTCCAGCATTCACTTCCACGGAGGAGGACTGATATTACATCGCAGTTCAGCCTCTTTTGTCTGGTTCTAACGAAACTTTATTGCTTTGCTAAGCTTTTGGAAGTTATATTTCATTCAGATTTCAATGTAACAATTTTCTTCCTCTGTTAAGATATTTAACTTTCCGTACTCACAAAATGACATATATTTTTAAATAAGCATCTGATCATTGGTAGATCCTTTATCTGGTTCTAACGAAAATTTCATGCTTTGCTAAGGTTTTGGAAGTCATATTCCGTTCATTCCTCGGATTTCAATGTCACATTTTCTTCCTCTGTTAAGATATTTAAGTTTCCGTACACAAAATGATATATATTTTTTAAATAAGCATCTGATCATCGGTAGAGTGAAATTATATTGTGCGGTCTAGCGGGGAATATTTGCGCAGTTTTTGTACTTGATCAGGTATATACGTAAGCAAATGGGCGTATGTTTCTTGTCTATAAACACTGAGAGGAGATCCCAGATATCAGTTGCTTTCTCATGCTACCATCGCTAACAATGCCATAGCCTAGAAGCTATCTTTCTAGGCTATAGATATATTGTTAAGACAAGAGTCAGAAGTTTTATTTATTTTATCAATGTAAGGAATCAACATTTAAATATTTTCTACAGTAATTTCCTTCTTTTCACCACGTTTATGTGTAGATAGAATCTATATATTTAGTAATTCTTATTAAAATCCAAAGAAGTATGAGCATTGTTATTAGTCTTGGCCTGGCATCTCGGCTTCAGTTCCTTTCTAACCGCGGTAACGTAGCTACCCTGTGTCTTTTCCATAAAGACTTTCATAGTAATTGTTCTGATGAAGTTTCCGTTATGGTACCTTGACCTTATGAATTTAAGCGCAGTACTGGATTGGCGGCAAGGTCTCATCAATTTACAGCTGAAATGGCTAGATGTAACAGTAAGTCCTATGCTAACAGTTTCTTCTATCACACTTCTCACTTGTGAAACTCTCTTCCAGCAAATGGCTTCTCAGTGATCTTTAATTTTCAAAATTTTCAATGCAATGTCAATCGTTATATTGTGTCTTCTTAAATCGTTTTTATTTTTATTTTTATTTTCCTTTTCTTTTCTTTTTCCTCGTATTCCACACGTTGCATTTTAGTGGCTTTATTGTCTTGCTTGAGGTAAAATAATTAAAAAAAATAAGATAAACACGAACCGTAAATAATTTAAACCTAAAAATTCAGGATGTGAAATTAGTAAATACTAAACACAAAATACTTCAGTGGATGGATTAGTTATAATAAATTTAGCATAGGAGATATGGAAATTAAATATAAGTTGAGCTAGGATTACCTTCATCGAACACTGAAAATTGCTACTAAATTGAAACAGTAACCTAACAACGAGAGTCATGTTCTTAAATTGACTCATCAGATCGAATTCTACAGTTTGGTCGATAAGCTCTCTGGTTAAGTTGTATCCTGCAATCCAAGACATTAACAATCTTAATATTCCGGATATTTGATCGAAAAATACATTACATATTTATTTACTAATCGTGCTAATGCTGACACGCTTGCATGTTAAGGGGGTTACACATTGAAGGTCAAACTCACTTCAACAATATTGACTCGTGAAACCAGTTACAGTAAGCTCAATTTATTTATTGGCTGAGTTGAAAACGGATCAGTTTAATGCAACTCATAAAAACTATCGATCTCATTATGTTAACCAACTGGTCTGTGTAACCAGTTTGCTTCGGTAAACGCATACTTAGTAATTGACTAATGAAAATTAATTGAGTAATAAAAGCTTTCTTTTTTAATATTGTAGTAAAAAAGATGTAGAAAAATAGAAAATTAGTGCTTTTTTAATTTACTTCCTCTTCTACGTGCTTCAGTATATGGGCGATCATGGCTCTCCAAACTTTGTGGCTCTCAGCAGCTTCCCACACCCTTTGTTAAAGTCCCCGCCCCATATTCACACAAGCTCGGCAGGTAGTGGTTCGTTAGCTACTCATCTTTCTATATACGTCGAGAGGGTTAAGTTTTGTAACACCCCCCACTTTTGATTATGTTTCCAAGGAATTTCAGTTGTTTTTTGTTCACTTGCCATTTACTTGTATTAACTACCTTATTACTAATCGCTCCATCTATGGAATTTTCAGTATATCCTTTCTACAGCTTCTAGTTTTTTTTTCTCTTCCTAAGGGAAACTGTCGAACATTCAGAGAGGATGGATACCACATACTCTTTTTTTTGTTTCTAACGAAATCCTTCTGTTTAAAAGACGGCAAAAGAATAGAAATGCGTTTTTTTATGCAACAGTATTGGTAAACATGTCCTACACAGAAATACAAAAAGGCAAAACCACAACCGCCTCCGCGTCTTGTCATTTCGGTAAGTTTTTGCCTCTATTTGAAAGTTGCAAATAAACTAATCTGTTTTGCGCAAAGTTTTTTTTCTTTAAATCACAAACAACAAACATTTTGTGAAAAAGTTAGAATCGATATCACGTTTGATAATTTTAGATCACCGAATTTGCGGTTAGATTTTTGTAATCATATTATAGAATCCCAAAGACAAGCCGATTCTGAAAGAATCAATCTCTGATTCGATTATAGGATCGATTTCGGCAGATGCACGACAAGCAATGTTCTCGCTTGAACGAACGTCGGCATGTGACTACTTTCAAGTGTTTCAGACGATAAAGATTTCCAATGATTCGCAAAAAGGACGGAAGTTGAATCCAGTGACATCGAGGAGAGCCAAGATATTATCAGGCTATCAGAGAGAATTTAACCAGCGATATGGCCGAGAAGAAATTTTGACGTGTTTGGATTCTTTAGTTGGTTTACGTTGTTACATTTTAAAGAAAATATAGAACGCACCAGACGAGAGAAAATTCTCCTGTTAAAATATTTGCATATTTATATGAACATATTTCTATATTATGTAATAATTTTTATTTGTAATCTTAACAAAATTATATGGCATAACGTAAAATCTTAAAAATAACAATGCGGCAGTTAATATTATAATAAATATAATTTTAGACACCAAAATAAAAGCATGCATACATACACACAGCTATATATATATATATATATATATATATATATATATGAATAAGAAACAGGAGAAAAACTTTTCTCAATGAACTTCATCAAAGCAAATCTAAGATTCAACTTATTTCACCTGTTTATATACAAGAGCAAGAACTACATTAGTTGATGAAGGCATTTAAATTTGAGAACGTTCATGAATATTCATCAGGTGCTTGAAAAATGCAGAGGACACAAAGTGGCATGATTCTGGTAAGATAAAAGTAAGCGAGTAATATTCCAGGAAAAAATCTTGAACATTCTTTGTATTCTCCATATGTTTTGACTGACCTTTCAACCACTCCATCTCATTATAATTCACGCACACATACACACACATACATATACACACATTAAATTTAGGTGTTTCATATATATATATATATATATATATATATATATATATATATATATATATATATATATATATTATAAATTAACTGAATTAAAATATGGTTTTTCTCTACACAATTCTAACCATGTTTCGTTGAAAAATACATCTCTACCCCTACCTAAACGTAACCCCTTTTTCAAACGTAACTAATAACTGATACAACAAAAGTTAACGAAAATGAACACACAACCACCCCTTGTCTGGATGAGTGGATTTCTCTGTATTTTTGGAAACATGAATTATGAATTTTTACCGTGCCTTTAAAACTCAGTAAATTTAAAAATAAGTTACTCCAAAATTCGCTCGAGGGTGAAATAGAACTAATGTTTTTAATTTGATTACAAAATTAAATTCGAAGCTTTTAGCTTCCATTTTTGAAACATGGTTAGAACTGTGTAACGAAACAATATATTTTAAATCAGTTAATTTATAATATTAATTCTCTGTAAATTTACATTGAGCACTATTTTGTAAAAATAAAAATATATATAAGAAAATCGGATTATATATCTTACTGTTCTCTCTCTTATATATATATATATATATATATATATATATATATATATATATATATATATATATATATATATATATTAAAACTAGGTGTTTCATTAAAAAAAACTCACTTCTCACTTCTTTGTGCATTATCTTGTGGGAAAATGAAATAAGCCGAATAAGTCAAAGAATAATGAAGAATAAAAAAATAATTTCATTTTCCCATGATGCAAGTTATAAAGAAACCAGAAGTGGCTTCTCGTCTCATGATCCCACTACCGGAAAGGATAGAATCTTTCTCTTTCCAATTTCCAACGAGATCGTTCGGACGTGTTTTCAGTAGCTGAATTAGAGATTGGGCCATCGCAACTCAGCACGAAACTGACTTGAGCTCAGACATCTTTATCCGTTCTCATCTTTATTTCCCATAAATAATTTCTGAATAAAAAAACAAAACAAAAAAACAAAAGAAAACAAAAACAGATATACTCAAGCAACATTTGACATTGTTTCAATACAGTCAACATTAAAGAAATATACATTCGTAACAGAAACTGATGCATGCTTCTTTTATATTGCGTGTTTCTATATAGAAGACGCATTTTCACCTAAAAAAAAAGACACAGAAAACACACAACCTTGTTAACATCCAAATGTCTTAATTTCCCCTACACATTTGTTTTTTTAAATATTGTATTGATCACTTTTTTAATTAACCTGTTGTTTTTAGCAAATATTACTTTTTGTCATAGGTTGAATTTTGTAAGTTATATATATATATATATATATATATATATATATATATATATATATATATATATATATATATATATATATACTAGCAGCATGGCCCGCCGTTGCTCGTGCTTGATTCAAAAATCATACGACTCATATAGCAATCGCTATCACTTGACTTAAAATATTTTTGCCCTTCCTTGCCTCACACTGCGAATTTTTTCTAAGCTCTATACTAAACATTAAATCTGTTACGAAAAAAGAACTAAACAAAATGAACACAAAACGATCAGCTTTAAAAAAAAAGACTCGTAACTAGTAAGAACTGAATAAAAAAAAAAGAATGTTAACAACAAATACTTTTTGACACCAAACCCAATTCTGCGGAATCAGAATCAACGTTGAGTTTAAGCAAGCGAATGAGCCAATTGGAGTAAAGTGCCATGTAGATTTAAATTTTTCCTACTTGTGACCAATACAGCTATCGATTTTTTTTGCATGCTAGTTAACATTCGTGTCAGTCATCTGTTGGCTCTCACGCTGGCCAATAGAATGTTCCTGCCTATTCGTGGCAGCCAGCTATAGGCTCCCACTCTGGCCAGTACAAAATGGCCGCAAAGTACATGAAAACTGCCGTAGAAGCATGAAAATATCGATTATTTCCACTATCGATGGAAGGTGGGAAATGCAAAGTCGGTCTTGGCCTTCCCGCTAACTTGGAGCATGTAAATTTTGGTGCAAATTTGTCGAAAATTACACACACACATACACACACACACACACACGCACATATATCCTGCCTTTTATAGATACATATATATATATATATATATATATATATATATATATATATATATATATATATATATATATATATAAAAAGCGGACATTGAAGTCAACACTTAGAAAGGAAAGGCTATTTCATGCTTTGACGCAATCGTCAGTCCACGGTCAATCGGTGGCGATTGCGTCTAGCATGAAACAGTCTGTCGTCGCTAAGTGTTAACGTCAATGTCCAATATTATATTTACACACGCCCTGTCTCTGATATTGAGTACTTTATCCCATAAATATAGCACATCATAAGACCATATTTCTTTATATATATATATATATATATATATATAGATTTACATCATCATGTTCACTGGCTCCGTAACCCTGACAGTCATAGGGGTGCCACATGTACGACAGCCCTAAGTACACGTAGTATTGCGTATTGAGCAAAGTAGAATGACGGGGCCGTACACTTTCCAGGTTGGTTTGAATTGATAGTTTTCTGTCTCCAAGACTGGTTGCCAATCGAGACTGTCTGTCTTGTTATTTATCCATAGCTGTGGAGAAATTGGACGGATTCATACCATTCTCAATGGTAATTAAGCGTAAAAGAATGTAACGAACTCAATTGAAATTCGAACACGTCTCTCCAATTTCTCATTCTTTCCAGTACACCACCGCACATACATTTTTATTATTCAAACTAATAATAACATTGCAGACATTATGCAAATGTTGAAATATCCAGAAATACTGTTTAAAATACTTCGTAAATGATTTAACATTGAACTCACGATATCAGTTATCTAGAATGTAAACTCTTTGTTTATGGTTAATTTAAATGCTGTTATGTTGAGAATTAACAACTGATTGTTGAAAATTTTAATCTTCTGAAAATGGATTCGGAATTATAAGAGTTGGGAACTGGTTATAAAATCACAGTGATTTTGAATAAATCTTTATAACATATAATTACGTCACAATGTACGTCACTTGTACGTCACAATGTATGTACCATACATTGTGACGTAAAAGTTTAATTTTCACGCCTAAAAAATCTTTCCGAAACTAGGAGTCGACTTATATGGTGGTTATGACTACAGAGCTTTACCAGCGAGTTGTAAACAATTTGAACAGCTCTCGTAACAATTATTGTACACAACTTCAGCTGTCTGCCACAAATATATCCAATTAAACGCTGTGTTTGGTGAACATATTTTGGCACATTAACACGGAAATGAATAAAAAATAACAAAATAGTAACACAAATTTAGTATTCTCTTAATGCTACAAAGCACATCACGTCCAACCGCTGATACACTAAGTGGTTGCATCATTGGTTTTTATTTAAATAACTCATGCAATGGCGGATGAGTGATACTGTGATTGACAATAATATATGATACGTAGCAGTACTAGCAAAAAGAATATGGTATGATGTGTAATCTACAGTATTAATATATAATATAAGTTAATGTTCGCTTTAATGTGTTTATTTGTAGAGCTGACGAATTTTGAATTATATTAGGTTGGTGCAAAAATAATGACGTAATAATGTCGTTTTTTGACGTATTTTTTAAGGTCAAAAAACGACATTATTACATCATTATTCTGCACCAACCTAATAATTATACCAGTACAATCTATATTAACTATCGATGTGTTTTAGGTTGTTTGCTATACAACATATATATTACGGTTAGTGTCTCAATTTACAGGTATGCGGTGTGGCCTCTACTCCAAAAGTAACGGTAGATTAAATTAGGAAAAGTAATAGAAATATCTTAACCGGAGAACGTTTTCCACTGAGTAAATTGTCAGTATTGCATTTAACTATTGAACATGTATAACAGATCCTTGTTAGAAAGTGACCTTTAAAATTGTTTTCGATTCTGAACTTGTTTGATTTTGCTGCGATAAAATTATCAATCGTCGAAATGTAACATTTGAACTTTTAACGAAATAATAAATAAGCTTTGAATCTAATTTATAATTGAATATTTTTCTCTTGTAGAGTCTTGTGAAGTTCTTTCTTCAGCCAGACACGAGACAAATTATGGTAGTTGTGAAGTGTTAATAAGTTCAGTCTAGAAAGTTGCTATCACCAGAAAAGTTTCCAAAAGTCGGATAATGACGACTATTATCTCTCTTACTCTCAATCTCTTTCCCTCCCTCAATTCTCTTTTTATGCTCTTTCATTTCACCCTCATAAGACGGCATCTTTTTGGATTTGTGGAATGGGTGGAGGCGAAAAATAAGCAAGACTAAAATGTTGGGATGATAACATTCGTACAGGCAAATGCCGGCTGTTTTGATAAAACTGTTTGCAAAGAGTGTGACTCATTTTTGAACGAATAAACCAATGGTGCAGGACTCGGTCATAATAAAAGAGGCCTAATGATACAGAACAATTTCATTATATGAGAGTTTTGTGGATAGATTATTGGTAGGGAAATTTGTTGTTACAAGGTTACATTATTGAGGCAAAAGTTTACTGATGTAACGATAACTGAATGATAAATGAATGCCGAATGCTTCTTGCATGGAAAACGCTAATTTCCTTATTCTTCTATTCATTTTATATGGCTCTTCACAACTTCCTTTCCTTCGTAGCTCTAGGTAATGTTTTCCTGCTATTCTTTCACATCCTCTTCTTCATTCTATTTCAAAAATCTGGTTAGGTAGGTTACCCTCTATTTCCTTCTTGGCTTCAATCAGCATGTAAGCGTCAAATTATCCAAACCTTCTTTTTATCTTTTATTTATCCAATATAACTTCACTTCCACTTTCCTTAAACTTTCTTCATTGCTCACAAGCTCAACACGAGGTCATCAAAACATTGTTTGTGTGATCACAATTCAATTGCCTCAAATCTTCTCTTAATCTGCAGCCCTTGGCATTTGATAAGCCGCTAAACAAAATCATCTGCGAGGAAATTTCTCCAGACTTTAATGTAATATAGAGGAATTAATATTATATAGGATTTCAGCATTTTGACTCTGTTTTCGTTTACGTTGTGTATGGTCTCTTTTTGGGTGGTCACGTTTTGGATGGTCTCTATTTAAATGGCCTCTTTTGAATGGTCTCTTTTGGATAGTCTTTTGTCGATGGTCTCTTTTCGAAGGTTTATTTTTGGATGGTCTCTATTTGAAAACCTCTTTTGGATGGTCCTTTGTCGATGGTCTCTATTTGGGTGGTCTCTTTTGGATGATCCTTTGTCGATGGTATCTTTTGGGTGGTCTCTATTTGATGGTCCTTTGTCGATGGTCTCTTTTGGGTGGTCTCTTTCGATGGTTACTTTTTGGATGGTCTCTTTTGGATGGCCTCTTTGGATCGTATCATTCTTTATTCGATAAAGTCTTCGGATTTAGGTATCACATTTTCTACTATCTTTTTAAACATTACTCATATAATTAGATTTCATTGCTTGCTTGATTTTCCTGTCTGGAATTTTGTTAGCTCGCATCTAGGGTTGTTCCACATATTAACGAATGCACACCTTGACTTCTTACATTGTTAAATATCTCTGGAGTAGAACCATTTTCTTTTCTGCTTCATGTATTATTCATGGGAAATAAAGATAAGAACGGAGAAAGATGACCCGCGCTCAAGTCGGACGCGCATGAAGTTGGGATGGCCCAATCGCTACTTATAAGTAGGGCTACCGAAAGCACGTCCGAACAATCTCGTGGGTAAGTGGAAAGATGAAGATTCTATCCTTTCCGGAAATCGCACATGTGAGCAGAAACCACTTCCGGTTTCTTTATAACTTGCATCATGGGAAAATGAATTTATTTATTGTTTTTATTCTTTATTATTATGTTTTTTATTTGTTTTATTTCACTCTTGCACACACTGTGAGAAAATTGAACATATTTGTATGCATCCTAACAAATCGACATAAAATTATACCGACGTTCTGTATATGTGTTTTTAAAGGATCCAATTATTTTTGTCACTTCGTATTGCATATCATTGTATCGTCATTAGAAATCTCTGTAAAATCATGATTCATTTTATTTGAATATATTTTTATAGATTTTCTCATGGACTTTCTTAGATAATGGAAAAATAGACCATCCAAAATAAACCATCCAAAAGAGCCCATCTAATCTACTTACATTGCCCCCTCTTACATAAGAAGGACAGTGTACTCTCAAGAAGTTAAAGCAGGAAATTGAGATCATTCACTTCACAGCTGTGAACCAAGATTCTCAAGTCAACACAGATTTCGACATTCAGTCAAACCACTATACAGCAGAGCTCGTAGTTATCGCCTGTTCCTGCAGCGAAACCGTCTTAACAACGTGGAACTTGGCTCTCTCTAAGCCCTACAGAATCCCTTACCGCAGGGCTCAGTGATGACTGGCGTTTCTTGTTCTACCTGAATCGCATCAGAAAAGTTATAGGTCACTGTAGAACCAAATTTCAGAAATGTTTATATGCCATCGATGATGATGAAAATTCTCGTGCGGGCAATTGCAAACTATGGAGTATCTTCTTGAGGATGTATGCATCCTTGGCGATCTTGAAAACTTAAGACCCAGGGAGGACTCTGTGTGCCTCAATGGATGTGTGTGGTGTAGCGACTCGATGGTAGGACTTCTAGTTGGATAATGATTTCCTTGGGGTGAAGGCCAACTAATCTTCTTTACGAGTGCAGGCGATTTTACTCACAGTAAATGTTCTTCATTATTTTAATCTATTTTATCTGTCGTGTTCCTTCAGGAAGTCGTCGGTCATAGCTCTCTACAACGTCCTATCCTTTGTAGTCCTCAGTAAAGTTTTTTCTTTTCACTATCTCTTTTCATCTCTACTATTCCCTCGGTGACATAACAGCATTGGGCAGACAAATCGCTGATCGCTTTTGTCTCTCTCGCCTGTGGTATGTCATGTGAGTGTCAAATTCTCCAAGCCCGCATTCTTCATTATGCGTCCTATATAGTTCTACTCTTTCTGCTTTGAATTACAGACGTTTCATTATTCCCATTTCTTCTTACAACTTTATTGGCTGCATATTTCTCATTCACTCATAAATGCTGAAGAAGGAGGATCAATCAATATGTACAAAATGCCAAGCCGCATTCACGGTAAAATATTTTGTAACTAAACACTTAGCCGCTGTAAGACATAAATTAGGAAAACAACACGAGAACAGTATTTAGAAACAGTTAAACTCTCAACATAATGTCCTTCCTTAAATAAATAGCTTTATACCAAAATATATAACGTCTATAATAGATAATCTAAAAACTATATACAATGCAGAGTGAAAGTAAGTGAAACCCTAAAATTATATTTTTTCCAGATAATCAGAAAAGATGGATCTAGATATTTATTAAGAAAAATATTTATTAAATGAATCATTTTCAATTTTTGTTTACCGTGTTTGGCTTGCGATGACGCCATACCAAAGGCCTTCTATTTATAAATAATTTGTTGTTAGACGTGCAATCCAAATCGTTTTGATACCTTTTTGTCACCTTCTATTTCATCATATTCTAATATGCAAGTTTTTAAAGACTCAAGAAGATCTTTTTATTTTGCCATGTTTTCTTTTTACATTAGGCCCCTAACTGCACCCTTTGCATACACAATCATTTATATTTTGATTTTTACACGTGCACAAAAATTATTTGCACAACCATGTAAAATAAAAATACAGATTGTAAATGTAAGGAATCACTTACTTTTGCACATATTTATTTTTTATTTTTTAATTAATATTTTTATTATTTTTATTTCTTTTTTATTTTTATTTATTTTTTTCCAGCTTCATAAAATGTTTTGAAAGTGGTTGTAATTCGATTAATTTGTCTTAATGAATATAGTTTAAGATTTGTTGATTATCTAGAAAAAAAGACGATGTTTTAATATTATCTGAGGAGGTGCACTTATTTTGCACAGCACTGTATATATAAAGGATAAGTTGTCTGAGAAAGCATCAAATTATGGAAAAAATATTTAGATTTCTGCATTAAATAATTAATAGTTGATAAACATAACTCACCAACTATTCAAGTCTATTTTTATTTATGTGATATCCTACTATATACCGCCATATTAGATGACAGAAATCGCATATTTCAGCTCGGTTTTTCCTACTTTCTAATCAATATTTCTTAATACTTTGCTTAGATTTTGGAAGGTAACTTTTGCTATTCCAATGCAACTTCAGATTTCGCTGTCATATTTCCATCGTTTGTTAAAACAGTTCCCAAATATTTAACAGTTCCTACTTGCTTAATTTTGGTGGTAGCAATTCGTAGCTCGAATAATCGACTGATCCTCTTGCTGAAACTCTTTCCGAAATAAAGTTTTCCTAGAAGTTCAAGTAGATCTTTGTGTCGTCCCTTGTTGAATCCTATGAAACATACGTAATTTTAACTTTACCACGAACCTATTATTGAAAAGTGCTACCTCTGCGTCATATATGGAATCAGACAGTAATGAACTTCCGCGTAGTCGGCTATAGTTTCTACCGGTGCCTTCTGTAGCATGTCCGTCATGTCTTATCTTCGTCATCCGTTGAGACAACCGTCGAGATCTGTTGTAATCATTACCTTCATGTTACACTGTTGGGGTCTTTGGGGTTGGTCGTGCTTAGGCTAGGTCCTCGTCTTCGATCTTGCCGCTAAGAGTGGTTCTACCAGGAATTTAGATTTCTCGACAGCATCGCTCTAGGAGTCATTGGACAACGGAAATCTCTCCATCACAACAAAGAGAGAGCATCAGAAGATAACACGCAAAATCGTGGCGCATTCTATATTTGGTAATTCTTAAGATATACATACATACATACATACATACATACACACACACACACACACATATATATATATATATATATATATATATATATATATATATATATATATATATATAAACAGGCAAGCAGGAACATACATATTTTACAGTCTTCCATGCAAGAATTGGTCTGCTTAGTCATCTTTGGTAACAAAGAAAACAATATTGAACTGCTACGTGACAGAGATGTGGTTTTACAGAAGGATGCTAGGGATATCATGGACCAAGCGTGTGAGCAACGATCAGGTCTTACAGAGATTGCAAACAGGGAGGTGACTTGTACTTAATACCATAAAGAAGCAGCTGAAGTTTCTGGGACACATAATGAGGAAGGAGGGCCTGGAGAATCTGATACTGACAGGTCGGATAGAGGGAAAAGAGAGACAAGTGAAAACAACGCGTGACATACCTGGCGGACTTAAGCAAGTGGATGGCAAAACTTGGTCTGGGGGAGAAAGCAGAAGGAAGGAACTGCAACGGATAGAGGGAGGCGGCGAGCCTTGATCGCCTACGTCCTGAAAGGACATGGCACATAAAAAGAAAAAGTCATCAACGCTATCATCATAAAGAAAGCGATCAGCAAAGAAGAAATGAAATTCTTGGATACGAGATAAAACCGAAGATTATTGAAAGGAATTCTTAATATAGAGAAAAGAAAATTGTTATAAAATTAAAATACGACACATTTATTTTTATTTTTCAGTAAGTATTTTTTCATGTTCGTATTCTTTTGATTATATTAATCTTCGAAAGAATTCTTCTATGCACGGAGTAATGAAACTTTTTTGGCGATGTTCTACCAAAACGGATTTGTGGGTAGTGAAATCGAAGATCCGAATTCAAAATCAGTGATTATATGTTACGTTCACTTTCACACAAATGCTCTTGAGAAAGGCATCGATACGCCACTCCACACCTTAGTGTAAACTGAGGTTTTGGTGACAACAAGTCAAAAAGTGTAAAAACTCGGAGTTGCTAACTATGAAGAAAGCAAACGATTCCACTATCGTTGCCAAGAATGCTAATTCGTAGACAATGAAGAAAAAAAAGATTTATGTCCGACTGTGGCATGAAGAGAAATAGCATAAAAAACATTGCCGACCAATTCTCCTAATGATATGAACAAAAGAAAAAAACAGATTTCATTTGAAATTCTTGCAGTGAACAACCGAGTTCATTGGTGGTTGAATGAAAGAAAAGTTAATAATGAAAAGAAACGTGAATGTTGACGAGATATAAAAACGAGGTTAATATATCCAACATATCGCATTGTTGTTTTTTGCTGTTGACATAACGAAGTTTCGGCCCATCTATTTCCAACCTTCTTCATGTGTATTCTTCAGGAACAAATAAGTTCTAAGAATAGGTTATTTATTTTTGTCTATAACATTTCAGGTTCAAATTTGGACTAATAAAAGCCATTTTGGGACTAAGCAAGTTCATAATGAAAAAGCCAAGTTCACAATGGGACGTAGCAAGTTCAAAATGAAATAAGCAAGTTTGATTTGGGACTAAACAGATTCATTATATAAAAATGTTTCGAACTTATCTGCACGTTTCAATAAACAAATATGGATTAAAAAATCAACTGGGCGGTAGATCAGAAAATGAAAAACCGGAGCGCTTCGTTGCGTAGACTTTACTATCAATTCATTACAAGAGGCTATTCTTGGACGGATAAAATTGTGTCAAAGTTGGAATTTCTGGCACTTTCATTGGTAAGACAATCAGGGAGAAGAAAAGAAGAAAGAAAGTGATGGATAGACTGTATATAGTGTTAAAAAAGAGAGAATTATTCAAAATGAAATGATTGGGGGAGGGAACAACAGGGCAAATATCGAGAGGCCTAAGAAAAAGCAGCAAGGAAATATTGAATGCATATAACAAAACAGTTTGAAAAAAGATAGGTATAGTGAGAGATTTTAAGCGTAGAAAGTTGCATCAAAAATCACACACCAATCATGAATTTTCTTGATTTATTGATTGCTCCTAGAAGATAAAACATTTCAAAAGTAAAGTTTAGTTCAACATTATTATTTTATCATGAAAATATTTAATTTTAAAGTCTTTTTTAGCAAAATAATTGCTAAGTCCCAAATTGAATTTGCCTAATGCATTTTGAACTTGCTAAGTTTCAAATCAAATTTGCTGATTCCATTTTGAATTTGACTATTTCATTTTGAATCTACTTAGTCCCATTTTGAATTTGCTATGTCCCAATTTAAATTTGACTATTCCATTTGGAATTTACTATATCCCATTTTGAACTTGGCTATTTCATTATGAACTTGGTTAGTCCCAAAATTACTTTTATTAGTCCCAAAATTAACTTGAAATGGTATAGAATAAAAACGCTGAAAATACTGAGTCACATTTGCTGATCGAAACACATTTCACCAAAAATTAGATTCATTCTGAATTTTTTCTTACTAAAATCGCATTTTTTATGAAGCCTTTATTTCAGTTAATTGCGTGTGAGCAGCGGTAAATATTTCTGATCGGTCGATTCAACAAGTGAATATAATTACCAAAGTAGATGCGATCTTTCCTGGCCACAGATCAAATGTCTACACAAAACAGAGGCATTTTCAATACATTCAAAGAATAGAGAGTAATACATATTTACAAAATATATTACTATAAATCTTCAGTAACTGCCTCAGCAACAAGCTAATATGGCAAAATAAAATGTTACAAACAAAGTACAATGAACATACAATGAAATATTCGCCTGAAGAGACGAGCAACAGAAGTCAGAGAAAACAAAACAAAAAAGACAATAAACATTGATTACCAAGATAAGTTATCCAGATCTAACAAAATTTAAAAAAAAAAAAAAAAAAAAAATTCTACCTTACCATGGGCATGTTTGGCAAGTCATTCTCAGAAACACAAAATCATTTTTTCTAAACAGTTACTTAAAGATACTCCAGATTTGTAACTTTTCACACTACACAATTGTGCAACATTCACCCACCACTCGCAAAACTCAACATAGGACTCTCTTTCTTAACATTTATCTTAATTTTAGCTGATACTGAAAGAAGGCAAATGAATAGTGGAGAGAAAATGTGATCCGCAGGAAGCATATTCTTTCCTGTTGACCGCATTACCATCTGAATCTCATTGAATAAAAAGAAAAAATTATTACTTCACATGTAACTAGGCCACATTAAAAAATCTAGAAATATGCGCAGTGAATCGTATGATTAACGGGCGCTTATATTATTGACCGGGTACGCTGTGAAAGATTTTTTCCTTTCCAAAACGCTCATCAGGTCACATGCCAGGTGATGTACACTTCGACGTTAATGAGGACTTTAAACATAGGCATGGCGCGTATTGTTTCCAATTCCAGCGTATTGCAATGAAAGCTTTAGTTTTAGCAAAAACAATGAATGTCTTCATCATCCAAGCGTGTAATTCGCAAAGCCGAAAATCTTTTTCTTTTGGCATTTACTTTAAATAATCTGTTGTTATCGCGAAATTGGGCACACATCCTGACTTACGGGATGTTACCATCAGATGTCACTATTCGACATTTCGGAAGGTAACAGATTTCGAGACGCACCAAATGCAGTTTAACCAAAACTTCCTCTCTACGCAGCTAAATTCACTCAGTCAGTTGAGTGGCATACATGATACACACTTGGGCGATCGTGTATCTTTTGATACATAATTAATGAGAACAGATTTTTCCCGCAATAGGTTAACATTTCTTACTGCAGTAGACTGGTTGCCAACGAAGGCTAAAAAATCCCTCTGTCCTGTTATACAACCCATAGAGAAGAGATGGATACATACCTTTCCCAAGTGTATTTGTGCATAAGTGAATTTAACGAACTGGGATTCGAACCCGGTTCTCCCAGTTCTCATTTCGAGCTGATATCTATTACACCAGAACGCACATACCAACATCGCAGCTAAGTTACGGGAGTGGAAATAAAGATAGTCGGTAAAAAAATTAGAAAACTCTTTAATCCCCAATAAAAACTATTTCACTTGTTGGTTATTGTAGCATACGGAGGCTTCCTTACTTTGCTCAATTCAGCTACGGAAATAATCAACAGGGTACAACGCGAAGGACATGATGTTATAAAAGCTTTAACGTATTCGCCCTGTTTTCCATTTCTCTCATCGTTCTCCCCCTTCGTGACATCTACGGAAGGACTACACACAACTTCCGATACAGAAGAGGGCAGCTTGACGTTAGATTCCTCGTCCCTACCGCGGAAACCGGCGGAGAAATCTCCCTGCTAAACTCACCCCAAAGGAAAACTACAAACACCACTTGCTGCAAAAGACGAGGCCTAAAATACTACTATTCAACCAAAAATAAAAACTGTTAAACAGTTATTTTCAAGCTTTGGATTTTTGTTCATCACACTCACACTGCTGAGCACAAACACACACACACGACTGGACCAAATCTCCACATCCCCGCTTTGATGAAACATTATTTCAAGACGATAGATTAACTGTCGTCCTAATCTCCTTCAATGCTTCTTGGATGTGATGTTGAAATTCAGGACCTTTTAGCGCCTTTTTGTCAAAGAGAAAGAACCAAACGAAAGGCAATCGTACGACGATACTAGTTTTATGTTAACCGTCTTATCTCGTGGTATCGTGGTTCCGGTTCTCATTCTTTGCTTGTTACCACGCGTTTACCATTTTTTAAATTCAGGTTTTAAAGAACTTTTTCAACTAAACATGTCTGAGAAAACTATTGCTGATGAAATATACTTTCTGTCTGTCTGTCTCTCTCTATATATATACATATATATATATATGTATATATGTATGTATGTATTTATATAAGTGAACATTGAAGTCAATTCACGGAGGCGTCAGGCCTCCAAAGGAAAACTACACACAGCCTGACGATTGCGTCTAGCATGAGACAGTCTATCTCCTCTGAGTGTTGACTTCAATGCTCACTTTTATATTTACATACGCTCTATCTCTTATACTGAAAACTTTAACCCATAAATACAGCGCACACACACGTATATATATATATATATATATATATATATATATATATATATATATATATATTTTTTTTTTCAAAGGTGAACGTTAGCGCAATAAAACAAACTCGAGACGTAATTCACAAAAGAATAGCAAATGAGGAAGAGAAATTGAAATGCATTTAAAATTTTTTAATTGAATCTATATTTCTTCATATATATATATATATATATATATATATATATATATATATATATATTTGAATAAAAACAGGCCACTTTAAGGTTCCATGTAATAAGTTATTTCACCACACCTCCTCTGGATCATCAGACTTTACTTCCAAAGGTTGAAATGAAAAATGAAAAGAAATTCACACGTTTTTGACGGACCTCATCAAGCATATGTAAAATTAACGAAGTGAGGAACTGAGGTGGGAGAGAAGGTATGAGTGTGTTATATGTACCATTTCAATTCCTTATTTTTAACCCCACTGTGTGTCGGCTAGACGTTGCTTAAATTTAACGCGTCTTGTCTCTAGATATAGATGGCTAAGGGGTGAGGGAGAAGACCAACATTAAAGGAAGAAGCTACAACAACGGTAATAAATTACATTCCACGAGGACAGGTTTCATTCAAATTCTTAGATGCTGTTTATTCGTGTTACTTTAAAGGGCATATTTGGGAGGTCAACGTTTGATATAGATCTAAATGTCTAAACAATCTACGAAGAAATTAATTTGAAGTTCGGTGTAGTTTTGGGTATTTTCTATGAAACAGTCGATTGGAAAAACTCATAGACAGTACTTTGAAAGAGTAATCCATTTTATGTTTAGTAATCTTTTTTATTTTTCTAAACTTTTTATACACATTATATATATATATATATATATATATATATATATATATATATATATATATATATAAATGTGTACAGGCAAACGAGAGGGAATATTTCATTTTATTAATCTCTGAAAAATGACGATTCCAAAATAGCGTTTAGATTTCTGTTTTTTTAGGACAAAATTTCAGGAAAATTGAGGAGGGTAATTGCAATGTCTAGAACATAAGAAAACATTAGTTGAAATAAAAAAATGAAATCTTCAGAGTCTGGGAATTTCGAAGCTCGAAAGAAATTCGAATGCTTCAATTCGAAATAATGGAGTTTTATGCATATCTTTATGTCTATTTTTATGCATATTTTTCAGTAAATCAACGAACAAATGGCACCAATCAGTGAAACCAATATATAAAAATTCAAAGGGCAAAAAAACTATATACGTCTGCGCAAGGGCACGTGTGTAAGGTCATGTGTGTATGTGTGCGTGAATATCTCTATTAAAATAATACATCGAAACGACGTTATGGACGTGAAAGATTCGTGGAAACTTTGAAATTCATTTATCAAAAAGACTCATCCCAAATTTGAATGGAGGTCAAATTTCATAAATCATCTGCATGTTATTATTTGATCTCCTAACAGTGACCATTTGTTTGCTGTTTTCAGATTGTGTCAGGATTGAAATTAATATTCTTAATTTTGTTTCTTTATTCTCTTTCACCCGGTCAACTTTCCGACCTTCCTTGCTTTACATTTCCGAAATTCCGTATTTCCTTTATTCCAGGAATGTTTATGAATGTTTTTTTTTTCGTTTTTATCTATATGTTCACAGATTTTTCTATTTTCGTTTAAGAAAGCATGTTGTACAGGAACTTCCTGCAAACTTCTTTTTTTCTTTCGTAACCTGTTAAAGGAAAGCGTGTACTCTGCTAAAGATAACGAGATGCAAAAGAAAATTGATGCATCTATACATATAAAACCTGCATAACTTCAACAAGTCATAATTAGCATTGTTTTCTTTTCCAAAAAGGCTCGTATCAATACAATTTACATATACACACAATATATACTATTGTAATTTAAAACGAATCGATGCCGCGATATGGGCGTCCGGTTATGTTAGTGGAAGATAACATCTTCCCCCTATAAAGAACGATAATTCAAAATAAAAGTTTCTTCCCTTTTCTGGAAGACGAACGAGGCACTTTGGGATTAAACAAGCTGACACATAAGTGGGATTCATGCTTTCAATCCAAAAAAATCCTTCTTGTTCTCTAACAGTGAATGAATAAATATTTTTTTATCATGTGTTAAAATATACATGCCTTTTATTTCCACTCGTTTTTGTTCATCCCAACACTTTGGGATTTAAAAGATTGAATGATTTGTTTGTTTAACGGCATACCAACTCCTTTCTCAGTCATTTAATGACAAAATTTAATTTTTCTTGGGAGTTTATATGCAATAAAAGTATGATATATTTTATTCTGCTTTCACAATTGAATACATGGTAGATGATACTCAATTTGTGTACATAGACATGTTTGTGTGGACATAATTACTAGAGGCGATGATGTTAGTCCTCTCATGTTGAAGTTATATTTTGGAAAACAATTTGATTTAAGAAAGTGTAGGATTTTATGGATTAATGTCATGAATGTCTTTTCATTTTGGTTGTTTGGTAGTATTTTAAACGAATTTGGGTGAAGTCGCTACAGTTTGTTAGTATGTCCGTTTTGTGGTTAATTTGACTATAAATATATATTGTTAGTAATTGTTTTATGTATAAAAATGTATTACTACTATTTTTACTATAAAAATTATTTTTATACTTTCATGGTGTTTTGTTTTTTGTAGTTGTTTTAGTTGTTTTGTGTTCATTATTTGGCCACAGCATGGACCTAAGCAAAATTCTTTTACCAAATAATCTTACAAAAATTCAACAACACGTGAAAACACGTTTCGCCTTACAATAAATGAGATGAATAATTTCAAATGTTTTTTTTTAAAGAAATATTGGCAACGTATACCAGGTTTTCAAATTCACTGTAATATAATATAATATCAAATTATTGTTGCTCATTTTACTATAAAAATGTATTATTGGCATTTTTACAACAAGAATGTATCTTTATACATTTCTACTGTTTTGATTTTTTTGTTTGGGTGGTTCCCATAGCTAGGACCATATCAAATGCTACCACTCTGGATCAGGGTGGACCAGAGAACAACAGTAATTAAGAAGTGGTTCCACGCTTCTCAAATCTTCCTGATCAGAGGCCTTACTGCCGGATGTAGTTTATCGTTATACCGAGGATGACAACAATACGAAAGACAAAATTGTAAGTAAAAATATGATTTCATATTTAAACTTGAAGAAAACTCTAACTTGGCAAACAGTAGCAAAATATCTTTAGAGGCTCTTTTAGTTCGACTTTCTCCATTCGTAAAAGATGGCCGATATTCCAGATTAAATAACTGCTTTCAAAAGGAAAACGATCTGATAATTTAATTTTGTTCCTAGAGCTATGGAATCATTCCAACCATATTTAGTCCACACTTGGCAAAGTTTAGGCTATTCGAAAAGTAAATACTTTTTTACCAGAAAAAAAAAGTATAAAAAAGAAATACGAGTAAAATTTGTTGGTAAATTATTTACAAAATGTGTAGCCTCCTTCATATTATGATTGTTTTTTCTTTATTCATATTGTCATTTAACAGACATATTTAATTTATATGTGAATGTAACACTTATCAACGTTTTTTATGATAAAAAATAACTTGAATTTTACATTTGAAATTCTGAAATTTATGCCTCAGTAAAAATTATGCAATCGTTAGCGAAAGCATAAGTTATTTTCTTTGCTCAGCAGCTTTTATCATTGCCGTTCTAAATTCTGAATAAACGCTGATCTCATCTGTCGTTCGTCTTTATGATAAACACTGTTACGTGGGTTGACGAATTCCTGTCACGTAATTAACTGAATAATTCGCTGCATCTCGCTATCTCTCGTGAGTTTTCTAAACACTCCTTCTTTAGATGTCCAAGGAATTTCAGCTCTCTTTTACGGAATCTGAATATTTTATTTATTTATTTTTTATTTATCTGAAGTTTTTAAAGAATTCCTTGTTACTTACTCACTCCACCTACGGAATTTGCATTACCCTTCTGCATTTTAGCCCCTTCTAATTTTATCCATATTTCTATTGGGTCAGTCTGTTATGTGCCATGCGTGATACACGCTTAGGCGATCATCTATCTTTTTCCGAAGTAGGTTGCCATTTCTTTCTGCGGTAGACCAGTTGCCATCCAAGGGGCCATATAGAACTCAGTCTGTCCAGCTATTTACCCATAAGAAGAAGATTCATAACTTTCCCAAGGGTATTAGCACGTAAGTGAAGGTAATGTATTCTACTGGAATTCGAACTCAGCTCTCATATTTCTCAATCCGAGCCGCCATCGATTACTCCAACGTTCATCCTTTCTATTATGACGTGTACCTAACTAGTCTAAAACTAACACAATGGTAACTCGATAATATTCTCATTAGAATTAACATTCATTTTATACTTTCAAACCCCGCTTCCTCATTATGCATTCAAGACATTTCAGCTGTCTTTTTCTGTTCTTTCCGTTACCATTTTCTTTAAGATTTCTTTGTTGCCTACTTGTTTCTCCCATGGAATATTCTGGATACTTCTGGAGAACAACATTTTAGCTGACTATAGTTTTATTCTCTTATTGTCTAAGAAGTAAAAAAACAAAACAAAAGTGAACGGGTTTCGGGTAAGACAGTGAAAAAGGAAGAAAAAAATGGAAGGAGACATAAAAAGAAAGAAAAATAAGGTAGAACGGCTTACGACCACATCACGTTGAAACACCGGTCCCGTATGATCACTGTGGCACCCTGCATTTTTAGAAAGACTAAAAAGAGATATTCATAGAAATATGATTTAATTTTTATTCGGTTTATTAACCAGTTGTTAGTTATTTAGAAACGAAGAATAATTGAGTTTTGAGAATAATTCTCTAACTGTATTTAGGCGATCCAAAGAGAAGAAGAAAAAAAAAATAATAAAAAGAAAGAGAAAGAGGAATAGATAAAACAAAACCCGGTCATAAGTAAAACTAAGACAAGACAGGTGTCAAAATATATCAGGTCAAATTACCTGACCGAAATCCAGGGAAATAGAAATTGTTATATTTGGTTGAAGAAATAGAGTTTGGAGATAATAAAATAAAACAAAAAGAAGAGGAAAGACAGAAACATAATACGAAACCAGGTCGTAAGCGAAAACACACACGTACGACCAGCACCTAACAAGTGTCAAAATTATCAGGTCAAGTACTTGAACTAATTCCGTGTCCGCGTGGGATGGAAGTTTGTTAAGGTTGGCTGAAACAATAAAGATTTTTTAGAACAATGTAAACGAAATTTTAATCGGAGGAAAGGTGTCTTTTGTGTTGGGGGAGTGACCGGTGGAACTGTATACAGATTCTGACCTGTTAAAAATTGGAACCCCACGATGATGAAGTGGAGACATTTTCAATTCAGATAATTAAGATTTTTGACTATCAGGTCTGACCAAAAACAAAGAAGGAAAGAAAACGATTGTCTCGGCTCACAGATAGCGCCAATATTCTTTCCTGAAGTCACATCTAATTAGCGGCAGGCTGTTTTGACAGAACCCAGGTGAGAAAAAGCCAAGATTATCATTTTTCGTACGTGTGAAAAAGGCCAAATTAGATTTTGTTTTTTTTAGAACAAGAACGATGTAAGCCACGCCCGATTGGAGACGGGAGGCGTCCCACCACAGTCTCATTAGCCGAAAGCGGTCACGTGATATGCGGAAAGAGGAGGGAGAATGCTCGATCAAGAACCATTGGTCGAAAACGGTCACCTGACATACGAGAGACCGGGAGAGATGGGTATGCGTCTTCCCCCCAGAGGCACTGTGAGGAAGTAGGGGTGAAAATAATAGCGATAATGGGAAATCAGAACTAATGCGACTTTTGGGATTATCGAGAGAGCCCTGGCGCCGACAGACCCACCCCGGTTTGCTGCGGCGTCAATAAAAGCAGGACCCCAATCGACAAAAAAATGAGTTCAGCCCCGGACGGCAGCGAGAAGAGATCACCTCGGACGACGGAGGGTTGCGGCTGGGTTGCGGCAAGAAATCCTTCCAGCCCAAGTCGAAAACAAGAAATCCTTCCAGCCCAAGTCAAAAACAAGAAATCCTTCCAGCCCAAGTCGAAAACAAGAAATCCTTCCAGCCCAAGTCGAAAACAAGAAATCCTTCCGGCCCAAGTCAAAGACAAGAGAAGTTCTATCTAAGTCGACGAAGAAGAAGATTACTCGAAAGCCGCGGAGAAGTTGCAGCCAAGTCGAAGACAAGGCCAAAGAGTTACTGGACGGAAGAAGAAGAAGAAGTTAAAATCAAGCCCAGCCGAGAACAGAATTCGACCCAACCAGATCGAAGTGAAGAAATACCACTCAAGTCGAAGAGAAGAATCAACTGCGAATGATTGATAGAAATTAGCCCCAGTGTCGAACTAAACCACACTCCGACATACACAATTCTAGAGAGTAGACAATTCGAAATCGTTAAGTTGTATGATAGAAGCTTGGTGCCATAGTCCACAGAGCGGGTCGGAAATGAGAACAATTTTTCTTTATGTAACGGACATTAGATATAAAAGGTTGTCACCCTTTTTTTTTTATCAGTAATTTTTTGTCTCGTGAGTTTTTTTTTTTCTTTTACTTGTGTTTTGCCACCCCCGTCGGACTCAACTTGCATACGGCCCAATCCCTGCTGGTCCCGTCTGTCTAAGATCTAAACACAGCGTGGGTAGACAGACCGGAGATCAGTACAGTTGCTTTAGCAACCAGGTATTGGAAGCGGGTTGGGAAAGGCGAGGGTGGTGATCATCTAACCAAGAGGTTGGAGCGGCACGCTTGGAACCAGGAGGAGCGACCAGGAGGAGCGACCAGGAGGAGCGACCAGGAGGAGCGACGTCACAGTTGGCGCCGTAACCAAAGGATTCGACCCTGGGCCAGGTGTGTACCCGTCACATCACAGAAGTTAAGTAACGTCAAGCCTAATGGGCAACCCCTTGGGAATAACCAGATGCTGTAATTGAAAGATAAACCACTTTATGTTCAATACTCTGCCCGTACCAAACAAACTGATGTAGACAAAGCCTGAACCCATCAGAGGTTTCGTAGGTACAGGGTTAAAAGTGACTGATAAAATCAAAGGAACTATTCTTATTGTACAGAAACAAAGCTTGCTAACTAGAAACTACCAAGTACACATAGTGAAAAATAATATTAGCCCAAAATGCAGATTCTATGTTAAATATCCATTTAAAATATGTGTGATCTTAAACTTATTTCACCCTCAAAAAGTTTTGAGTGGAAAATGTCATAATGCCATTTCTAACCTTAGGTCTATGTTTTAGACCCGGAAAGAAATAAGTATACAGTAGAAATCAAAGAATCAAAGAAAATAAAATACTAATAATAATTTTTATTCTTGCTGAACAGGGGCCAATGCTTGCTAACTAAAATTTAACAAGGACATATATTGGAAAACTGTATTGCCCAGGAATTGCAGATTTTATGATAAATATTGAGAAACTATTGAACATCTTGTATTGCACAGTGTTAGCATCCACTGAATATAAAACTCGGCATGATAGAGTGGACCAATATCTACACTGGAAAATATGCTACTTTTACGGGAAGGAGATTACAAGAAACTGGTATGATCACCCAGACCTGGTTACAGAGATAGGGCCTGTGACAATTTTATGAGACTTTAGAATAAACACGGACAGAACAATCAAAGCTATTTGCACAGACATCGAGATTAAAGAACGCAAAAAAGAATGTGCTGTCTTATTGATGTGGGAGTCCGTGAACATTGTAATCTCTCTTTTCGATTGCTGAATCTTGAAGTGAAAATTGAAAAAAGAAATGAGAAACATGAGGACAACAGTAATTCTAATTGTAGTTGGAGCACTCGGATTGATTGGAAAAAGTTCCGATAGACAAATTGAAGGGATTCCTGGTAGTCTATTCATGAAAGCAATACATAACATTGCACTCATAATTACAACTCACACATTACGAAGAGATAAATCTATGTAAAATGTGTGTGATCTTTGGGGGTTTTTTTATCATTGGAAGATGTCATTAAACCATTTTTGATCTTACGTTCTAGCTGGATCCCAGAAGAAAATATGTATAGAAGAGAAAAGAAAGGAATAATAATAATAATAATAATAATAATAATAATAATAATAATAATAATAATAATAATACAAAATAATAATAATAATAAAACAAAAAAGTGCCTCCTTATTGATAGGGTTGTCCCTGTTGACTGCAATGTCTCTTTGAAGCTATTCAAAAAGCTGTCAAAATACAAGGACCTTGAAATAGAAAAAAAAGGGGCACATGGGAACATCAACAATCCCTGTTGTAGTTGGAGCCCTAGGACTGGTTGGAAAAGATTGCAGTAGACGAATTGAAGGGATTCCTGGAAGTCCATGCCTCAAGGAGATATAAAAAATTGTTCTGACAAGTACAGCCCACACTCTACGAAGGGCTTTATCTATGTAATTTTTTTTTTTTTTGCAGAGGAAAGTGTCATGATACATTTCTAACCTTAGGTCCCTGGGCGGGACCTGGTAAGAAATGTGCAAACGCCAGAAATCAAAGGAAATAATAATAATAATAATAATAATAATAATAATAATAATAATAATAATAATAATAATACAGCCTATACCTTGACTTGAAGTTTTTCAATGACATAGTAGGGTTACTGAGTCTATACATTGATTAATATGTCGCACATTCAACTCACACGCAAATAGAGATTGTGGGAAGACTTGCCATTCCAAATTGTACAAAATTAAGTGGTTGCCATTTTTTTTGGAATTTTCTGTGTTTTGACTGACATGGAAAATTGAGGTAAACCTATTAGACATAATTGTGGAAAAGCTTTTCGAAAACACATGTCTTCTAAGAGATGATGCCAACAGAAACGTATCTTTGAAAACATTTGAGAAATTAATTAAACAGAAAGGCCCTCAAAATAGAAATCAGTAGAATATGGCATATCTGAAGGCAAGAGTATAAATACCTGTTTTTATTACGGAATCTGTTTTTATTGGGACCGGGAAGAAAATGTGTATACAACAGAAAGGCAAGGAAATCATAATAATAATAATAATAATAATAATAATAATAATAATAAAACATTCTGTTTAATAAGTTTTTTGATTGGATGACAGAGCGAAGACAAAAGGGAATCAAACATTCCTTAGAGCAACAAGAGACTGGAAGTTGTGGAGAGCCACGATCACTCACGGCATGAGAAATGAGGCTATAATTCTTTCATTCTCAATATTACTACTACTGAACTGATGCTTTGTGAAACCAACTCATTAAATGCTTAACCTGTTCTGGGTTTGGGTTAAACATTATCTTCCTCACATATTCGCATAAACAATGCCTCTTACTCTGTAACTCTTCACCGCGAATGGCTCTTGGGCCTTATACAGAATGAACATAAATGTAAAAGCAAATGCAAAACTTCGTGCATTCTCTTAAAGAAAAATTCATAATAGATTTAACACAAACTTCATAAATTATACATTGGATTAGAATATTCCTGATTTTAATGTCATCGCTTTAATAATAATAATAATAATAATAATAATAATAATAATAATAATAATAATAGTAATAATAATAAGAGTAATAATATTTTTAATAATAATGACAATAATAATATTTTAATACTACTACTACTACTACTACTACTAATATTTTTAATAATGATAACAATAATAATGATAATATTTTAATAATAATGATAATATTTTAATACTAATGATAATAATATTTTAATAATGATGACAATAATAATAATAATGATAATATTTTAATAATAATAATAATAATAATGATAATATTTTTAATGATAATGATAATAATAATGGTAATATTTTTAATACTAATGATAATAATAATAATATTTTAATAATAATGACAATAATAATAATAATCATAATATTTTAATAATAATAATAATAATAATCATAATAATAATATTTTTAATAATAATGATAATAATAATGATAATATTTTAATACTAATGATAATAATAATATTTTTAATAATAATGACGATAATAATAATGATCTTATTTTAATAATAATAATAATAATAATGATAATATCTTTAATAATAATGATAATATTAATGGTAATATTTTTAAAACTAATGATAATATTAGGTTGGTGCAAAAATAATGACGTAATAATCTCGTTTTTGACGTTAAAAATACGTCAAAAAACGACATTATTACGTCATTATTTTTGCACCAACCTAATATTTTCATAATAATGACAATAATAATGACAATATTTTAAAAATGATAACAATAATAATGATAATATTTTAATACTAATAATAATGATAATATTTTTAATAATGATGACAATAATAGTTTTAATAATAATAATAATAATAAATAGTAGTCGTGAAAATTTCCCGCCTTTACTTTTTGACTTTATTGATGGACCATAATTCTCAATTTAGTGGTTTAATCTGTTCTTTTCGTTTTCTACGAGGATAATTTACTCCTTGGAATTCCCTATCGCATCGTTAAATATTTGAGCTTATACAACTTGAACAAAATATTACAATAAGAGTCATAAATGGGAATGCTGGTCGTTATTTAAGGATGTACAAAGGAAAAGATTGTGAATTGACAAAGTCCTTTCATTTCACTGAAGCAGTGGTCAAACATATGTGAGTATTATCGTCGCCTCTTTTTTTTTCTTTTTTTCGCTAAAATCAAACACCGTCTCTGATATGTCTTTTTCGTATTTCCTCCAGATGAAAACGGAAGAAACCATTATTTATGAGATATTGACTGGGAATAACGAACTAATAATAATAATAATAATAATAATAATAATAATAATAATGTTCTAGTGTTGATTGCGCATTTCAAAGTAAAGAGAGCATCTGCATGTTTGAAATTGGCGCAGCCTAATAATTTTATATCATTTTACCTCACTTAAATTTGCTTGATATTCAGTAAAATACAATGATAAAAAGAAACAGTGCAAACATGCCCCACCAATCCAAGTGACAGAAACGCATCACTCAAACATATATCATCTAAAAACACTATTCTCTTTCGAAAAAAATCTACATTTGGAAATATTACTTACTATTTATTATTGTAAACAACCTCATGGTTATACACTATACATCTAGACACCCCACCACCCATATTCAGGCACCACTGCATCGATGCACCACGTCCCTCCAACAAAGTGTTGCATAGAGACATGCCATTTTATCCAGACAGTATTTCCATTTGAAACACTACTTTATCGGAACAAATCGGATCATTCAAACACATTAGTGTCTCTAGATACGCGCCTTCATCGGGAGACAATTCTAATCAAGAAAAAGAACTTAGCATTTGACCCGTTAACTTAAATGGAAAGTGAGAATGAAAATGTTTAAATTCCTGGACTGCACCCAAACGTAGAAAGAAATGTGTCGAATAATAACGACATTTTTGCAACTAATCACGTCTCTTTAAATCCTGCAAGTCGGAAACAAATAGAATCCTGTAACTCTGTAAGTAATTCAAAGAGGAGGTCTTCTTCAAAGAGAGGGAATTGACAGAACATTCATTGAGGCGTGGCATGAACCGGAAATTCTGTTTTCTGTTGAAATTGCCTTTTAAAAAGAATGGGAAAAAAAAACTTTGCTTTTCATGACAAATAAGAATTAATTAGAATAAGTGTTAAACCGTACCTATGAACTATAATGTGTATGTCCCAATCCGTATAAGTACAGTATATTCTATTGTATGTGGGCGTCATTGGGGTTCCCCGGGAATGTAGCTGAAATCTTTTCAGCTATACTGTCAAATTCTCTGCCTACGGACAGAGAGGAACCCAGACGAGGCTATAGCGAAGGGCAGCTACCCGACCCCGTTTTTTACAGAATTTTTACACAGGCTCGGATACTCCGCGTTAAATTCGGGCTTGTGCCACATCTTACCGCGTGGGGCGGTTGGCAAATATCCAAGCTGGAATCTTTTCTAGTTGTGCTGTCGAAATCTCTGGCCGAAGGCAGAGAGGAACCCAGACGAGGCTATGCCAAAGGGTAGAGTCTCGTCCGGGGAAGAAGATAGACCCGGTCCTGTTTATGCAGAGTCTACGGTGATTTTTTGGCCGAGTCTACGGGCTCGGGAACTCCACATTAAAATTCGGCTGTGTCACATATGACTGCGTGAGGCAGTTACTAGATAGCGTCATTGGGGTTCCCTTGCGATTCACCTTGAGCCACTACTAGCAGTTGACTACTTACTACACGCCACTGGCGTACCTTTACTGTTGTTTATGTTATGAATATTATCGTTCCGTTTCCAACCTTCTTTTTGGTTATTCTTATTCAGTAAGCTTTTCCTTGGTTCCAACAACAGCGTCAGTTTAAATGATGGAATTTTTGAAGATTTAAAATAGAATGAAAATTACCACAAAACATATTCATTTGTACAGCGTTGGTTAATACACGGTGACCAACTGTCAGAAACGAAAATTAAACCTGTTACTGAAAGGTAGTAATCAATATCAACCAATCGATTACTGACATTGCTAAAATGGCACGGATCAATGCATGTCTCTGCTGCACGAGAAATGGAATCGATTTTCAGAGTTGGAGGTGCAGAATTCCTATCGCTGACATTAGTTTCAGAAGTAGGCATGAATCCAATCCCTGCCTCGCCAATTGCTTTTTTCAAAAGTTCGTTACCAGGGAGACTATGAAAAGAGCAGTTACATCCTCAACCTTCAGATTCGTCTGTAATTAAAAGAAAATTCCAAAATGGGTACAAGAATTATGTTCTGTGATTACTACTGTCAGGCGTACCCTTACAGTCTATGCCAAGTTTGAGCTCTTGTCCTATATTAAGTTTAGAAAATGACTATAATTATAGCAAAATATTGAACAATGTTCATTAAGGGTTTAGCCAAATCAGGGTGAACTTGTCATTATCAAATATTTTTTGTCAAAGGAAGATACTTTAATATTTTCTCATACTGGTCAATCATTGCCCCCTTTTTAATCAAAATTACTGGTCACTAGTCCGGAGATATTCTGTATAAGACAATACTTCGCCCAAGTTTTGCTATTATGTGATTTGAAGAATACATCAAAGTGTTGAAACGTCGCAAAACGTCACAGGATTGTGTTCGCCATGAGTTAAACAAAAAAGTAAATTTGACAGATTTTAGAGATTAGTCAAAACGATGGAACGATAATGAAGGAAATAATTTAATAAGTTTTTAATAATACAGGTTTTATTTTATCCTCCATTAGTGATTCTTTTCTCAATGTTTTATTCTTTATAGCTGTAGCTTGAATTGCAAATTTCTCGTTTAAAACTATATGATAATGAGAACACAACAATTGTTTATGTCTCTTTACTCGACAGCTCGTTTGTTCGCTGTTCAAAGTTTGAATATTAAGCTCACCATCTGTTGTTACTTCTGCTACCTGCATTCTTCTTTCTCGCATTAGCGGACTTCCTTTAGCGGAGGGGGCGACCAACACACACAGAGACATACATACATATATATATATACATACATATATATATATATATATATATATATATATATATATATATATATATATATATATATATATATATATATATATATATATATATATATATATATATATATTATATATATATATATATTCAAAGAACGAACACAAGTGTTTAGAATTTCAGTCGTCCCTATACATTTGGAGCGGACACACACACACAAACAAACAAACACACACACACACACACACACACACACACACACACATATATATATATATATATATATATATATATATATATATATATATATATTGATTGTCATCCACAGACAAATTGCTTATTGTATCACAGCTCATCCGTGTGGCTAGACGTCCGGTTGCTAGGATCGAAACCCGACTAAGTCGGCAGGGATGAAGGTGAATTTAAGTTATTTATTTTTAGATAAATACCCATTGAATGAGAGAACTCGATTCGATTCACCGAAGAGTGTTGCATTATTAGCCGTAATAGTCACTTTTTACAAATCCACAATTCCTCCCCAGAGAGCTAATCTGAAATAAATTATATATATATATATATATATATATATATATATATATATATATATATATATATGTGATAAACGTAATTTATTTTTTATAATTTTTTATTGATCAAAAATAACTTACAGCAGATAGTTTAAGATTATAAATGACTTACGCATTCGGGAATGGGTGGTTGATTGGTTGTTTTTGGTTAATGGCATATCAACACTTCTATGGGTTATTTAATGCCGAAATCTAAATATTTTGTACGCAATTTTTATTTCTTATTTTTTGTGATAATATGGATTTAGTGATAGGAGACTTACTAATTAACCCATAGTTCGGGGGTGAAGAGATCGATTCATATTTCCCAAAGGTATTTGCACGTAAGTGAATATAAGGGACTCAACGGGAATTAGAACTCGGCTCTTCGATTAACAATTCACAGCCATTATACATTAAACTACCCGTACACCCAAGCTTACATTTACATCTTGTATTCTCAAGCAGTCACCATCTAGATACTGACCAGACTCGATATTGATTAACTTCGGTCATCGTACGGGAAACGGTCTTTCAACGTGATATGGCCGTAAGGTGTTTAGAATGGTTAAATCTTAATCTCCAGCTGATGTGGATAATGGGACGTGGAGCAATTGGCGGGGGGGTCATCACGATCACCAGACCTAACACCACCAGATCTAACACGACCAGATCTAACACGACCAGATCTAACACGACCAGATCTAACACCACCAGAGTTAACACCATCAAACTTAACACCACCAGATCTAACACCACCAGAATTAGCACCATCAAACTTAACACCACCAGATCTAACACCACCAGAGTTAACACCATCAAACTTAACACCTCCAGATCTAACACCACCAGAGTTAACACCATCAAACTTAACAGCACCAGAGGTAACAGCACCAGAGGTAACAGCACCAGAGCTAACACCCTCTGACCTAAGTCCACCAGAGTTAACACCACCAGAGCTAACACCACCAGAGTTAACATCACCAGAGCTAATCTTCAGACCTAAGACGACCAAAACCTAACACTACCAGACCTAACACCACCAAAGCCAAATCACCAGAGCTAACACCACCACAGGTAACACAACCAGAGCTAACACCACCAGAGTTAACACCACCAGAGCTAACAACCTCTGACCTAAGACCACCAGAGTTAACACCACCTGAGCTAACACTATCAGAGTTAACACAACCGGGGCTAACACTACCTGTTCTTTTCTCGTGGGCTACACTGAAATATCTTGTTTACAGAATCAAACCGGACATAATTCCTGAATTAAAAGCAGCAATTTCAGATAATTTTGTCTGAAATTAGTATTGAAGTATTTCAAATGGTTTGTAGAAGTGTTCAGCATTGTCTTTCACATGGAAGGGAGCATTTTGGACATGTTAAATAGTTTGCTAATCAAAATAAATCATGTTGGTTTGATATGAAAGTAGTTATAAATTTTCTTAACGTACTCTAAATTTTTATTGTTCAATAAAATTTAATAAATCGTAAGGGCTTTACCATTGTGGCTCTCTATACATTGACTGCATAAAATTCCAGTGCCTCCTTTGTTTCAAAAACACATGGGCAAATAGCAACTTCGGCGAGTTATGAATACCTACGGTGGAGTAATGGATAGTGGCTCGGACTAAGGAATCGGAGAGCCGAGTTCGAATTCCAGTTGAATCAATTGCATTCACTTATTAATAGCCTTGAGAAACGTATGAATCCTTTTATTTCTCCCATCCCAGCTATGGGTAAATATGGTTCTATACCCTTGAATGACAACAGGCCTACCGTAGAAAGAAAAATATTCCTCGTCAGTCATGTCTCGAATGATATATAATCACCTACCCGTTTATCACTCATGGCGCATAACTGAGTATCATTTAGAAATTTTGTTTCAATAAAACAACACGTGAACATATCTATGGAGACAAACACCGCAACCCATTGGTCTACGAACAGGCGGAGTCAATAACTTACTTGGGATGATACAGAGATTGAATATATTCAATTATCATTAAGTGTAGATCGGGGATTGTTGGCTTAATATTCTTAAGAACAACTACTGCAGTTTTATTTGGTCACTTCATGTCAACACATGAGATAAAATTGTGTTTATCTTGATTTTTCATATTACAAGATGATCGATGTATTTGATTCTGAACTTCCTGGCGGTTATCACTATTTTTTTGTTGTTCCAGGTCTCTTCAAGGGCAGGTAATTACGACTATCGACAGGTTCTTTTTTACCATTTAATAAATTCAAAGTGTGTATTGTCCCGATTGTTATAGAGAAAAATGAGGGAGAGTTTTCACATTGACTTTTTAGCGCATTTAAATTAAGATTGACCTTCTCCTAGACTAGATGTTAAGCAAGACTAGAATGCATTTTTAACACATTGCAGAAAAGCGCTATCTAGAATTTGAAAAAACGTATCATACACACCCAATTAATTCTACCCAGCCAACCATTTCTTATATTTATCTCTTTATCTATGTAGCTTAGATGTGGTACAAGTTGAAATGTAGGGAGTATGCAGTAAGGATTAAACTCACTATTCAATCATAATTAATCTAGTGATTAATTTACTGAGACAAGCTTGTTAGCCATTACACAAGGTCGAAGTGCCCCAGTGATTTACTAAGCATAGTTTAGATGTGGCACAAGGCCGAAATATAAGCCCCTAGTCGTAAATGATACAACAAGACAAGCTTGTTTACCATTACATCACGTAGAAGTGCCGACTTTTATGAACTTAGTAGTTTATTTCTTTTTTCTTTCTTTCTTTCTTTTTTTATTTTTCTTTCTTCTTTCTCTCGTTTTTCTTTTTTTTTCTTTATTTCGTTCTTTTTTATTCCTTATTTCGTTCATTATTTTTTTCTTTCTTTCTTTCTTTGTCTATCGCAATGATTTCCAACATAGGGTCCATGCCCCACCGGTGGGGCATGGTAATATTTTGGTGGGGCATACATAGGATGTACACCCTTCGGCTTACTATACCAAAAGAAAAAACGGGGCAATTCGATAATGACTTATTAACAGTGAATTGTTTTCCAGTGAGTCTTAGTGAGAGTGTTAATGCGTGTTAATACATACAATGCATATACAGTCTGCATACATAATAATATTTGGTGGGTATGTACGTACACGTGTAATTGGCATACATATAAGCATTAAATATTATAAGGGGGTACCAGAATTTTAGAAATGCCAAAGTGGGGCGTGGCCTAGAAGCGTTTGGGAACCACTGGTCTATCGTCAAAGATTGTAAAATCTTTCTTTCCTTTTCCAAAAATTCAAGAAAACTCTTGCTGTAAGAATTGAATATTTCGTTGTTCGAATGCTAAATTGTTTTTAGAAAAGGTCCAAATGATATTATTTGTCTGTGAACAGAAATAAATTGGTTCAGTTGATGTATTTAACACTTTGCGAATAAAGGAAGATCGTTAAATTTGACTGCAGCAGTGAAAATGGCTGATTTCTTTGAAAAATTATTAGGTTGGTGCAAAAATAATGTCGTTTTCTCACATATGTTACTATGTGAGAAAACGACATTATTTTTTGCACCAACCTAATATTTAGTTTCACGCTTTCATACTTGCATAACTGACCGTCCCATCAAAACAATTAAACTCTTTTTTTTTCTTAATCATTATCTTTCACTTTCTCCTTTTTACTTTCTACCCTTGTTATTCACTCTTTTTTTTGTCAATTTCTTTTTCTCTTTCTTTTTCTCTTTCTTTTTCTCTTTCATTTATTCATTTTCTTTCATCTGTTTTTTTCTTTCTTTCCGTTTTTCTCTTCTACGTACTGTTAAATGTTCTTCGCATTCCTATTTCTCATTTTTCATTTTCAGTCTTTCTTTCTTTCTTTCTTTCGTCTTTTGTCTTCTTACATTCTTCCTTTCTTTCAATTTTTCTTTCTTTCATTTTCTATATCTTTCATTTTTGATTACTTTCTTTCGTCTTTTCTTCCTTTCGTTTTTTCTTTCTTTCAGTCTTTCGTTCGTCTTTTTTCTTTCTTTCAGTCTTTCGTTCGTCTTTTTCTCTTTCTTTCAGTCTTGCTTTCTTTCATTCTTCCGTTTTCTATTTCTTTTGTTTCTATTTTTCTTTATCACGCTTTATTTTTTCTCCTTTTTTCTCATTTTCTTGCTATCTCCTTCTCATTTACTTTCTCCATCATTTTCTTTTCTAATCTTGTTTTAACACTTTTATCTCCTTTACACTCATAATTTTTTCTTTCCTCTGTCATCTTTGTCGTCTTTCTTTCTTTCTTTCTTTCTTTCTTTCTTTCTTTCTTTCTTTCTTTCACTTTGTCTCCCGCTTCTTAGTCCTATCTTTTTCTCTTTCGATTTCGCTAAAATTTGTGTTCACAGTTCAAAGCTAATTCATCATGACCTTGTAATCATCTTCTTGCCTCCAAGGAATTTGTTCGCAAAGAAGTCGTGCTAATTTCAGATATCACCGCAGTTTTCATTTCAATTCGATGCAAATCTGTGCCCCCAACCCTATCACCTGACAAATGTATATCAGGGCCATTTTGACGACATTGTGACGCCACTATCACCTACGATATTAATTAAGCCATTTAGCGCGAGCAAATGCCTAAAAAAACATTTAACAGACAAACAGAATTAATGTGACGGTAAAAAGGCAGTCGAAATGACTAATTACAAAATGGCCACCAATTAAGCCAGAAATGCCTTCAGCTGTGCATGACGTCATTCATTGCAGCACAACTTTGTGACTGCTATTTTTTCCATCATTTGTAAAACGTAAATAAAAAAAAACAAACAGGCACAATAATATAATTAACTGGTAGTTTAATACCAAAAATGCTCAAGAATTTTGAATGAAGTTAAAAATAACGATTAATGATTTTTGTCCATCAATTGTATCATTAATCAAGGTCAGTGTTGTTAACGAGTCATTTTTTTTAATTTATATCCGTTTGTACACTGACATGATTAAAAATATTTTGGCGGGAAATAGAACTGCATTTAATCTAACGATATTTTAAAAGCAAGATCTAATTCTAACCTTACTTACGTTTTTATTTCTATTTGAAAATTGCTTATTCAAAAATGTACTTTCACTTTTTCTTTTGACATATATCACTGTAAATAAAAAGATTGTTGCAAAAAAAAAAAAAAATGAAAAAACAAAAACAAAAAAACATTGTAAAACCATCCATACCATCAAGCATTTTTTGTGTAAATAGTCAATTACATCATTAGATTATTATTATTATTAATCATCATTAGATTATTCTTTCTATTATAGATGAATTTTGCGATTTTTCTCTACGAAAAAAGAAATGTATTCCTTTAAAAATCGATAAAGTAATACGCCAGACCACACATTTAAGCGAAAATATATTTAATTTTGTCCATAAAATCTGACTTGGATTTTTTTCTTGAATGAAAATCATTGCGCCTACTTTTAGTTCAAACTTTTTAACAGAATAAAAGGTTGAAATCTATGTTAAGATCAAAAATCAAAAGACAGACCATATATTAATGTATCTATTTTTGTTAGTTTTGCTTGTATTACAGTAGAGAAACGAATTGTCATTTAAAAATACATTTTGTCAGACGAAATTGTTTGGCAATATGAAATAAATTGTTCGCATATGAAGGAGAAACTTGTGGTTCTACAGACAAACGTTGCAAATATTTTAATGAAAAGAAGAAC
>OZ010595.1:11210380-11382880 GCA_963932145.1 Acanthosepion lycidas | reverse complement strand
ACTATGCTTTTTTTTCAAAATGTATGGTAAATGCCGTTAAAAACTTCAAACACTTATCAGAGGTACGTAATTATTCACGGACCTATTTGTCTAGAGGAGCAAATGTCCAGAGATGCAATTGTCTAATGGGCAATTGTCCAGTACTAAGTCGAAGATTTATTAACGACGCGTTTTGCCAGAGCGTCTGCTCTCTTTGGATGCCTGGAGATAAGTATTAATCATAAGTCAAAATTAAATTAGATACCATATCACCCCCTAATGTGTAAACTCGAGATTGTGTCTGCTTGCCTGTTTGATTGTTTTATGTGTATCAGAAGCGTTTGAAACTAGAGAGCGCTGTTTATTATATATACATACCTACATATATGTGTACATAAATAAACATCCACCCCGGCATGTAAATTTATTTGAACCCCCACTTTCCTTCGGGAAACATCCAGACCAGCGGTTCTTTTGAAAAGGATGTCTGTACACAACAGGATTTCTTACCAGGGGGAATTACAGGATTTCAGGGTGTAATTTTTACTTTTTCGTGCTTATTGCTTACAGAATTTGGAGCTCATAAATGCAAAAAAACAAAGAAACAAAACAAAACAAAAAACAACAACAAAAAAAAAACACCCTTATAAAAATAATGTAAATGCATATGTACGAATATGGAAAAGAATGTAGATTTTCAATATTATATGCATCTAATTTGAAATTCAAAATTTTTGAGTCAGAAAATGTGCGCGGAATAGAATCACATTCGGACATATGGTTAAAAGGATACATTACCCAAAAATGTTGAGAAAACGGTTTAGAACTATTTCCTTACCAATTTTCTATACAAAGAATATGGGGATGTTTTATATCTTTAGATGTATCATAGATGATCTTAGATGTAAAGGTCTGAAATAGAAGAACTAATGTATCGAGCTCATCTGGACACTTACTATGATAGAAGCGATAAGCTTGGAGGTGTTGCATCCGTCGGTTGGCATCATGCCGACAGCTGAGCCCTAGAGGAAACTGATGATGAGGGGAAAATTTCCCACACTCTTCAAACATCTCACCTTACTTTCATGTCATAAATATTTCCCTTTATTCTTCATAAACCTTTTAATGCAAAAATATAATTTATTCACCATTATTTGCAAGGAAAAGTTGGCACATATCAGATAGCTCTTCAAAATTAAAAATTCTCCAAGTTTTGATATGCTTTCAGTTGATTTTGTTTAGCGGCATATCAACTTCTAAAGCTTATTTAATGCCAAAATCTATTTTTAACACAATATTATGACTTGAACTACAGATAAAATGTATTGTTGGTAATTCTTTTATATAAAATTGCGTTGGTGTTATTTTTACTATAAAAAATGTATTTTTATATTTCCATAGTCTTTTGATTTTGTTTATCACATCACTATTTGCCCATAGCTTCGACCCTAACAGGTGCTACTACCGCGGGTCAGGTTGAACCTGGGAAGAACAGTAATTAAAATGCAGTTCGACGCTCCTCAAAAGCTGCAATGTCTTGAACAGAGACCATACTGCCGGATGTAGTTTATCGTCATACCCGGGACTAAGTTTTGATGTGAAAAAATTTACGTCGAATATCTTGAATCTGGTTTTTATTAGTGTAATTATCCCTCAGTAAAATTTCTTGCAGCAATCGAAAAAGGTTATAATAGTTCGAGGTTGGTTGAATATGGTAGTTGGAACAGAGCCGGCCAAAAGTCACCCGTGTTGTTCTTGCTATATTCGGACATGCTTTACGTTGAAAGAGAACCACATTTTTCTTCCGATCGAATCTATATGTTATTACTGTTTAGTAAAAAGTTACTAAACACCAGATTTATTCCTAATTGCTAGTTATGGTTAAGAATTAGAATGCCGGATACGTCGGTTACCGAAAAAGGAAATTACTTATAGCTTAACCTAATAAAATCTATGACTTTTATAAAAACAAAGACAACCACTTTCTAATACAACTGATACATGAATTGAAATAGAAATATGCTACATTGGTGAATCACATTTACAGGGTTCACTGAAATAAAACCATTAATCTATCTACACAATATACATTGATAAGGGCATTACAGCTGCATTAGATATGTGTTAATATGGAATATAGAAGCGTTTGTTCAGATTTTAGTGTGTATCTGTTTTAGGAGTTACAACTAAGAAGAACATTTCCTGCATTGATTTTAATAAAAGAAGTAATACTTTAATAAGCAATAGTGGTCGATTCTTAGCTACCCAAACCAACGGTGATATGGTGTGAGACATAGTAAGGTTAACAGGTTTTGCCATACATATGGATCAAGAACAAAAAATGCCCAATTTCTACAAGCAGAGTCAGTTACGCTCACCTTCACATTTTAGAGAAATGGGAGTGATGCACATCCATGAAATACCCAAAGGTTAAAACAAGAGAGAGAAGGAGAGCAGGTACTACACTTTGATCTCAGCTTGAAAACCGTGTCAATACTAATACCTAAATGTGCTTGATCTATTGAGTAACACAAGCTACGAGATACGTTGAATGTGATCTTTTTAGTCACTGTAATAATAATAATAATATGCAAATTAAAAGTATTATTTTAACCGTACCATGGGCCAGACCTATAAGTAATGAGGAAGTTATAATATTAATAGAAATTGAAAGACAATTTTACTTCCAATTGGGAATCAGCTGGGGAAATAACCTGGAGAATTACGCACGTACATTATTGTATTAATTCGGAAGTTAATATGATATGTAGTGTTAAGGGGTCCACCCCTTTTTATACAAGTAGACTCGCTCAGTGTGTACTTGTACTACTGCCGGTGAATATCCGGAAGTGATACAGTGATACGGTGAGAGAATAAGAGTGTGAGGTAACCACTTTGTAGGAGTCACAGTTGCGAGCATGTAGACTCAGAAGGAAGTCCTACTTCGATACTGAATTTCCCAGACTGTATATATATTATTATTGCTACTAACCGCATTTCTGGATCTACTAACCGTATTATCAATTGTATTATTACGTCAATACATTTATTTGCTATATTTCATTCCCGCGTTTGTCATTCATTTGAGACCGGATTTAATTCCAGAATCTACAACATGTAGATTATAGATTCATTAATTTTAATTCTTATTTTAACTTCTGCCTATATTTCTGAGATGTGGTATTGTAGTTATTTAAAATATTTACACCGGTGGACGAGATAAAGGGTTCAGATCTAAATTCCAATGACTTGAATAAGGCTGAAAGCGTACAACGGTCGAAACGTCGTGAATATGGCAACAATAAGGACAACAGTCCAAACATTGTAAATAATGTAAATGATTATTTTAATTGTTTAATTTTGGTATTATCCGTGGATTATATCAAAATAATACCTGTTATGTAGAAATTAAATAATAATAATAATAATAATAATAATAATAATAATAATAATAATAACAATAATAATAATATGCTGCACAGATCCACTGCTTGCTAACCAGAATTTGCAAAGTACACATAGGGGAAAATTATGTTAAAGAGAAATGATGATTCTATGATAAATATGCAGAAATAATTGACCATCTTGTATCAGGTTGCACGGTATCGGACCCACTGAATATAAAACTCGGCATGGTAGAGTGGGCAAATATATGCACTGGAAATTTTGCAACTTTTACGGGAAGAAAACTGCAAGAATCTAGTATGATTACCCAGACCTGGTTACAGTGATAGGGCCTATGACAATTTTATCGGACTTTACACTATACACAGAACAATCAAAGCTACTCGTCCAGGCATCGTGATCAAAGGCCACAAAAACAGAATATGCTTTCTTATTGACATGAAAGTCCCATTGAGATTATAATGTATCTTCAAAATATAAGGATGTTGAAGTGGACATCTCCAAAATGTGACACATGTGGACATTCATAATTCCAGTTGTAGTTGGAGCCCTCGGATTGACTGGAAATGCTACCGATAGATTCATTGAGTAGATTATTATCGCCCATGCCTTAAAGTAATATGAAAAATTGTACTCACAATTACAGCTCACATCTTACGAAGAACATTATCTAAAGTAGATTACTGATATTGGGCTTGTAATTAATTTTATGTGACTTTAAAATAGATACAGCAGAACAATCAAACCTAATCGCCCAGACATTGTGATCTGAAAGTATGCTTTTTTGTAATTCTTATATTTAGTGACTTGATTTTTGAAGCCCCTCTTTGAGAAGAATTAGGGACAGAAATATTAATAATGCACCGGAAGAGAAAGTAAAATCAGGAGGGCAGTAGATAGCGATTGACACTGTGTTTAAATTTTTGCAGATTAAAGTTATTTGCAGAAATTTGCAGAAATATCAGTTAACTGGACTAAATCAATGCGAGACTATAATGATGTAAAAGATTCATTTATCCCAAGCACTCACACAAACACATACTCATTTAGACACAAAACAAAAACGAATGTCACACCTGAAATGAAAGGCGTCACGCATCCACCAGAGAACTGACATCACTGACCATCAAACAAAGGAGGGGATTGGGAATTAAAGTAAATATATATAGGGATAGAAATAAAAGGGCCCAATGAGCATACATCCCCTAGCTAAGTTAATTGGAATGAAGAAAATAACGAAACAAAAACAACCATAAACTAGCCTAATTCCGAGTAAGGGCTGCCAAAATTTCATTCGACACAAACGCGCAAGATTCACCTACCTTTATTTCCAAATTCTGATGAAAGGAGCCACCGCTTTCCCGTCCTAATCATTACCTTAAGCTGATGCTTAAAGTACAAGATCAGTTGAGAAGAATTGAACTTCTCGCCTCCATAGAATCCCTTCTGACGTGTCGTGCAAATTACGACTCTCAAAACCCCTAGCAAACAAAAAAACACATAGTGTTCAACCTTCGTCAACGGCGGAACCACATTGCTACAGACAGAACTAGTGTCGCGGTCAAAAAACTTTCTTCGCAGCATGCGAACCATGAAGTCTTCAACAATCTTTCACAACGGCGCTACGACCCTGCAATGAAAGAAGGTGTAACCCAGGGTCTTGACCTTCCCACCACAGCGAACGCAGTTTGGACATTTCTCCAAGCTCGCTGAACAAAGACTTTTGTCGACACAGAGGGCCTCACGAATCATCATCCAGGTGTGTAATGTCTCACCAATGCTGAGGCATTTCAACACGAGCGCCCAAGGGCATATTGTGCGATTTTCCTGCTTCGTAATACCGAGCTCGTCAATCAGCTCATCACGAACGGACCCCCTTGACTAACACATCATATAGTGCTTTTCAAGACAACGCCTGGACGTTGGATCGGCCATCTGACGCCTATAATATGCGTTTCAGAGCAATACGACATTGAAGACAGAGGGAGAACTCGCCACGAGGTAAACGGGTGGGGTGTCTTCTTCGTGCAAGAGTGCACACTTCTAAGGGATGGGAAGTTCTTGCGGACGTCTTCCTTTCAGAAGCCGCCTTCCTCATCCAAATCACGACACATTCGATCTAGGAACGCAATGGGAAGCGTATACCCAGACCGCCTTCATAAGGGTGGAGGTAACAGATCTCTCGAGGTAGCGGCCTTGTTGCGCCACGAGAAGTACAAGAGCCTTATTAATGACATTAGTGTGATATACAGAAGTGAAAACACGGAAAATCGGTAAAAGATAAGCGGTAGATGTGCGAGGCACATACTTCCGCCCTCCCTTTTAACGAAATATTTCCTCCGAGATCACAGATTAACTGCGAGCTTGGCCTTTATTTGTATTTCCTACGACCAATTGGATATCAGGATCGAATCAGACGCCGAGTATCTTGAACAGCCTGTTCTCCCAGAGGAAATGTCCTGGAAGAGAAACTCCTTTCCACGCACCCAACCGCAAGCCAACAGACTTATCGGGGTTGATGTTGGCCCCTGTCACCGTTTCGTTCCCTCTGACCACTTTGCTAACTTTGTCAATCTCGGATCTGTTCGACACAATAACCGAAACGTCGTCAGCCAAGGCAGAACACCTGGCCGATGTGGTAGGGAAATTACGCGTAGGACTGGATTCGTGTTTAACTTGCGAAGGTAGGGTTCCAAAAGAAGAAGCAAAGACGAAAGCGGACAGCCTTGACGAATGTGACAAGACAATACGAAAGGCTCTGATCGTACCCCATTCACTTTCACCAGCGCACAATGAATTGCAGTCAGAAGTCGGATCCAGGTGCGAAGTATGGCCAGAAATCAGTTGTCGAAATAACAGCCGCCAGAAATCGATGGTCAACCCTATCGAAGTTCTTGGACTTATCTCAATTGATTAGTAAGACTTCTATGTCGACTTGCCCGATGATCAATCGTACCATATGAATGGTGTCCTGCCCTTCACAGAACGTCTTTTTGCAGCCAATCAGACTAGAGAGGGAAGCCTGCAAACATTTCGCTAACACCTTGGCCAAAATCTTTAAAATAATTAAGGGGCCGAAAGTTACCTAACCTAGCCCCACCGTTCTTTTCCTTGCGTAGCAACTTGATCACAGCCCTGGTGAAACGTTGAGGTATAGACCCCTGCTTCAACCAGATGTTGAAAATCAGCGCCAGAAAAGGTAAAAGTACGAGCAACTGCCTCAAGTACACTTCGTAGAGTAGACCATCTAATCCCGGAGATTTGTCCAGGCCAACCTGCTTCAGCGCATCCAAGATTTTAACTCTGTAATGGGGCCCACGCACCCATCTGTTTCATCTGTCTCAAGGTAGGGGAAATCAGCTAAAGAGCCGTCGAACTGAGCAATGATCAAACCAGGCTCCCTGATGAAAGATCCTGAAAAGACTCGCATATGTCCACGTATGTACTCTCGGTCCTATTATCCGGCAATGATGTGTCGCTGAGATGCATTTCAAACTTCCTCTGCACACAATTCAGCGGCTATATTCGTTGCCTCCGAGGACATTCTTTTTAACCTAGGCCTAACGACCAGAGATTGATCCTTCTTGATAAGCAAGGGTGCCAACTTTGTCCAAAATAATGATACGTCCCCACTATCACAGGATTTAATCTCCTGATCAACTTTTTGCTCATAAGCCGTATGCGCCCTTAATCTATATAGATTGAGCAGACGACTATAATTAGCAGCAATTTCTAATTTTTCATTTTCAATTGTCCCACCAGGCATTCCTAACCACAGCCCCCGTCATAAGTAGCAGCTTGACCCGAAAATTTTGATCAGCAAACAAAGATGAGTTCAACTAAAATAGGGAAGAGCTCATCCGAACAATTACCATGAAAGCAGCTACAGAAAAGACACAGAGAAGCAAATTTACGGTGGTGGGAAAGGTGCCAAAGTCGACACGCGGTGGGAAAGGGACTAAAGTCGAGACGCGTTGGGAAAAAGGCCAAAGTCGAGACGCGGTGAGAAACGGACTAAAGTCGAGACGCGGTGGGAAACGGACTAAAGTCGAGACGCTGTGGGAAAGGGACTAAAGTCGTGACGCAGTGGGAAAGGGGCCAAAGTCGAGACGCGGTGAGAAACGGACTAAAGTCGAGACGCGATGAGAAACGGACTGAAGTCGAGACGCGGTGGGAAAGGGACTAAAGTCGTGACGCAGTGGGAAAGGGGCCAAAGTCGAGACGCGGTGGGAAACGGACTAAAGTCGAGACGCGGTGAGAAAGGGGCCAAAGTCGAGACGCGGTGGGAAATGGACTAAACTCGAGACGCGGTGGGAAAGGGGCCAAAGTCGAGACGCGGTGGGAAAAGAACTAAATTCGAGACGCGGTGGGAAACGGACCAAAGTCGAGATACAGTGGGAAAGGGGCCAAAGTCGAGACGTGGTGGGAAAAGGACTAAAGTCGAGACGCGGTGGGAAAGGGGCCAAAGTCGAGACGCGGTGGGAAAAGGACTAAATTCGAGACGCGGTGAGAAAGGGGCCAAAGTCGGGACGCGGTGGGAAATGGACTAAACTCGAGACGCGGTGGGAAAGGGGCCAAAGTCGAGACGCGGTGGGAAAAGGACTAAATTCGCGACGCGGTGGGAAACGGACTAAAGTCGAGACGCGGTGGGAAAGGGACTAAAGTCGAGACCCGTTGAGAAACGGACTGAAGTCGAGACGCGGTGGGAAAGGGACTAAAGTCGAGATAGAGTGGGAAAGGGGCCAAAGTCGAGACGCGGTGGGAAAAGGACTAAAGTCGAGACGCGGTGGGAAACGGACTAAAGTCGAGAAGCGGTGGGAAAGGGGCCAAAGTCGAGACGCGGTGGGAAAAGGACTAAATTCGAGACGCGGTGAGAAAGGGGCCAAAGTCGAGACGCGGTGGGAAATGGACTAAACTCGAGACGCGGTGAGAGCAATATTCTAAGCATGAAAGAATGGTAGACTTGTAAGATATATATATATATCGTTTTTGATAATTATACATGGTATATGATACTCAGCTTTTCTGCATATACATGATTGTTTGGGCGTAATTAATAAAGGTGGAAGTGTATTTTATGTTGTTTTCTTGAATACAGTTTAATTTAATTCGTAAATTCTACGACAAAAATATATTGCCGGTAATCTTTACTGTAAAAATTTATTTTTATATTATGTTTCTTTCCCCAGTTTGGAGGTTAAATATTTCCCCATATTTTGGACTCTAACAAGTGCTACCACCCCGAGTCAGTTTGGACATGGAAACAACAGTAATTAAGAGATGGTTCCACGCTCCTGAAATCCTCCTAATCAGAGGCCTTGATGCCGGATGTAGTTTATCATCATACCCAGGATGCGGTTAGGAAAAGACTGTCTTCTCGGCTTTATACTTAATTTTGAAAATGTAAAAGTGTGTATAAATATACATTTACACATTTTTAAGTATTCTAAATTCTTTTTCTTCCATTCATGTAAAGTTTCTTCATCTTTTTTTAAGAATAAATACGACCTTAAAATATCAGTCCAATACTTTATAATACTGTCTGGTCTTCTCTTTGTGTAGTCAATGATCAAATACGAAACACCGCCCCCCTCCGCCAATATCATATTATTTTGATGATACATCAAAATCATAAAAGTCGCAAGCTTCATGGTTCCATCGATTTAAAATTGAAACCTTTTATCCTAATTAATTCAAGTTTAATCTTTGCTTCTTCGTAGCCATATTGACATATTCTGAAAGTAATTAGCCAATTTACATTCACTGAAAATTTTAAATGCAACTCTACAGAGAATATCGCTTCTAGCGGTATTCTTTAACTTCCATTAAGCATTGTGAAAAGACAAACTACACAGACAGCACCATCAGGATTTATAACTAAGATTTGCATGGGATCTGATGAGCTAGACACTGGCTTGTGTGAAGAAGCAAACACATTATTAACATTTTCAATGCTAGCAAACATATTCTTTTGTAAAAAAAAAGTCAGAAAAAAACTTCCTTTGGTTAAAAATATAATCGTCGTCTACAAAATTGAAGCTGCGTGCGTTATTGCGTACAATGTTTGTTTTATTACTTTTTTTGATAATTATTGACCATTTACTGTTTTAATGAAAAGGATGAAGGAAAGAAAAATAAGAAGAAAATTAGGAGAATTCTCTCGTTTTCTCTCTTCCGTCTTGTGAGGAAATGTCAAAGATTTATGAAACTTTCAGAATGTGTATCACTGCTAAGTTTAGGTTTTATTTATACAGTGCAGTACTCAACGGAAATTATCATATGTTAGATGTCAAAGAACCTGTTAAAAAACGATCTTCACAAATCCGTTTGCAGCGCTAAAAAATACTTTTATATAATTGTCTTCTTCCCCGATCAATTTTGTTTGTTTCTTTGTTTAACGGCATATCAAATCCTTGAGTGGTCAGGTCACGTCAGTACTTAGATAGGGGACTGCTTGGGAACATCTGGTACTGTAAGCAGGCCCCATACTACCGGGGTAAACATCTATTGGGCACCTCGAGGTGATGTAATGGTTAGCAAGTTTGTCTCGCTAGAAAAATTACGACTGAGTAGTGAGTTCGATCCTCACTGAGTGCCCCATACTTTCAGCCTTGTGCCACATCTGAGCTACGCAGGGAAAATCACTATCAACTCTTTGTGTGTCATTTAGTGACAAAATTTAATATTCCTGTGAAATTTGGTAATTTCATCTTCCAGAATGTATTGCTGGTAATGTTTTAATTTTCCCCAATAAATGTATAACTGATATTTTTTTTTTACTATGAAAATGTATTGCTATTATGTTTTTCCAATGTAGTTTTATATTTGCATGTTTTGACCCCAGTTTGGAGTTTCACGATTTTCCCATGGCTGGAAACCGGACAGGTTCCACCACCCAGGTTCAGTGTGAACCTGGAAAAAAAAACAGTAATCATGAAGTGGTTCTAAGGTCCTCAAAACCTTCTGATCAGATGCCATGCTATTGGACGATTCACCGATCTACAATCGATCTAAGAATAAATTATGTGTGAGTATTGAATAGAAAGAAGACTTCTAGAATCGATGATAGAGTTATGGGTCCTGCTGGTCCTTAGAATATAGCTATGGCAAAACAACCTTTTTACGTAAATAACAATATGTAAAAGTTAGAACGCGCTAAATCTAATAAAAATTCATGCCATGTTCTCTTAGTTTAATGAGGGGAATAGTCAGAGACATGGTGGTTGTGTGGTGTGGAGGATTATACATAAAGTTTTTCACGATCCGTTTTTGTTACACTTTTCTAATAAGTAAATGTTATAAGTTATTATTTACACGATTTATATTCGGACTATTATCCTTATCTTTGTAATTATTATCATAGCAAGTTTTCACTGACAGCAGCAGCATTGAAACCATGGGCAGCCACTGCAATCAAAAGATGACAGCCAACAGCCGTAGCGGCAAGAGCAATTGCCACCTAATAAGAAGTCCCGTTCTACAGCAGATTGGCCTTGTGGGTAAAAGTGTTGATGAAATAGTCGTTAAGAGTTCAATCCATGGGTCGGCCAATGTGCACTTACATTCAGTGGAAACGAGCAATAATTGTACAATATAAAATAAAAAATACTATCTTTAGATACGAACAGTGGAGGGACGTCTAATCCCCATAGATGAAATAAAGTATTCAATTCAGAAGTCACTATAAGTTACCCTGGTCAATATACCCTCTGGAGGGCACAGCGGCCAAAATGGTGTGATAACAACAATAACATAGGTGAAGACATAGTCCGAATATAAAAAGTGTCAATATACAAATGGTTCTATTTTTTTTCTTCTCTGTAATCCCAATTACCAAAACGCCATCAGCATCTTAGAAATCTGTCAACGTAACCAGACCGACTTCGATTTGCTTCGACTGAACCCTCTCCCCATCTGGGGATCGATTTCTTTGAATGAAGTTCTAGGATCGTACTCCCAAATCGAATTTCATCTCCAGTTACAATTGGCACCAGAAAGATTTCAGTTTTTTATTCTATTTGTTTAAAATTCTCGCTGGAAGCTCCGATCTTCTCCGTTGCTGCTCTGGGTTCAACTCCTTTGGTACATAACGAAAAGATTTCATGCAATAAATATCTCGGGTGTTATTTGTTATTTCTACAGTTAGTTATTGGTCGTTATCACTAAAATCTAGGACAGCAACTATTTTAAAAACAACCACACATCATAAACTCTCAATTCGTACACCATCTATAATTCCGCCTCTCCCTTCTTTCAACGGGTTATCCATTTGTAAATAGCTGCTTTTTTTTCTGTGAATTCTCTCCATAGAGATTTTTCAAAGTACCAATAATATTTTCAGTCTTCCAATCAAGTTTTACCATGAATTTGTTTCTAGGATTGCTACAATTTTGACAGGATTCCCGCTACTCTAAAGGTATCTTTTTTAATCTAGCGTAAACTTCAATCAAGAACCTCGAAATAATTTTGGATCTACCAAAACTATTTGCACAGTTTGTAGAAAAAGCAAGTTATATCATGGGACCAATTCTATATACAATACATTATAAAGCAGTTGATGAAAGAAGAACGTTTCACCCTGTGATGAACAACTCCATTTCCAATAAGAAAATCGCTGTTTTCCCACTAACTGCGAACGAAGCTATAATATCTTTAAGCGTCCCGTTTTATCAATGAGCACATTGCAAATTGTCATTAACAGAACTGTAGCTATTCTCACTCGCTTGGATGGATACTAAGTAGGATTCTTGCGCGAAAGACCTGTCGACATAATGGATTATATACAGGGGAAATCAATTTGGTTTTATTCCGAAAATCTCTTGATAAAATATTCTCGAGAAAAGTTGGCAAAAACCACAAAAAAACCCTGATGCTAAGATGACGAGTAAAAGCCAAAATAAAGTTCTAAGAGAAGGAACCAAGACGCTTCAATGAGCGAAAACACTAACAGGTATGATACCTGTGTCCGGGAAATAACCATTTGTATTCAAGGCGCAATAATTAGATGCATCAGTCAGTTATGTGCCATGCGTCATACACATTTAGACGATGATATATCTTTCGATATATGACTGACGAGGTAGATTTTTTCCCCCGCAGTAGTTTAGATGAATACTCTTCTCTTTACATCAAACAAGGCAGGTATTTAGAGCCAACGGTAAGCATCGAATTCGTAATGGTTGTTAACCATCACTTCAAGTCGAAATGATCCATTCTAAAGCTGTATCCCTAAAACTCAAGATAATCAATGGGAAAAGAAATGTGTGTGGTGTAATATATTGCGGATTGGAACCGGACATCAGAGAAGCGAGTTCGAATTCTATTTATGGCTTTCACCTTCACGCAAATCATCGTGTGAAAGGTATGAAACAATGTTACTCTCCTCCAGTTAAGGTTAAATAATAGAACAATCTGGCAACCAGTCTAAGAGTAGGACAATTGTGAATTAAAAAATTTATGCCACCTTACTGAGCACTGAATACTGACAACAAAAACATGGCGGAATTTACAATGAAGCTGTATATCTTTTAATCAATCCATAATTTGCACCTTCGATAGAAAATACACCAAATAACTGACAGAAAACTTAAGTCTGTTTCGATATTAAATGCATACAATTAAGAAAAATGATGAAATTATTTTAATCATTTCACACAAAGCAAAGCAATAAAGTTACTAATTTGCAAAGGGGGTTAATGAGTGTGACAGAATTATGAGAAAAATCAGACACTGTAAAGATAACGGAGGATTTAATCTTTGACGATCAAAATTGACTGGATTGCAGCCGAACGAGAAGACAACTTTTCAGCTCCCCTTTTATTTCATCATTTCACCGAAAGCAAAGGAGTTACTGAATCTTACAAACTATAAGAAAAATACTAGTGAGGAGAGGGGATAATAAAAAAAAAAAACAAGTATTAAGAAGACAAAAGACAGCGAATGAAATTATATTTCAGTTTTTGAAGATCAAAATGGTCTGGTTAGTAAGAAGCAAGAAGAGAGTTCTACAACTGAGAAGTACGAGAAATGAAACTGTTAGCATAGAACTTTACGGTTACATCTAGTAATTAAAACTATAAAATGATGAGACCTAACCGCCAATCTAGTACTGCGCTTAAATTCATAAAATCTAGATACCACAGGAGTAAGTCCATATTAACAAATACCATATTGAGAAGAAAAGTAAATAAGAATTAATAGAAGAAACAAAACAAATTCAAATGCATATTTAATTGTTCACATTATTTCTCTTCAGTATTCGAACTCTTTTTAATTGTTAGATTTGTTATTTCCCAACTCGTTAATCGAAATGTTGTAAGAGCAATAAAAATACGAAGACTTTGTCTTTTTGAGAGACTCATGCAATATGAATCTTCAAAGTATTAAATTCCGTCACAATGTTTATGTACAAGACGTGCAAAGGATAAGGAATATGTTCGAAGAAATCCGAAATAATCTAAAAAAATAGGAAGGAGGAAATAAAAGTAACAAAACGAAATTTTATCTGAACTGATATTCAGTTCCTTGTTATTGATAAAATGTTGCAGTTATGAATTTCATAGAGCAAGAAACCTCGAAAATATCACGCATTATCAGAAAAATTCTAAATTTTCAAAAAAAAAAAAAATACAAACAAACAAAAAAAAAGATTTAACTTAATAATACAATATAAACTTTTAAATTTAAATAAAGAAATTAAAATTAAAACGTGAGTTGGAAAGAAATTCCATTTTTGTTTACCTTTGAAAAACTTTTAACAACAAATTGGATTGTAAGAAGAGAAAAAGATCAACGGTTATCACGTCGGACTCGTGAGTAAAAGACTATATTATGACCAGTCATTATTATACGAGTGTGTACTGAAAGGTCATAATTATACGAGTGTGTACTGAAAGGTCATTATTATACGAGAGTGTACTGAAAGATAATCATTATATGACCGTGTGCTAAAATGATATTATTATTCGAGGGTTTACTGAAAGGTAATTATTATACGAGTGTGTACTGAAAGGTCATTACTATACAAGGGTGTGCTGAAAGGTCATTAGTATACAAGTATGTATTGAATGGTCATTATTATACGAGTGTGTACGGAATGATCATTATTATTATCATACGTGCATGTGCTGAAAGGTCATTATTATACGAGGGTATAGTGAAAGGTCATTATTATCCGAGGGTGTGCTAAAAGCTCATTATTATACGGGCGTATAATTAAAAATCATTATTATACGAGGGTGTACTGAAAGGTCCTTATTATAGGAAGTTGTGCTGAAAGGTAATTATTATAGAAGCTTGTAGTGAAAGGTCATTATTATACATGGATGTACGGAAATTCATTATTATACGACCATGTTCTAAAAGGTCATTATTATACGAGGGTGTGATTAAATGTCATTATAATTCGAGAGTATACTGAAAGGTCATTATTATACAAAGATGTAATTAAAGGTCATTTATACGAGAGTGTACTGATAAGTCATTATTCTACGAGGGTGTACTGAAAGGTCATTATTATATGAGGGTGTACTGAAAGGTCATGATTATGGGGCGTGTGCTGAAAGGTCATTATTATACGAGGGTGTATAGAAGCATCATTATTATACGATGGTGTGATGAAAGGTCATTATTGTACGAGAGTGTACTGAAAAATCATTATTATACGAGGGTGTGCTGAAAGGTCATTATTACCGGAGGGTGTGCTGAAAGGACATTATTATACAAGGGTGTATGTAGAAATCATTATTATATAAGTGTGCAGAAAGGTCAATATTATACAAGAGTTTACTGATAGGTCATTATTATACAAGGCCTTGCTGAAAGGTCATTATTATACGAAGGTCTGCAGAAAGGCCATTTTTATACGAGTGTGTACTGGAAGGTCATTATTATACAATGGTGTGCTGAAAAGTCATTATTATACGAGCGTGTGCTGAAAGGTTATTATTATACGAGGTTGTACGGAAGGGTCATATTATACGATGTTGTAGTAAATCGTCATTACAATACGAGTGTGTACAAAAAGGTCATTGTTATACGAAGGTTTTTTTTCTGAAAGGTCATTATTATACGCGTGTGCCTGAAAAAATTCTTGAATCGACTAATAATGTAGCCAAAAACAAATTCTGATGTCTTATCAGATTTTTGAAAGTGGGGGTTTAAACATCTCTTAAACTAAACAAAACGTCATAGCATAGAAAGACTTGAAGAATAATCTTTTTAAGGGGAATTGATCCAATTATAGGAACTTGACCAAGACTAGATCAGGTCAAAAGTTATAAAATCAATGGCGCCTGTTCGTAAGAGATACAATAAGGTTTGTGAAATGTCTTTAAATAGCAAAACAAATTACGGAAAAGTTCATGGGCTAAATACTTGTACAAGGTTCTTTATATAGCATTTTAATTAAAACTGACAAAACTAGAAACCGTATGATACTTCACACAATAATCATAAATTTCGTATAGGAAATCAGAATGCTGTCAAATCATGACCAATTACTTTCACAACATTCTAAACAAAGAGTCAAATTGAAAGACAATATTGCTACCACTGATTAAAAGTTTGTCTTTTATATTTAAAGGAGACAATTATTACGACTTGTGGGAAAATATCGAAAAATACAGGATTACACACTGCGTTTAGTCGGGTATGAAAGATGTCGTTTATGAAGTGTACGGTGATGAGACAATTATTTCTGAGATATAAAATCGTCAAGTGGATTGATTAATGCAGTTTTTGTTAAGTGTGCTTCCCTGATCGATTGCAATAATCTCTTAATCTTGCATAATCATATATTGTTTTGGACCTGAATATGAATCTTTTACAAAACCCACTTTAATCTCTCAACAGTTTTCTGTGGAATTAGCCACACCAAAGGTCTCCAGTACAGAGACTGCAATGCAACCTCTACCTCCTAAATTGTCGATCTCCAGCACTGTTTATCTCTGAAACCTACTATCGCTTTGGGTTGGAAGTGAATGCGTAAAAAACGAAAATATTTTCTCAGCCTGAAATTACTTTTAACATAAGGAACTTGCCTCTAGAAATTGTCAACAATTTTCAATACCTATGCAGTGCTCTCTCACAATCCGGAACTTGCGAAAGGGTCTTCGACCGCCGCATCAAATCCGTTCAATGGGCCTTCCGAAGACTCAGTATTCGCCTATTGAACTACAACTGACTCTCTCTCCGAAGAAAAATGATGGTTTCCGCGTCGTTGTCACCTCCACCTTGCTCTACGCTTGGGAGACATGTATTAATTATCGAAAAAAAAGAAAAAGGTTTGTCGGTTTCCAATAATCCAAACTCCGCTAGATCCTCAACATCAAATGAAACCAACAAAGAAGTCCTCAATCGCTCAGAAATGTCAAACACTGAAGCCGCCATTCTCAAGAATCACTTAAGATGATCAGCATATGTCATCCGAAGCGGTTCTTTCAAGACTGACCCGGACCATTCTTAACTGCGAGTTAGTCAAAAGCAAACAACACCGCTGAGCACCAAAACGCAAGTTGAAAAGCCAAGTGAAATCTACCCTCCTTCAAATCGGAATCAGTCCTAACAACTGAGAAATACATGGCACCGACCATCAATCCCGGCGATGAGCAAATCATTTCGGTTATTTCCCTTTTTGAGGAAAACAGAAAAACTGAAGAGGAAGTCAAAAAAGACAACGAAGCGGCCGGAAGCTCCAGCCGAGATCATAACCCATCCTACCAGGCAAATTAATTCCTGACACTGTTACATTCTGAACTTGATCTCCAGCGACATGTCAGGTTCAAGGAGACACCGGGTGAACCATACCCGGACATGAGTGGTAACGGCGATGACGACCTTCATCTATTCCGATTTTACAGTATTTCTTGAACAGGGAGGTTGACACAAATGAAAAACTCGGGGACTTTATTTTAACTCAAATAACCTAATATATGTGTTATGATTGATCGACAAGAACATTCCATCGAAAATCAAATCTGAAGCAAAAATGTGGAAATACCATGGATGAATCACTTGTGTAACGTGGAAGGCCGTTTATACTTAGAATAAGAAAGAGAATGTTTAATTTGTTAGGCAAATAATACAGAAAGAAGGCTTAGAAAATGTCACACATAGGAAAAAGGGACAGACGGAACGATATATCTGACAAACCTGGATGCAAGGCAGTATAGAAAGAATGATGGATGGTAAATCAAATATTTCTAAGAGATACAGATAGTATGAAATTGTGGAGAGCCATGAGCGGCCACGTCTTGATTCAACACAGGACATAGACAAAAACGATCATGATCCAAACGATGTATTTTCACTGTTCATAAATCAGTGGTCAAAAAATATTGGATAGTGTTTTTAGAATTGTTTTTTTTTTATGAAATCGATATTTCTTTTCTTCCATTGATGAAAAGATTTGTTTGTAAGTTTTCTTTTCTCGTGAGAGCTAAGTTTGAAACTGATTGCAAAAGCTGTCACTGGGCTTCCAGGCACGAATTCGTTTCTATTTTCAGTGGTCCATTAGTGAGTAATGCACTAGAATAACCAGCCTCTATTAGTTTAAAGAACAGAATGAATTTAAAAATAAAAAAAACCCACAACGACGAAGAGTCGTGTCTAAAATTACGAAGTAACCCAATATGAAAAAATCGTCGGAAAAAATAAGCAAGAGCATACACACAAAATACAAATCCCGCACAAACATTAATCACAAATGAAATAATAAAATCGATCAATCCTATTTTGTTCAGATGAAGTTAATATGATTTTTTCTGCTTATAAAATTGCAGTGTTAGGAGAGATCATTGCATGACAATGAACTTGATTTTAGTAATCATTCAATATACACATATATGTATGCATATATATATATATATATATATATATATATATATATATATATATATATATATATATATATATATACACTACATTTCAAATGTTTGAGGACATTCCTGGTAATTTTTTTTGAATTGGCCCCGAAAGAAGTTATTTTGTACATTAAATAAGAGAAAATTATTTTACATGGTTAAAAAAAAATGAAACATGATTTTTACTAGAAATTTTATTATGCCAAAAAGGAAAAAAAAAACATTTTATGATTAAATTTTTCTCTCCCAAAATATCTTGCGTTAGTTTTGATTACTGCAGCACAATTTTCTGGCATTCGTTGCAAAAGTTTCTTAAAATAAAAATTTGATAGTTGATTCCATTTTTTTTTCAGTGACTCTTAATTTTTTCTAATCTTTTGTCAAGTTCATCCCATTTTAATTCTAGCGGTGGCTTCAATATTTTGGACTGTAGTGTATATACAAATTTACTTGAATATACTCGAACGTTTTTCAAGGTGTTTTATTTAATTTATTTTCGGAATCTAAAAATAAATAATATATCTTCTTAGGGGAAATATAAGAAAGTTAAATCTAGCTAGGGAAGGTTGATTTGTAAGGGGGCTGCAGGAATGTTGAGATGAAGAGAATTAAATATTCCCCACCAAAAAAATGGCGCTATTATGAAGGGAGAAAAAGAATCTGTTCCACAGTTATCAGTACAAAACACACCTGCAGTATTTGTGGAAAAGTCACCATTTCCGGCGGCTGGTTTAGCCAATCGAGTGAGATCACATCGTTCATCATTTAGATTACAATGCACCTGAATATTTAACAGCCATCGTATTTTTTTTTCTTTTTTACATTCTTGTTTTTACCCTGCTTCAATCGAGTTGGTCAATTGATCATTCACTCATGATTCTAGGGACAGACGTCTACTATTACCTCGTCTCCCCTTTAAGGAGAATGTCAGTTAAACATCTTATTCCTCAAAAGTTCTGTAGACCGAAAATCGACTCTCCAAACAAGTTATCTGAATGGACATTGAAATAACTTAAATGGAAGTCAAACCGAGGACTATTTACATTATTCGGACTATTGTCCTCATTTTTGTTGCCATATATATCACAACGTTTCGGCCGTTGTACGCCACAGTCTTCTTCAGTTGGTTGGAATGTCGAACTGAACGCTCACTGGGATAGACTGTTCTAGTTCCATGTGCCATGTCTAATGGATGTCCGTTATCAGATATCTTCTGTTAATTCCCCTCTCCAAGTTCTCCACCGCCAAGGACACGTGACACAGTGGATAAAGGCGTTAGTTAGATCCCGTGAACGAACCCAAATTGTCTGGTTAATTTGTTTCAAGTTTGAAACTGTCGCAAATAGATCCTGAAAACGGAGATGTCGAAAATATGCCTGAAAAATAGAATGCATATGGTTATGTTAGTAAAATCTGAGAAAATTATAAGACTGAATTTTCATATATTCACGATGTTTCGGCCGTTGCATGCTCCAACCATCTTCAGGTGATATACGTTGAAATTTCGGAACGAGCCTTTTATTTGGTCCACGTGGTGTAGATTAGATTTAATTCTACGTGCCATGGCTTTTTTTGGATATCTCAATGCTCCAAGTTTTTGTCCCCTCTGCTGTGGTCAGGTATTGAACTAACAACTCTTTGTGTCAAGTCAGTTTTTGAATTACTCAACCAACGCTTTTATCCTTTTTGCCGTGGGACCTTGTATCTTTTTGAGTACGACCCATTGCACGTTAGATCAAATTCTATAAGCAAGAAGAAAAGAAAAGAAAAAAATGATATTTGAAGCCGAGCAAAGATTTGACCGAAATGCAGGCTATTTTTTTTTAATGTATTATAAAATTTGGTTCCTCCACCAAATCTGCTTTGTTGTAAATTATATTCTTTTTACTCTAGGTGATACGGAAAAGAATATACGGAAATGAATTCTTCACCGTTTAAATGACGACAGTATTAACTGCATCTGAATAACTTCGGACAATTCGCCAATTGCTACACTTCACAGATTTCGACAGTTTCATGCTTTTCCACCTCTATTCAGAAAATGGCAAGCAGGCACTTTTGCGGAATTAAAGAGAGTAATACTAATTCTAGCTATCCTCGCTTTTCATTTCTTAATCCCACCCTCTAATCATGTTTCTTTTTCTTTCATCTTTTTATACTTTTCTCTTATTAGTATTTCTACACTCTCTTTCTCTCTTTTTCTCTCTCTCTCTTTCTCTCTCTCTCTGGGATGGTTTGCTCAAAATTTTCTCGTGTCTTTTATATTTTCTCATTCATCTATGTCTATGTTATTATCCTTTCTTCTTCTTCTTTTTCTTCTTCTTCATAGTCTTTTTCTTCTTCGTATTTCCTTTTCTTTTTTCTACCTTATTATTCTTACTCCTTCCTTGTTCTTTTTCTTTTTGTTTCTTCTTCTTTTGTCGTTTTCTTTTTCTTCTTCTTTTTCTTCTTTCTAATTCTTCTTTCTTCTTCTTTTCTGTTATTTCTTGTTCTTTCTTCTTTTTCCTGTTCTTCTTTCTTCTACTTCGTCTTTCTTGTTTTCTGTCTTGTTCTTTCTTCTTCTTCTTTCTCGTTTTTGTTCTTCGTCTTTTTCCTTGTTCTTTATTTTCCTTTTTCTTTTTTCTTCTTGTTTTTTCTTCCTCTTCTTTTTACCTCTTTTTCTTTCTTGTTCCTGTTCTTCTTCTTCTTTCTTCTTTTTTACTTTTTCTTATTCTTCGTTTTCTTCTTTCTTCTTTTTTCCCAAGGGACTTCCATTTTTGTTTGCTTTGTTATATCTTCTTCATTCTCCATATTCTTTCTTTTTCGAAAATCCTTTCTTTTAACCCCTTCAATTCATACTGTTGCTTTATCAGTCATACAGATTACCTCAATTTAAAATTCCTTTTAAAAACTTCAGAAATAATAATTAGTGGCGTACGTAAAATGAAAAAAAAGAGGGAATCGAATGGCGCCTATCATTTGTTTGCATCTAAATAAATAGGGTCATTTTATCAAGACAATGATTATATTTTCTTTCATATGGAGAATTGCCACTGTTATATTTGGGTAAATAAAAAACCCACTTCGGTTCTGTTAGATAAAAGATTCAAATAGAACAAAGATGGTGCGGAAATGTGTGTCTCATTTCAGCGTTCAAAGAATTTAAAACTCTCATTAATCTAATATTCTTTTATTCAGTTTCCTATTTATGTCTTCGTTTCTTTTGTTTTTAACAATCAAGTTTTGTTCACGTCTTTTAAAATCCTTTTATTTGTCTGTAACATTTATTCGTACATTTTCTTCTTTATTCTTCTTCTTTGCTTCTTCATTTTGATGCTCTTGTTCTTCCACGTTTTCATCGTCTTCCTCCTCCTACTTCATCATCATCATCATCATCATCATCATCATCATCATTATCCTCTTCTTCATTTTTTTGTCGTTCATCATTTTTTTCTCCATTTTTTACTTTTTCTTCTTTCATGATCATGATCATCATCATCATGATCATGATCATCATGATCATGATCATCATCATCATGATCATCATCATCATCTTTTTCATTTTTATTCTTTCATCATCATCCACATCATCTTTATTTCTTCGTTATCTTTCTTCTTTTGCATAATATTTTACTTTTCTTTTTTCATCATCATCATCATCATCATCATCGTTTTTTCGTCTTTCAATATAACCTTTCTCTTCGTCCTGTTTTTTTTCTTCATCTTTTACTTTTTTCTTTCTTCATCATCATCATCATAATCATCATCATCATCATCATCATCATCATCATCATCGTATTTCTTCGTCTTTTCTTCTTCCTTCGTCATAGTCTTCTTCCTTCTTCATCTTATTCTTGCTTCGTCCTTCATAATCGACCTCCTCCTCTTCTTCTTCTTCTTGATTTAATCGCATCCACTTCTTTTTCTTTTTCTTTCTTGCTTTGTTAACCATCCCGATGATATAGAAAATTAATTGATCGTGACATGAAAGCTGCTACAATCTTTGCAACATGGCAACTTACGACAGATCCATGCCAATTTCTGCTAAAAGGACGCGTAATCGATCGTCCAATACCAGGATTCCTTGAAATCGGAGAAAAGCAATCCCTGAAGTGTATACAGTGATGACGCTTAAAGAATTCCCAACGGGTTGATGTTTTACATAGTTTTGCCGGTAGGCAGACAAGGTTTGTTGAGCGGATAACCGATGGCGAAATATATGGAAAGTTGAATTGTATGCGAAAAGCGAGAAGCATAAAGTGCATTGTGTAATAATAGTTCCGGGTTTTCCAGCAGTTCAAATAAAGATGTTGGAGATGTAGAATATTTGATGCGCGTATGAGGGAGAGAAGGAACTCAAACAGACTCTGATATATATATATATATATATATATATATATATATATATATATATATATATATTTATTAAAGAAATTTTTATGTTTAACGTTCTTTTTATAGATACAAGTATTTAAGTAAATGCTCTGTTTATAATAAACAGTATTAAATAACATTTACCGGCCTGAATGTCCGAGAAATTTTCATAGAAAATATTCGTCTTTTGGCAGACGTCATGTTAATAAATAAATGTTAATAAATAAATTGTCGGACTTTTTCCATTTCTTAATATATATATATATATATATATATATATATATATATATATATATATATATAGGGTGCGATGGATAAATTGCCGTCAATGACGCAAAAATGAAAATAATACTTGCATCTCATTTTGAGAAATATATTTATGACTGGGTTTTCTTATTACATGGCATGGTGGAGAGTCCTGTTGTCAGACATAGGTTCTTCCAGTAGCCACCTTCTTGACCCAAAGCAGCACTTGAATGAGTCTGAGACCCTTACCAATAAATTCGGGAAATCTTTTCTTATCAGAATGATCAGAGTGAGTTTTCCGATCTGCTGTAATTTCGTAATCACCATTAGACTCATCTAACGTTTTTCCGAATCCTCTGAACTGTTCTCAGATTGACACCCAGAGACTCGGAAATGTTCCTACTGGAGCTTACCGCAGTTGAGCTCAGGTTTAGGTAGATATATACATACATATTCATAGACTTAGATAGATATATGCATAGATATTCATAGACTTAGATAGATATATACATACATATTCATAGACTTAGATATATGCATAGATATTCATAGACTTAGATAGATATATGCATAGATATTCATAGACTTAGATAGATATATACATACATATTCATAGACTTAGATAGATATATGCATAGATATTCATAGACTTAGATAGATATATACATACATATTCATAGACTTAGATAGATATATGCATAGATATTCATAGACTTAGATAGATATATACATACATATTCATAGACTTCGATAGATATATACATCCATATTCATAGACTTCGATAGATATATACATACATAATCCATAGGCTTAGATAGATATATACATAATCCATAGACTTAGATGCATATATAGACATTCATAAACTTAGGTAGATAGATATTCATAGAATTAGATAAACAGATATTCATAGATTTACATAAATACATAGACAGACAGACAGGCAGATAGATAGATAGATAGATAGATAGATAGATAGATAGATAGATAGATAGATAGATAGATAAAAAACTCAGTTTGATTCCCATGTTCACATTGTCTTTCTCTCAAGAATGCGATAATGTTCACTCTTACCCTATGAATTTTGCAACTTTAAAATGTATATATTATTAATAACGATTATAAATAATAATAATAATAATAATTTGATTGGAAAAGTTTCTGATAGACTTGCTGAAGAGGTCCCTGTGGCTTATGCCTTCAAGAAATACAATATACACATAAGTATAGCTCACACCTTAAGAAGGGCTTTATCTATGTAAAGTCTGTGAGGTTATACGTTATCTTTATTATTATTATTATTATTATTATTATTATTATTATTATTATTATTATTATTATTATTAATTCCTTGAATTTTTGTTGTATACGCCTTTTATTTCTTGTCCCCAATGAGAGATCTGATTCCAGATTTGACTCCATGATAGTTTCCACGTAACATTATTGTCAAAAAAAAAAAAAAAAAAAAACTCCCTAAGGTCACTCACATTTTATATTAGATAAAACCCTTTGTAAAGTGTGAGCTGTACTTGTGAGTACAATTTTTCATATTACTTTACGGCATGGGCGATAATAATCTATTCAGTGAGTCTATCGGAAGCTATTCCAGTCAATCCGAGGGTTCCAACTACAGCAGGAATTATCGTTGTCTACATGTGTCACATTTTGGAGATGTCCGCTTCAGACTCTCATATCAATAAGAAAGCACATTCTGTTTTTATGGCCCTTGATCACGATGTGTAGATGATTAGCTTTGCTTGTTCTGTGTATAGTGTAAAGTCCGATAAAATTGTCATAGGCCCTATCTCTGTAACCAGGTCTGGGTAATCATACTAGTTTCTTACAGTTTTCTTCCCGTAAAAATTTCATATTTTCTAGTGCAGATATTGGTTCACACTACCATGTCTTTTCTTTTTTTTTTTTTTCAGTGAGTGCTAACACCGTGCATTTTCATGCAAATTGTTCAATGATTTCTGGATATTTATCATAAAAGGTGCAATTTCTGAGTAATACAGTTTTACAGTATATGTGATTTTTAGTTAGCAAGACTTGGTCCTGTGCAGCAATAATAAAAAATTATAATTATTATTTTATTTCTTTTGATTTCTAGTGTATACTCATTTCTTTCCGGGTCCCAACCAGAGACCTAAGATCAGAAATTGCATCATGTGTTTTTCCACTCAGGATTTTTTGAGCGGAAAAAAGCTAAGATTACACATATTTTACATGGATATTTAAGACCGAATCTGCATTTTGGGCTATCATACTTTTTCATCATGTGTGCTTGGTAATTTCTAGTTAGCAAGCATTGGTCCTGTGCAGAAAGAATAAATATATTATATCTTTATTTGTACAATAATCCATTCAATTTCTGTTATTATCTTCTTGATGTTAAGTTGAAATTCATCAAGGAAGATGCCACAGATCTTGTTAATGACAGAGAAGAGTTATTGCGTATAATTAAGTTGATTTTGTTAAATTTAGTATAGTATATAATTAGTTGTATTTTTGATTGGGATCGGTGGGGAACGTATTAGTACTTATGAGACCCGTTAGTATTTTCTCACCTATTTGTAGTTAGAGTGTATTGATTGAGGTATAGTAGATTGATATATTTAGAGTTATTTGAAGAAATATTATGCTCTTTTTTTATTTATGCTAATATTTCTAATAGCTCGTCTAAATTGTTCATCACAAATGTAATTAGGGAAGTCATTATTAATGAGAGTTTATTAAAAAGTTTTTAGTTCAGTGCAGAAAAGTATTTTAGAGGGGAATATTTTCACGATTTATTATATATTTCATAATAGCTATTTTGTAATAGGACATTCTCTTTTACAGGTTAGAGTGCATTTGTTTATGTAAGTTGTTTTTTTTTTTATATATGGGGATGTCATAAAATCTATTATTAATAATGTCTATCAATATATCAACAAATGGAATTTTTTTATTGTTAAGTTCATATGTGAAGTTAAGAACGATGTTTGAAAGTTTTCTTTTAGTTCGTGTTTTTAACGACGATAAGAATATCATCTACATATCTTAGGTAGATGGATGGATTTTTAGTGCTGTTTAATATCTTATTTCCAAGAGTAGCCATGTAGAAGTTACTAAATATTTGTTCTAGAATTGAACGAATGGAAACGCCATCACGTTGTACGTAGATGTTCTTTTGATTATGATAGAAGTGGTACAAGTAAAATGTAGTTTTCGTAATCCATTAAGTTTGCTTTTTAGTGGAAAGAAATCGATTGTTGTAAATATTCTTTACCTGGGGTATTAGTTAATAAACTTTCAACATCAAGTGAGGATATACTTTCATTATTCGGTTTTTTATTTTTTAAGTTTTCGATTATTTCCTGAGTTGAGTTAACACTGTGTTTATTAGAAATGTATGGTGTAATGAGCTGGTTAATGGTTTTGGTAAATAAATAAACCGGAGTTAGGATATTGAATATGATACGACGTACATTGATATACACTTTGTTCAAAAATACTTTTCTAGTAGTTTCGAGTCTATTTCGCGAGCGACCTGAAATATTACAAATGTCACTAATAGTTTTATTTTAGTTTTGGAAAAAGAAAATTTTCAGTGGAATTTTAAAGTTAAAATAGAATATGATTAATTGACTTTTCAACTGTTTTCGCCAAATTGACAGATGAAACTGTGAAATGAAATCTTGAGGAGACCTTCAATAAGTATTGAACATAAAAAAAAACCACCCATAGATATATATGTGGCCTGACGATTGCGTCTAGCATGAAACAGCCTGTCGCCTCTAAGTGTTAACTTTAATGGTCACTTATATATATATATATATATATATATATGTATATATATATATATATATATATATATATATATATATATATATATATATATATATATATATATATATATATATATATAATAAGCCGTCCAGTGCTTTCTGCATTCTGTTCAGGTTTCTTTCAGATTCGGTGAATTACTTAAATATAATTATCAAATCCTCCTAATAATTTCTATCATTTGTATATCATTGCTTGGACCGGCTTCTAATGCTCAAGTTTGAGCGGCTTGATGATAGTAGTCGTGGCTCCTGGGGGTACAGTCCTACGGTTAGAGAGAATCTCAGTTGAGTTCCACCACGGAATATGCTAGCGAGCAGCGCTATATTGAGTCTGATTTGCAACCTCTCCGTTCCGTTCCGTTGGAACAGTTGGTATGATGTTTGTCTTGACAAACTAACTGTCAGGGTTTCGATTCTCGGTAGTAGATATGCACTGCTGATGAGTCCCAAATATAGGATGAAACGGCCGTCCAGTGCTTTCTGCATTCTGTTGAGGTATTACTTACTTATCTATATATATATATATATGTAGGAAAGAACACGTTAGGTAAGTAATCCGGGGTTCTTTAGTGTTTTTATTTTTAAAATACAGTGCTCCGTACAGAAGTAGAGCTTAAATTATAATTATTTTTTAAAAAATGTTTATTATTGAAATTAAATTGAATTAAAGTATCAACGCCTGTATATTTTTTCTTGTGAAAATTAATTCAGTTTACTTTAATTCAATTTAATTTCAATAATTATATTGAGATTTGGCTTTTGTTTTTGAAACCTGAGAACTCTTATGTAACGAAGGAATCATATTTTTTTTTAAAATAGTTCTAATATATATATATATATATATATATATATATATATATATATATATATATATATATATATATGTATATCAGTTTCCTTGACAAACGACTGAGAAATAACTTTCTTTCTAAGTGGGACATGTAATCATACATCAAGTTTTTATTAATGTTGTTGGTTTACTTTCCTTGTAAAAGAATTTAAGAAAAAGAAAATCTCAATGCAAACCGGATTGTCCAATCATAAATGTCCGTATATATTCGGCTGAGGATCGCTTATTTTTAATCCGACATGATTTCTTAATTAAATATACATTATTTTATTAAGTACACGTGTGCGTTGATATTCTTAGTCTTTTTTGTTAAACAGTAGAATTATTATCAACCACCCGATATAACAACATATTTATAGTAGCATTTCTAGATCTAGTTGATGCTATTCTCAATGTTTTAAAAAGTTTTACGTGATATCATGTTTAGATTGATAAGAAATATATATATATATATATATATATATATATATATATATATATATATATATATATATATATATATATATATACACATACACACATACATATATATATATATAGTCATCCACATACAGACTGTTCGCTGTATCACAGCTCATCAGTGTGGCTAGATGTCCGGTTGCCTCTAGCTAGGATCGAAACCCGACCGAATTAGCATCAGTCAGGGTTTCTACCACTATTGGATGAAGGTGAATTTAAGCGTATTTATTTTTAGATAAACACACAGTGAATGAGAGAACTCGATTCGATTTACCGAAGAGTCTTGCATTATTATCCGTAATAGTCACTGTTTACAAACCCACACTTCCTCCCCAGAGAGTTCAGCCGAAATAACTTTTTCAGGAGCATATATTGTCATCCACAGACAGACTGTTTCGCTGTATCACATTTCATCAGTGTGGCTAGACGTCTGGTTGTCTCTAGCTAGAATCGAATCTTGACTGAATTGGCGTCAGTCAGGGATTCTACTACTAAGCCGTTGGCAACAGTGAGTAGCAAAAGTATTTAAGACATCGGCTTTCTATAAATATCATAATAGAAATATTTTAATTTCAATGATATTTCAAATATTTTAACGGACATTGTCTAACTAAACATTAAGGGAAATTAAGAAACACTGTTTTTTTTTTTATCTACGTTTATTGCCAATCTTCAAATTTTTCTGTGTGCAAAAGTATTTGACACCTATACAAATAATACGGAAAGAGTTTATTTTAAAACTGTTATCACTTATGTTGATATGGTTCATACTTCGACCAATCACAAGTTGTCTTCAATAATATATACATATTAACCAAGCACGTTACTCAATCGGCAAATAGTGATAACAGGTTTGATACAGTACAGTCTGTCCCGTCATCTAAACTTATAAAAATGGTTAAAACAAAATAATTGTCAAGTGATATGCGACAGAAGATTATAAAGCTGTCCACAGATCGTAAGGAGTAACGAAAAATTGCTCAAGATTTAAATTTGCTTGTGCGTACAGTGGGTGTTTTTGTTTTTGAAAGTGGAAAAAATATTTGGAGTTTTATCTATTTATCATTGTTTCTAAATTACTAGTAGCTTAATTTAACTGTGTTCTTATTGAACGTAATTTTGAATATTTTGGGAAGTGCTTAGTAAACAATTTGAAAATAATTTAGCTATATTACATTTTACCTATAAGTTAAAAGGGGGTTTAAACTAAATAATATGTTTTTCATCGAATTGTTCTTCGTATGGTGTTTGATCTGTTGAGGTTTAAATTCTAGTTTGGTTGTGTGACCCTCTGCCTTTAAGTTCTTCTCATATACTTCCTTTTTATCCTCAAAAATGATTTTTTTGGGAATGTGCTTTATTATGTTCGGCGGGTGCTTGGTTCAAATGTTAATTTTAATTTTGCGTTCGGTTTTATGTATGGGAAGACACTGCGAGCTTGAAGATTTAATTCTAAAAAAGCGTCATAAAAAAATATAATAATAAATTCCTGGAAAAACATGCATGCCAAAGCAGCATTAATAAAAATCCTAAATAAAAATTAGACAAAAATAATGAAAAATTATGTGATTGTAGAAACTCTGAAGACTGCCCGTTGGAAAATAAATGCCGCACAAAATCTGTGGTATACCAATGGACTCATTAAGAGTCCTAACACTGATAGGATATACATCGATTCAACGAAGAATGAATTTAAAATTAGATGGAGACAACACAAAACCTCTTTCAATAATATTAGAAATCAGACATCTCTATCCAAATATTTTTGGCATTTAAAAGAAATGAATAAAACACCAAAAGTAAAATGGAAAATAATAAATAGAATAAGAACTTGTAAAACCTGGGATAACCCATGCCCTTTATGCCTACATGAAAAACTACACATTATTAAGTTCCTAAATAATGAAAATTTATTAAACTATAGACATGAGTTAACGGTTTTCTGCTGACATCAACAAATTTTCGCATAAAATAATTATCATAAAAAAAATAAATTTCATAGTCTAATAAAAGGTTTAAAAGCTTAACCCAATCATAAGATAGAAAAACCCTTTATGAAGTCGTAAAAAAAAACAAACAAATTGTAGTTCAGTCCGACGCGTTTAAGTACGAAACAGCTCTTTAGAAAAAAAAAATAAAATAAAATAAAAGGATAAGTAACTAAATAAATAAATAAAATAAAACAAAATTCTCGAAACACTTAACGACATATTATGGTGCCAAAAGCTATCTTTCGCTGTGACTGACCAGACGAAGTGCGCACATGAATGCCATCATTTGATTTGAAATGGATACCCCCACCCCTACTTCGGCTTGACCTCTTTCCAAAAGTGACTGATATGTGGATACAAATTATCTCTTAGGCCCCTTACCAAAATGGTCGCCCAGCCGTTTCCATAGTAATTAATTTTGCGAATGAACATGCTTATAAAGATGCGTAAATTTCAAGATTGGTTATTTCTAAATTTTCGTTTGAGGATGAAACAGGGCTTGATACTTTAACTCAATTTAATTTTAATCATTATATTGAGGTTTTCGGTTCTTGTTTTTGAAACGAGAACTCTTATAAAGCGAAGGAATCATACTTTTAAAAAAATAATTATATATATATATATATATATATATATATATAATGTAACAATAGTATATCAGATTGGAAAAAGGTTTTTGCCACGAGTTTCATCCGTTAGTATTTCATCGGACTGAGCTTTGTGATGTTGCGAGGTCTGCACATGCGCATGAAACGAGGTAGTTTAAAAGACGCTGGTAGTTGGAAAAAAAATCTTGAGAGACTATTTTAATTTTTTTTGGGGGGAAGATTATTTTTTCAATCTAGCCAAATTCAACTGTATTCTTTTCCTTTTTCTCACAGTTGCATTTGTCCCTGACTATCCCATATTTTGAAAACATAAAATCTGCCAAGAATGGTGATATATTGTAAAAGACTGGCCGCAATTAGCGATCAAGGCACTTTCCAGACATTTTTGTCTAAGTGTATTATTTTCTCTTTTAATGAAAGTAGCATTCGCTATGTCAAAATTGTGGTCAGTTTCGTTAAGGTGATCAACTAATGCGGTTTGTTTGTTGTTTAAAATGTCCCTTTTGTGTTCCTATAGTCTTTTCTTTAAACTGCTTGAGGTTTTTCCAATGTATTCATTCTGGCAAATCCTGCAGTTGACAGGGTAAATTCCTCCTTCAAGTTTTGGCATGCTGTCTTGTTTTTATTGATTAAATCTTTGATTTTTTAGATGTACTTGCGATACATTTTATGTTGAGTTTAGATAAATTCTTTTCACTTGTAGTTGTGACAGAATTAGTGAGCAGAATAATATATTTTTCTGATTCGTTGGGTTTTTCAGGAAAGAAGAGCTTTTATATTTTATGAGCATTTTGTTTTGCATTGAACAAAGTATTGAGGGATCTTGAAAGTATTTTCAATATATATTTGCACTTTTGTAAATATTGAGCCCTGCATATTCTGAGTGTTCTTAAACAGAAATCAGTGATCATTTCAGATATTTTGTTGTTGTTTTGATGGGAACAGGATTTTATTAGATGATTTTTATTGGTTGATTTTTTAGACTGCTACCAATTCTGTGTGATATGATATCTAAAAAGGTGAAGTGTAGATGCTCAGCCCAGTGAAATCCTAACGGATGAAACACGTCACAGAACTTTTTTTTTTCCGATTTGTCATACTATTTTTATAAATACTGTTTATCGATTTATAATATTACAGAAAATTATATATATATATATATATATATATATATATATATATATATATATATATATATATATCATATAATATATATATAATATAACGATATATAATATTTATATATCTATATATATGCATATATATATTTATATTTATATATTTATATTATATAATATATATCTATATATAATATCATATAATATATATAATATAACGATATATAATATTTATATATCTATATATATATATGATATAACGATATATAATTTTATATAATTTTATAACTCAAGAGGCAGTATATATATATATATATATACATACATATATATATATATATATATATATATATATATATATATATATAGGTATATCATGGGGTCTTCTTTTTCTCCTTTTATCTTGAAAGAAAGATATTGAAACACTTTTGCTTGTTATTTAGTAATCGTTAAAAAGCACTTTAGCTGCAATTCCTTTAAAGACACTTACCAATATCGAGATTTTTATTCGCCGGAATTTACTTTTCTTTCCAGTTTCCTCCCAGAAGCAGGTTTATCCAACACAGAAGACATCCAGTTGGAAGCTTGAATCCAACGGCAAAACTGCTTTCATGAAAGAACAGCGAAGTTGAAGCTTCAATCAATCGGAAATACAAAATCAGTAGAATAAACATTCGAGAACATTCGTGAACATTGGAGAACGCCTGAGAACGTTCGACAACATCAGAGGACATCTCTTCACTTTAATTGGTCAATGGTTACCAGATATTTTGAGGGAGAAACCAAGAAAATCACGATCGAATTAAGCAAATACAGTCTGGGAAAAAGGAATCCATTTTCCAAGCAGTGTCATCGTTTGCTATTAAAGAAGTGAACCGTCAGTAATAAAACTTCGTTTCGATAATGTCTGTAATGTTCAGAAACATTTTTCTGCAAATCCGCGTGACAAAATTTTTGCGTCAGTAGAAAAAAACAAAATAATGCTCTATACATGCCAAAACCATTTCCTGGGGGTAACGGTTTCGATCTTCATTGAAAACTACACTAGTATCTTAAACGAGACAAATAAATATTTGCCATAAGATTACTGTCAGCGAATTCGTCTTAGAAACCATTTTGGTTTTCCATAGAACTCGATTCTCACTGGGTGCCCAACTCAGAGACGAAAGATAGAAAAAAGAAAGAAAAAAGAATAAGAGAGGAAATATCCACGAAATTATACACGTGCCCAGAGTGCCTCATAATTTATGACCTTGTGCCTCATCTAAACTAGGCTTGGAAACTCTCTCTCTCTCTCTCTCTCTCTCACACACACACACCATATATATATATATATATATATATATATATATATATATATATATATATATATATATATATATATATATTCCTCTGCTCATATATCTCTATGAAAATTTTAAGTGGCATATTTCGTCCATAGAAGGTCCTTCTTCAGACGCGAAATGTTTTATCAGCAGAGTGATATATATATATATATATATATATATATATATATATATATATATATATATATATATATATATATATACACGAGGTCTGGTTAAAAATTATCGCAGGCTATAAAAGGAAACTATAAAACATATTTCGGCCTTGGTACCTCTACGGGGTGTAATGGTTAACAAGCTTCTCTCGTGAGAACAATAATGACTCAGTAGTGTATTTGATCCTTATTAAGTAACCCATAATTTCAGCTTTGTGCAACATCATAGCTACGCTTAGAAAATCAACACACCACGCACACATGTGCCTATTTACACACACAAATAATACATCCAAACAAAAACGAAAAAAATCTAACACAAATTAAATGTACATTTTTTTTAAATAAAATAACTGAGAAAATCCTTAACCGAATGATTACAGAAAGGTTTGTTTGCGTGTCTATGGATTCTGGGTGATGAATATAACATCAATAAGCTAAGAGAGAAATTTTATATTTGTATTTGTCGTTTTTATCTCGTATCCAAGAATTTAATTCATACTTTATTGATCGCTTACGTTATGTTGATGGCGTTGATGACTAAATTCACCGCCAACGTGCAGGTTCAAGACTAGAAGCTTCAACAAAATCAACTCCCTTCACACATCCCCTATCGCCATTTGGCTTTGCAGGAGTTGGTTGGAGGTGACAGAAAATCAGAGTAGAACTAAGTGTCGATGGCGTTAATTTGTTTAAGGTGGATCTCAACTTGCTAAGAAGTGAGTCACACATTTCATGGCGTTTCTCTGTCACACATATGGAATGGGACATGCAGAATCCAGTTGTGAAACTTTAACAGACTGCCGCTAACGCTGTTATTATTTCGAGTGGGGCCTTCTACAGTATGTCTGTCATGCGTAGCCCTCTTCATACACTTGTTGAACCATTGAGATCTGTTGTTACCGTCATCAACTTGTTCCACCGATGTGGTCTTCAGGATTAATCACCTTTTAGAGTGGCCCTGCCAGGAGTTTTGCAGACGCCAGTTCAGATATATTTGTGTTTGTTTAACACCCACAGAGCCCAACTCTGATTGATATTGCAACTATACTGAGCGAAACGTAGTTACACTCTCTGGGAGAGAGGCCGTTACCCGGCTTGTTCAGTAGTCTGAACGAGGCCAGCGCACTCAAACTCTCGGCCACGATGACTTGTGACTTCGTGCTAGCACAACCATCGACGGATGCGTCTACCCAAATTCACTCACAAGGCTTTAGTCAAAACCTTGCTATGACCTTCAGGAATTTTTCAAAGGTACTGCACGTTGGGATGCAAAACGATGCAAAATGTACATTTGACATAATATGAAGAGGAAGAGATTGTGGAGCTAGCAAAATGGGCTATGAGTCCCCATTGAATCATTCGTTCTTCACTAAAGACTATGAATCTATTTATATATATTAGATTGAAATTTTATTTATTCTACAATCGTATACTGTTCCCGATTAGATATATGTTTCTGAGATGAGGTATTATGTACATTATTTACATTATTCGGACTATTGTCCTCATCTTTGTCACCATATTTATCACAACGTTTCGGCTGTTGTACGCCCCGGTCTTCTTCAGGTGGTTGGAATTTCGAACTCCTGCTAATTTGCCTCTGAAAGTTCTCCACTGTCTTAACCGGGTATTGAACTCACTCTCTTTGGATCCTGTCACTGGATCTAACCCACGCCTTTATCCACTGTGCCATGTGTCCTCAAGGACAGGAGATAACTAATAACTGACATCCATCAAACATGGCACGTGGAACTAGAACAGTCTACCCCAGTGAGCGAAATAAAGAGTTCAGTTCGAAATTCCAACCACTTGAAGAAGGCCGGAGCGTACAACGGCCGAAACGTTGTGATAAATATGACGACAAGATGAGGACAATAGTCCGAATAATGTAAATAATGTTCTCGATTATTTATTCTACTCATGTATACTGTTCTTTTTATGTATTTTACTGCTGTATACGGTTCTCGTTTATCTATTCTGCTGGTGTAATACTGTTCTCGATTATTTATTCTACTGGTGTATGCTGTTCGTGTTTATTTGTTCTTCCGGTGTATACTGTTCTCGTTTGTTTATTCTACGGCTGTATACTGTTATCACTTATTTATTCTACTTTAGTAATACTGTTCTAGTTTATTTATTCTGCGGTGTAATAAAATTATCGATTATTTATTCTACTGGTGTAATATTGTTCTCGTTTATTTATTCAACTGGTGTAATATTGTTCTCGTTTATTTATTCAACTGGTGTAATGCTTTTCAAATTTATTCATTCTACCTTTCTATACTGTTCTCGTGTATTTATTCTACTTGTGTATATCGCTGTTCCCCATTTATTCTACTGGTATATATCGCTGTCGCCGTCTGGGAAAATCACGTCTTGTTAATCTCTTAATACTGCACGTTTATTGCTTAACTGTTGAATCTTAATCTCTATTACGAAACCTAAAAGACTGAACTTACAAATTCACAATCAGTGCTTCGTTTTAAAGCGATTGGCTACCATCCTTTTCTCTCCATATATCATGAGCCAAGCCTGATTTCATTGTTTCACTTTTAATTATGGCATTTCGATCTAAATGGTTTGCTGACGAAATTAAAGCTTTTAAATTAATAAGCAAAGTGAGTTGTATCGCCATCTATTACATTTAATGGTAATGTCGCAAAATATCTGTACGGACATATCGATCTGTGCTGGGGTCATTTTTTTGTTGATAACATGTTTTACTCTTCCTTTTACATATATATATATATATATATATATATATATATATATATATATATATATGAGCCAATAAAATAATCATTTGTGATTTAAAAAAAGAGACATATTTGTGAGATTATACTGTTTACAAATTGAAAAAAGGGATAGTGATTCAACTTCCACATGTAATAGCAATAATAGCAGCTGTTAGACATGAAAGAAACTGGAGAAAACTTAGGTATAGTTTATCATATTCGGGAGGAAATATAAAACCCACCTTAATATCTGTTGGAATCGTGCATATAAAATTGGTAGATGCTGATTGATTTTATGGCATGCCAAAGCTTTTTATTCATGTATTTATTTATTTTTTATTTATTTATTTACTTATTTCACTCCAAGCAAGAAGGGAATGCACTAGTATGCAGGGGGTTACAGCGCGTGAAAGTGAGAAAAAAGACCGACTATTGGGAGAAATGAGGAAAGGACGAAAGATGAACAGGATTCCAAAAGATAGAAGATGGCGATTGACGTTGCATTTAAATTTTTTGAAAATTGTAATTATCAGGGAAGCAAAAAAACAGAAGAGATTTTCACAGGTGGGATGTGCGAGAATAAAACTGTTGGAGTTTTTGTGTCGAATTTTGTAATTGGCAATGTTCAATATTGCAAAAAAAAAAGGGCCAATGATCAAAATGCACTTGCTGTATTTCTTCCAACTGCATCAACGCAGATGTACAGGCAGAGTGTGCACTTTTCTTTTGCAAATATCTCTGCACTTTTTTTTTGTGTATATATAACTAGTAGGACATGTGAAAATTTCACGGCTTTCCTGTGTGGATTTTGAATTCTTTCTTTCTTCATCATTGGAAGAAAACAACGTCTGTTCTGTCTATCCTGGTGAAAAAATAGAACAGGTCATTATTTATAAGGTATTGGGAGAGTGTTTCTTTCTTTGTTTTTTTTTCTTTCTTTCTTTCTTTCTTTCTTTCTTTCTTTCTTTCTTTTCTTCACTTAAAGTAAGTAACGTCTCTTATATGTCTTTTTCGTCTTTCTACACAATTAGTACGGAATATTCCATCATTTATGAAGTAATGTTAGGCCGTTTCTTCCTTTTTACTTTCTTTCTTTTCCTCACTAAAACCAACTAGGAAATTTGAATTTTTAAAACAATTATTTGTTATTTCTTAAATTATTTTATTATTTGTACATTAAAGTTGTTAAATATTCTAAAACTAGTGAAAATGCATTCAGTTTAGTCAATGGTTTTATTAAATAGATCTATTTTTACAGCGTTATATATGTATAGTTTCTAACAATCAGAAGACCCGCACTAATGAAGAAATGTAATTTTTGTGTCCATAAAACGGTTGTAATTAAAAAGTACGGAAGACCAGGAAGAATACATTAAAAGTCGCATTATTTGAGTTAAGTATTATTCTCCGCTGATAGGACCTTTATTTCTGCGAAACACGGAAAAGTTAATTTGATTTTTAAATTTAAACTGAGAAGGGTACCTACAAGTAATAATAACTTCTTATGAATTTTATATCATCTTATTTTTATATTATCTCAGTTATGACATTTTCCCATAAATGAAATAATAATAATAATAATAATAATAATAATAATAATAATAATAATAATAATAATAAATGAATGGAAATAAAAATAACACAGTAAAATGTCATAAATGTACATAAAATTATAGTATTTTATGTACACTTCTGATAAAATTTCAGAATTAATTAGATACCTTTCTTATGAAATTTAATCTCATTTATAACAGTTTTATTTTATTTTTTTATATTTTCCATAAAGCATCGTAAAAGTAAAGGTGAAACTAAGATCAAAGAATTAGAGCGCTGAAAGTTTTCCTTAAAAATAGCGAGGTAAATAATTTGTTTACTTAAATCTAAATAATTATGTCAAATCTGTCCTCCCATACGATAACTTTGCCTGACGTAAGATGTCGATACGTAATGAAATCATCAATTATCATCTGTCAATTGACACCAAATATTATGACCTGCTTTGTCTCACTTTTAAACTAAATCTTTTCGGCGCAGAAAGTAAGTAATGTTTGTTTCAAAATATGTTAAATAAACTTTATAATTTCTATTTTTCTTAAAATGAATTTTGAAAAAATTATAATTGATTTTTAAAAGAATTTGAAACTAAGATTTATATTTTTTATATAATGGAAAAAATGGTTGACATGAGAGAATATCTGTTAATTTTACTGACACAAAAAACCCCCCCCAAAAAACGAAAATTTGGGACATGCTAAGAACTATTAATAAATATTAAAAAATGCCCCCAAAATGATTTCTTCTTTCCTCTTAATAATAGCATAAACATTTAAACGATACACTTTTGTTTTTGACAAGTTTGGCGTTTTTTCGTCATTCCATGCTCTATTTATCGATATTTCTGAGGTACCTATATTTATATTATTATCCGCATAGTACATATACATACATGCATACATACATACATACATACAATACATACATATATATATATATATATATATATATATATATATATATATATTTCTGCTATTCTGTTCCGTCCGTGAAATATGCTGTTATTATATTATATCACGGATATAATAATGCCTATAATGGGGGAAATACAAATGGGAGAATAGATGTTTCTACCATAGCTATCCTCCGTAATATTACCATTAACATTTTCTTTACTAACTGTTATTTTCATTGTTTAGATTGGGTTACGAGTTAGGGTAACTCACGATGAATACACGTTCTGAATATACATTTAAAGAGACATAATTACTTAAAATGATATTGGGATTCAAACTGATGGGAAAGGACAATCAGATTTTGTTTTTTTTAATAATTCTACCACCCGCCACAAGTAAAAGTAGTAAAGCCATTGACACGCAAGAGAGAGTAAAATAAAAGCAGGGGAATCAGAAAGACAGTAGATAACGATTGATTAATTAAATTTTTGAAGATCAAAGTTAGCTGGAAAACATGGAGATGGCATACCGTTCTGCACATAATGTACTTAGAGTATCTTCTTCTTCTGTAAGTATATAGTCTAGCGTTCGATGATGTGCGGATGGTGTAATAAATAGCGCCTCGGAATGAGAAATCGGAGAGCCGAGTTCGAATTCCTGTCGTGTTCGTTGTATTTACTTACTCACAAATAGTTATGCGTATGGTAATAATATACGTTTCTTTATACAGAAAATACCATTGGGAAAAGTATGAATTCATTGTATTCTCTAAGAGGTTAAATAGTATTTCTTACAACTGAAAGACTCATTGTAATGACCAGAAAATTGTGAATGCGAAAAAAAAAAAAAAAAATATCAATCTAAAATATATTTTGGCTTTAAGTAACCAACACCGGGTTCCTAAAACACGCACACAAAATAATCTCAATTAGTGTTTTCTGCTATAATGGATATTAGATATTACATAATAGTTCAACATTTTGTTTCTAAAGCAATTTTCTTAACTTTTAATACTTTGTTTAGTTTCTAAAAAACATCTTTTCCTATTTTTATGTGCCTTCAAATTTCTGTCATTGAGCTGTTCCTGTTTTTTGTTGGCGATCATAAATACGTACTTTTTGCAGTTTATAGTTAGCCCTTTCTTCTTGCTTTCTATTACTACCTCATTCATAAGTTTTTTCAGCTCCCTTTTCTTTTCCTTCCATGAACACAATGCCATCCTTGAATCTTATGTTGGTGAGACTATTTAAGCCAATAATAGATCCTGGTAGGTCTTCGAATTCTCTTATCATCATTTAATATTGAGAAAAGATCACATCTCGTTAGGTATATAATTATACATTCCTTATTATGAACAGATAAAAACTTTTGAAGAGAAAAATGCAATCCTGTTGGTTTCTTTTGCTCTTGTGCTAGACGAAGGAATTTTTTTAAATCTTACTTTTTTCCTCTATGACAAATGTATGAGTTATTTTATTATTATTATTATTATTATTATTATTATTATTATTATTATTTGAGTCTAGTGGGGTGGTGGTGGTGAAAGCAAAGTGACCAACATTTCTTATCCGCAGAAACTTTGCTTGACAGTTGCCCAATGATTACTTATTTTTATTTTCATTTGTTTTAACTTTGTTTTACGGTCATCCATCTGATTGTAGAATGTCAACAGCTGGCCTAAGGAAAAGGGATTCTATTTGTCTGCACACAGAGGTATTCTCCTTGTAAATAAATACTCGCAGGTGGCGTTCTCTGAAAAGGTCAGAGATTTTTCCACAATGACATGAACTCTACTCAGCTTCAAGAATCGGACATTGGCATTTATCCACTTCTGTGTTTGCAAATAAGAAAAAAAGATAAATAAAATAAAATACTGATTACGAAATAAGAGAAAATATGTCCCGATTTCCTTTCGTTACTTTTGAGAATGTTTATCAAAATCTGTTGTTCTTAGCTTTTCCTAAAGATTCTCTTTATAGAGAATCAAACGAATCAAAACCACAGAATATTATTTTGTATCGTAGCCAAAAGGTTTTGATTTGCCAGTGTGTGAACTTGAGATTCAAAATGACATTTCCAGAAGACAATGGCGCCAATAAAATCTCCTTCATCCAAAATGGCAGAAGAATCTTTCATTTTTCGATAAAAAAACAACACTGTTTTCTTCAAACAATCTTGGACTACACTTTTATGAAGTATGAAACTATAAAGTAATTATTTCAAATAATTTCCGGGTCAACGCTTAGAGTGGCACAAGGTCACTAGGGAAGATCGAACTTACAAATAATGATCTACAAGTGTAGCTTGTTAATCATTACGCGAGTTTGAGGTACTTAGCATTTCTTTTTAGCTATTTCCTTTCATTGCGCAGCCGAATGGTTAGGACGTTTGTATTCCGGTTATGAATCTCGTATTCGAATCTGATCATGGTCAGTTTGACTTTTTGATGATATCGGTTTGAGGAGGAGATCTCAGCAATTTAGGAAATGGCTAAAACCATAGCACGTGTTGACCAAAGCCTTGTGATTGTTGTCAGGGTAGACGAAACTGCTCAGAATCTATCGATGGTTGTGCTATCACAAAATCACATTTATATATTCTTTTTATAGATACAAATATTTAAGTAAATGCTCTGTTTATAATAAACAGTATTAAACAACATTTACCGGCCTGAATGTCCAAGAAATTTGCCTAGAAAATATTCGTCCTCTGACAGGAATCGAATCTGTATCCTCTACGGAAACGTCATATAGCCTAACGTGCCATAACCGATTGGTCCATAGAAGAGCGTTCGTTTAGCAAAGTCGAATTTCTTGCCTTTAAACTTCAATCCTACATGAATCTCTCACCTACATTCATATCTTACTAAAAGCGTATCCAAATGTAAACAAATGACGTCCCACATTATAAAATGGACATCCAGGCCGGTAAATATTGTTTAATATTGTTTATTATAAACAGAGCATTTACTTAAATATTTGTATCTATAAAAAGAATGTATAAATATAAAAATGTCTTGAAATAATTGTCGGACTTTGTCCATTTCATAATGTGTGAAGTCATTTGTTCACATGTGATACGCCATGAGCAGGTATGAATGTGCTTGAGAGATTCATGGAAGATTGACGTTTAAAGGCAGTAAATTCGACCTTGCTAACCGAACGCTCCTCTGTGGCCAAATGGGTTAAATGCACGTCAAGCTAAAACACAGTTCCATATACGATACAGGTTTGATTCCTGTCGGAGGACGAATATTTTCTATGAAAATTTATCGAAAATACAGGCCGGTAAATGTTGTTTAATACTGTTTATTATAAACAGAGCATTTACTTAAATATTTGTAACTATAAAAAGAATATATAAACATAAAAATGTCTTTATATATGCTAAAATATAGTTTTAAAGTAATATGTTTATAGCTTAAATTGCTCAATATCAGGGATGTACCTTATGTAAATATAAAAGTTAACATTGAATTCAACACCGACAGGCGACTGTTTGTTTCATGCTTAAAACGCAACCGTCAGGCCACATGCGTTGCGTTTTTTCTTGACACTATATATATATATATATATATATATATATATATATATATATATATATATATATATATATATATATGTCACTAATACATTGCGGGTTATGGGTAGTCTATTGTATAATTGTAACGGTTATTTTGGTGGCCATTAAAGGTTATATTTCGAATTATTCTCGTGGTTATTAAGTGGGAGTATTTTTGGCTATTTATAGTGTTGCCTGCCATCATTCTTTTTAATTTATTATTGATTATTTCATTGTTGGTGTTATTATTAAATTTACGTGTGTTTATGTGTGCGCTCGGGGTTTGTTAACTTGTTTATTATTTACTTCCTTTAATCATTTATTGGTTTGGATTCATTTATTTTACTTGTTGTTTACTTTGTGCGTTTTCAGCTTTCGATTTTTAATAACGAAGTAAAAATTTCTTTTCGTGTCTTGAGATGATTTCTTATAGTCTCTATTCATCTGGGAAGGTAATTATAACCAGAAACACAGGTAAGCGTAATAATAAAAACCAACATTAAAATATTCAATAATAAACTAAAAATTTAACAAACAACGCTATAAATAGCCAAAGAACTGCATCCGGATCCACAATTATTCCCACTCAATAGCCTCTAGATTAATTTGAAACATGACCGTTACCGCCCACCAAAATAACGTTTGGAATAATACACGAGATACTGACAATGAATCACATGTGTATATAAATAGTCAAGCGAAAACACAACGTAGATGGCATGAGGATTGCGTTTGTGGACATTTCAAGTTAGTTATTGATTATTTTATTGTTGGTTTTTATTAGTAGAATTACTTGTGTTTGTGTTATTTTATCTTTCCACCTCATATCAGCAGAGAACTTTTTTATTTATTTATTACGAAAACGTTGCTTTCCTCTTTCAGTTAGACAAACTGTCGCCTGCCGGTGTTGACTTCAATATTGCTTTCTTCTTTCAGTTAGAATTTAAGGAGAATGTTTCACCCTCGCAGTTCAATTGAATATATTTGTGATGTACATTTATATCTGCACGAGAATATCTTTAAATTATCCGGCTGTAAGATGTTCGCATTCAATCCAACAAGAAAATGGACACAATACACCTTTCCCTTTCAGTTGACAAATGTATGTCGCTTCCCGAAATATTGAATATATATTAAGAGAAAATATATTAGTGTGAAGTCTGTTTCTTCTGTGTGCCATGTCCTTCCTCACGTGTGCGATCATGATGCGCCACAACTTCATAACCTTAGTAGCTCTAAGTAATATTTATCCCTACACTGTCCCATCCAGTCAATTCTGCGCCATCGATTTACACAAGATTGTGAACAGAATGTGTCGCTAACGTAGGCAATTGTAGACTTAAGTACGTTCTCAAGACACATGGCCGGTAACGGCGGTGCACAAGGTTAACGTTAATGCATTTGGACAGACAATGTAAAGTGAAAGATGTTAAATGACTTCACAAATTCAGAAATTAAATGTCCCATCCGCCTTGCACCTATTATAATGAGCTATCTGAATTGCTATAGTTCACTTAGTTGATGTTCACAATGACACACTCGGTATCACGATACAACTGATGTTGGTCTGGCATTTGTATGACATCAACGGTAAGAGGCGCCATTTATCATGACGCTTACAGACAGTTACATGCGAGTCCTGGGTATGACGATAAACTACATCCGTCAGCAAGGCCTCTAATCGGGGGAGTGTAGGTTTTAATTGATTATCCCCCGTCTAATTAGTGAATCCCCAAACAAAAACAAAATACTATAAAAGTATAAAGATACGTTTTTATATAAAAATACGAACAATACAATTCTAGAGCAAAATGACCAGCAACAAATTTTATCTGTAGTTGAAGGTATACAACTGCGTTGAAAATATTTACATATCAGCATTAAATCACCCATAGAAGTTTATATGCCGCGAAACAAATCAGCCAAGCAGGCAATTGCGACACAATAACTTTTAGTGTATAATCACTATGCTTGATAATATACTTAACTTACACGTCATGCTTGATTTGCATGGCAAATGAGAGGGGATAATAAATATGTTATTTTTTTCTTTTTTCGTTTATACCTTTTTTATCATAACTATTTCCATTGCTCTAAATATCTAATTTCAATTTCTAACATTATCTATCTATTTATCTATCTATCTATCTATCTATCTATCTATCTATCTATCTAATCTCAATTTCTTCATATCTATCTAGCTTTCTATCTAATCTTAATTTCTTCATATCTATCTATCTATCTATCTATCTATCTAATCTTAATTTCTTCATATCTATCTATCTATTTATCTATCTAATCTTAATTTTTTCATATCTATCTATCTATCTATCTATCTATCTATCTATCCATCTATCTATCTATCTAATCTCAATTTCTTCATATCTATCTATCTATCTATCTATCTATCTATCTATCTATCTATCTAATCTTAATTTCTTCATATCTATCTATCTATCTATCTATCTATCTATCTATCTAATCTCAATTTCTTCATATCTATCTTTCTATCTAATCTTAATTTCTTCATATCTATCTATCTAATCTTAATTTCTTCATATCTATCTATCTATCTAATCTTAATTTCTTCATATCTATCTATCTATCTATCTATCTATCTATCTATCTATCTATCTATCTATCTGTACATACACATTCACGCATAGATAAATGGAATAAATCTTAAGGAAAAATCGAAGCGATTCAAATTAGTGGCACAACATAAAGAAAATCCTCTTATATTTTGGGGCACCCGGTTGGGTAAAACATGGAAAGATAGCGAAAGAGAGAGAGAGAGAGAGAGAGAGAGAGAGAGAGAGAGAGAGAGAGAGAGTGAGAGAGTGAGTGAGTGAGTAAAGGAGAGTGAGATTGCATTGATTCTTGAATCTATGATCTCATTAAATATGAACTTCATGTCTAACAATTCAACATCATAGATCGCTCGCATTTGTATATAACATACTTTCAATTTATATAGGTTAGTATAAAACTACTTCGAGTTGATATTTCGTTTGGAAAGCTCATTAATTTATCAGTGTTTCTTAGAAAAACATTAAAATACCCGACGTGTATTTTCATGTTGAACTGATATCCCGTACAGACAAGAGCTTTTGCTCTCCTATCGAATAAAGGATAACATTTAAATAACATTTACAAATACTTAAGAGAAATAACAATTTTTTTCTCACTATTTAGCGAGCTTGGATTCTACGCATACACAAACACACACACATACACTTATACAGTCTGCGATGGGTAAATTGTCGCGATCTGATATTTTAAATTTCGCGCATGCGCGTTGTTTGTTTTAGATTTTGTCGACTGAACAGTATAGTAGGGAGAGTTGGGGATCCTCTATGACAAAAAAAAAAAAAAAAATACAAAATAAAGGCACCATGACGGAATTCACTCTGGAAACGGCATGCTGTATTGCTTGACATTCACACCGGAAGCTCCTATGCGAACATTTCAGAGTGTTTGTGTGTCAATCTGAGAAAAAAGACTTGGATGAGTCTAATGGTGATTACGAAGGTTTTTGGCGGGATCACTAGTGATGGTAACATTATGCATCCATTCATCTTCCTACATGACCTCAGACGCAACAAGAAGCCCTGACGAGGCCCTGCGTCAAAATGGGTGGTTGCTGGAAGAACCTATGTCTGGCAAGAGGACTCGGGACTCGACACCATTGCACACAAGCAAGACAACCTAGTCATAATTGCCACCTCTTACATCTGGTCAATGGCGATTTTACCGAACAAATTTACTCTTTCCTATTCCATAATATTTTTGGATATGTTTGTTAAATATATCTGTTAAAATGAGATGTATTTTCATTTTTCGTAAAGTTACTAAAATGCATATACAGTTATTAATATTAAAAACCAAACACAAAATGCTCATATATACATATATCTGTGTGTGTGTATGTATGTGTGTGTGTGTGTGTGTGTGTGTGTGTGTGTAATATGCAATTTTATATCCCCCATTCATATATATATATATATATATATATATATATATATATATATATATATAGATAGATAGATAGATAGATAGATAGATAGCGAGACTCTTCGAATTGAGTCACTGTCAGTCACTGGGCGTGTTTCTAAAAATAAATACGCTAAAAATCCACCTCTTTCCCTGCCGACGGCTTAGTGGTAGAATCTCCGGCTGATACCAATTCAGTCGGGTTTCGATCCGAGCTAGAGGCAACCGGATGTCTAGCCACACTGATGAGCTGCGAAACAGTCTGTCTGTGGATGACGTTATATATATATATATATATATATATATATATATATATATATATATATTCAGGCAGGTTTTGTTAAATAATTTAGATACGTTCTAATATTCTTTCATATTCGCGAATAAGCATTTTTGTGTCGTTATTAAAAGATGAGAGGTAAACAACGCGTTGGTTCATATTGTATTTATTGCGAGTACTTTCGACATAGTGTAATGTCATCATTAGAATAGTGTTAAATATAGAGTAAGTATTTAGTGTTCATGTTTGTGAAGGTCAAAAATTGTTGAGGTCATCCGAAGATTACCCTTTTTATATGTGGAGTCACGAACTCTGTGTCATGGCCGGTTGACAGACACCGTCTTTAAGAAGAGGTAACTTCAGTAGAAAAGTTCCCGGCTTGAGTTGTTACCAGATAAATGAAAAACTATTAATGACAAGCACTGACATTTAAAGACTATCTATTGTCCACATTTTAAAAGCTGTGTGGAGTATTCGCAATTAATTTTATTGAGGTTTGGTTTCAATTTTTTGATATTTATATCAAAAAATTGAAACCAAACCTCAATAAAATTAATTGAATGAACACAAACTGAAAATTTCTGAAGCTATTTATAGCTTCAGGAATTTTCAGTTTGTGTTCATTCTTTTCGTGAAAAAATATACTATCTATTCGACGGGTTTTTTCCGGAATTGCGAATATGGACAGGTATGTTGTTTAAAAATATTGAAGTATTATTCATGTGAAGACTTAGCCTACGTGAAAGCGTTGTTGTCGTGTGTCCAACATAGACATTATTTTTATCGTTGGAGTTGCAGTCTCCCAGAGGATATTTAAATTTATAAACGATGTTTGATTTCGGCAAGCGTGTTACCGAAATCAAACATCGTTTATAAATGTGGTCAGGGAAGAGTCATTACGAGTGGCTAGGGAAGAATTATTACGAGTGATTTCATTAGATATAGTGTATTTAGTGTAGTATATAATAAGTTTTATTTTTTACTAGGGTATGTGGTAGATGTATTAGCTTTTATTAATTTGTTTAGGGTATTTTGTCTTTTTTATAATTAGCATGCATGTCCTTATGATATAAAAGATTGATATGTTTGGACTTAGTTGGAGGGGTATTATGTTCTATATGTTGTGTATAGAAGTCTCTGATTGAGCATGTTATTTACTTTTCAACAATGTAGTTGGGGAAGTTGTTATTTATCAGTCTTTGTTTTCCTCTCGTCTTTTAATAATCGCATAAAAACCTTATTCGCGAATATGAAAGGATCTTATCGAAAATAAGTAGATAAAAAGTAACTAAATTATTTAACGGAATCTTTCTAAATGTAAACATGTTGCCAAAATACACGCATACATATATATATATATATATATATATATATATAATCATATATATATATATATATATATATATATATATATATATATATATATATAAGACCATAAGACTCACTTGTATACATTTTCTAAATTTCACTTCCGTTTTGTTAACCATCTAAATAGGTCAAGGTTCTGTCACTCCTCCTACTCCAATATAAAACATACTTAAGAGAGATATAAAATTAACCCCTCCCTATACTTTATATTGTCTGTTTAACTGCCACTCTCAACCCCCTCTATTAAATTACAAAAATTACACTACCCACCAATTTCTAATCCCATTTTTCCTCTCAATTCGTTGTTGGAAGTTTTACTTGATGATCCTGAATCCTTAAAAAAGGATTTTGGGTGAAATAAATTATCGTAATGGTACCTTAAGTGGTTTGTTTTTCATTATATATATATATATATATATATATATATATATATATATATATATATATACACACACAATCATATATATATATGTATATATATATATACAATCATATATATATATATATATATATATATACAATCATATATATATATATATATATATATATATATATATATATATATATATATATATATAATGCTTATGACAACTAATTCTAGCTCCAGGCTCGAAAATGTGCGAAAACGTACACTTGGTACCCCATAACCAGCTGCTTCGGGTAGACAGAGCTTGTTATCCGAGAAATGCAGTCTATCTAGGGAAAGAAAAGAATCCATTTTAAACATCCGTTTTTAACACTATTTACTTGAGGACACATGGCACAGTGGATAAAGGCGTTAGTTAAATCTAGTGACAGGGCCCAAAGAGCGTGAGTTCAATACCCGGTGGAGAACTTGGAGAAGTGAATTAATAGGAGATAACTGATAACTGACATCCATTAATCATGGCACGTGGAACTAGAACAGTCTACCCCAGTGAGCGAAATAAAAGGTTTCAGTTCGACATTCTAAACACCTGATGAAGGCCTGAGCGTACACCGGCCGAAGCGTTGTAATAAATATGGCGACAAAGATGAGGACAATAGTCCGAATCATGTAAATAATGTACATAATACCTCATCTCAGAAATATAGACGAATCCGTTTTTAAAAATTCTGTTTTGCCCGGTTGCACATGAAACTGGTCGACCGGCAGTATATTCATAGCGCGTGTACACAGCATTCCGTGGCTGAGGTTTTCCTAAACTGAAGTCAACGCCCAATAGAATCAGCCTGAATGGATTTATCAGCCCTGAATCCGTAAACAACACGAGCATTCAATGAGGACATCAGGTGCAGTGAGAGACGGCTTCCGCTACATCTGCTTTGCCTTAGACATATTACGCATGAATTATTACATACCGAGTTATATGGCCAGGGGCTCAGCTGCGCAACGATAACACGACCACATCAATTCCTTTTTAAGACGCCTGCTCAGGCTTATTTATCTTTCTTCAACACCTATAGAGCCTAAATGTGATTTACACTGAACAATACTGTATAACGTGATCACCAGTCTGAACGAGGCCATTAAGTTCAAACACTCGGTCACGATGACTTGTGACTTCGTGCTTCCAGAATCATTGACGGCTCCCAAATAGTCCTGTCTAACCAATTTTACTCACAAGGTTTGGATCACCTCTTGGAATGTTCTTTTAAGCACTTTCCAAATTGCCGACCGAAAACGATAACATGAAGACATTACCTTTAAATCGATCACGGTGAGATTCGAACACGGTTCTCATGATCAAAAAGCGATAGTTCTAACCATATATATATATATATATATATATATATATATATATATATATATATATGCGTGCGTGTCTGGGTGCGTTAGTTTGTATGTGTGTTTGTGCATATGCATGTGTGTGTTCGTCTGTGTGTGTTTGTGTGTGTGTGTTTAAGGCCGTACAAGAATGCGGAAAAGATTTCGAACCATATCATAGTTGCAAAGTGAAGACTGTGCTGCTCCAGCTCAGATAGAGTAACAATGCAGAAACATAATGTAACATAATGAGGAAAGAGGGTTTGGAAAATCTGATGCTCACAGGGCAGGTTGAAGGCAAGAGAGACAGAGGGAGGTTGAGTAAATTAATGTCGGAACAATGTTTTTGAGAAATAATAGAAAAGCAAAATTTGTTAAGTGCTGCAAAGAACAGGAAGTTGAGGAGAACCATGATCACCACGGCATATAAAGACGAAGAAAGCAAGGTAAAAGGACATTATTTACATTATGTGAAGAAATTGAGATTAGATAGATAGATAGTGTTGTAGAGTAGTTTAACAGCGGAGGCTTGTATTTGCACTAAGTCGGTCCTAAAATAGGTTCGACGTACAAGACGTTAGGAACTTGATATAATAGGTATGACGCAGATTAATCTAGTTGTGGCCGCTGATACTTTCGTATTCGACTAACGGTCGTCCGGCATCGACTGACTGACCAACTCACTGAGCCCACTTCTCGTTACTATTACTACTTCTACTTATTATAGGTGGGAGAGTCTATTAACTATAGAATAGGTGTGTTCCACTATAACAGATAGGCAGATAGATTGATAGATAGACAGATGTGAAGAAATTGAGATTAGATAGATAGATAGATATGAATTGTCCTCATGTTTGTCACCATATTTATTACAACGTTTCGGCCGTTGTACGCTCCGGCCTTCTTCAAATAATAAAAATGTACATAATACCTCATCTCAGAAATATAGACAGATACTGAAGGTAAAAGGAGTTAGCTACTTCCTGGATCAACAGTATCAGCCAACCATTTTCCAGATGCTTTAGCAGTGGATCGTATGAATATGTTTCTCTTGACTACTTAAGTAAATAGAGATTCACTAGACTTTCAAAGTATGGAGCCTTACCGATTATCTCTGATTATATTAAGCGACTTCCTTGAATTATTTTTATCGCTTTTCCTAGTATCTCGATTTTTATTATATTTCGTTGAATATTTCGGCCGATGAATTTTCGACCTTTCTCATTAATCGTTTCATTCATTTCATTTTTTTTTCCAAATAACAAATTCATCTTGTTATTAACTCAACATTTCAGCAGATAAATTCTTCTACCTGTTCTTGGGTATATTTTTCTACTCTGTTTCTAATTTCTGGTGAAGACAGAAGAAGCTATCGGTCGTAAAATAGCTTCATTACAAACAACGCTGAGGACAACAGTCGACATAATCAGCGGAATCATTTAATTTTCGAAATTAATTTTATATGATAAAAAGTAATATTGTGATAGTTTTTTTTCCTATTAAAGAATTTGAATAAGCTTTCCTAACAACTTTGATCTTCAAAAATTTAAATGTCAGTAGTTAATTTCTGTTTCCTTAAATTCGGTCATTTTATTGTTCTCTCTTCTTAATACTTTTCCCATTTCTCATTTTCTCTTAAATTCAGTAACTTATTTGCAACTTAGTGGCTTTATTGCCTTGCTTGACTTAAAAAAATAGATGAATGACTTGAACAGGGATGGCAAAAATTTAGGGAGAGACTTGCTTGGTTACAATAAACTCACTAACATCAGATAACAACTCAAGTGATCTTTTTATGCGAGACTATAACACACATTTGATGTTCTTCTAAGACATTTAATATTACACAAGTCACCCTGGTCTACAGCATGTGAGTAAACAAGTGTACAAGATCCTCAGATTTGTATACAAGACCTACATTATTTGCATTTCATATTACATTGTTTTCAGTAAGCTATAATATCTGTAGTCTATGATGCCCGGTTAAACATTAGTCTCCCAGAGTCACCAGTTCTACTTACAGTATTATCGAATTAGTAAAACGAATTGGTAGTCTTTGGTGCCAAGATAAACATTAGCTAAACCACATGCACCGAATTCGCTTATAAGATGCGGGTTTTATTTCAAGTAGTTTCAGGGGAAAATGGAGTTATTATATAACATCAAATAAATAGATACAAAGGTTCGAAACAAGTGTGTGACTGGTCTTTTTTTTTTACAGCTTAACAACCTTTTAGAGGTTATATAAGGCCAGAAAATATTTTACATTATAAGAATATTTTGAGATAATAATGATTTATCGATGCAAGTTCTAATAATTAACCCATAGCGGGGAACAGAAGAGTAGGTTTTACACCTTTCTCAAGCGTATTTCCGAGTGGAATTGGAACTTGCTGGAATTCAAAGCTGTTATCCATCAAACGGAACGCACACTCAAATTTACAACACCTCGTATTTCTAAGCGGGCATCTCTACGAGCCATGACTTACCGGAAAGAAAGGCGGTAACAGTTAGTCTCTCCTGAATTCACGGTATAACATTTTCGTTGCAAAAATATGCTGGGTGTTTGGTTGCGAAGATATTTATTATTTTACTATTGTCTTAGGACATATTTACGACGAATCAGCAGTGATTTTTTTTTTAACTTGTAGTGGAAGTGATGCTGAAAATTTCTCCGCCTGATCCAGTTTCCAAATCTGATCTAATGACTTAACATTCTTCGGATTGAAATTTTTTAGCAGTGACTAATAGACCAGTTAACGCCTCATTACATATTGGATAATTAAACACACATTCTTGTTGACATAATGATCAAGATGAGACAGATGAAATTTCTAAGACACATAATGAAGAAAGAGGAGTTGGGAATTTTGATACTCACAGGACGGATTGAAGTCAAGCGGGACAGAGGAAAACAATGCATTACCTATCTGTCAAAAGTGAGTAAACGAATGGTAGAAAGATTAGGAGAGATAACAAGAGAAAATTTATCAAGAGTTAAAAAGGAAAGAAAATTGTGGAGAGCTATAATCGACAACGTCCTGAGGGGACACAGTACACAGAAGAAAAAAAAGGCAACTGTTGACCATTTAATATCTGGATTTTATTCTAGATCCAAATTAATTTTAATATAGACATTATATACCGGGAAATATCTATATCAGAAGTGATGACAATATTATAAACGTTAATTCCTAGGGAATATAATGTGGAAAGAGTGCTTGGAAAACCTGATACTCACAGGGAAGATTGAAGGCGAACTAAAGTAAATGGACGATGCAGAAAGTTTTAGGAGAAATAAAAAAAAAAAACTCAAAATTTATTAAGACCTACAAAGGACAGGAAATTATGGAGAGCCATGATCGCCAACGTCCTGAAGGGACACGGCACCTAGAAGAAAAAAAGAATGGTGTTAACATATTTGTGAGCTTTTATAAAACTTGAGAGTTAGACATATTATTTTACTTATATTTCTTAAAGATGTGATAAAATTAATCGATAGATTTCTCGAAAATAATTTTAAAGTAAATTGAGTTATTCATTTCATTGCAATTTTCTTGGATGTTTTGTGATAGGGATGACGATAAATATGGATTTAACGAGGGATAATTCCAGTGAAAAAAAACAAATTTCAAATTAGAACACGATTAAGTGATGCCCTGCAGACGTATAGATTAAATCGATTCCTAAACACTTATGGATGCGATAAAATGATTCTTTTGAGAAGACGAAGCAATTTCAAATGCATTGTTATCTCGTCTCAGAGGTAGAGATAGACTTTCAGTTTACGTTAAAAAACGATTACATTCATACACACACGCAAACGATGTGAACAAATTAGTTGTCGTAAACACACACACATACACACACACACACACACACATATATATGTGTGTGTGTGTGTTTGTGTTTTATATAAAAGCGAAGTTAAGTGGGGATATTATTTTTTTTAAATTTAGAATAACTATAATATATCTTTATAAGCTTTGTTCTTGCAGGCTTCTTTATCGACAAAAGACGGAAGGTGCCTAGCGATTTTTTAGCAAAAATTATTTTTCATTGTAAAACAGTTTATCAAATAAAATTCGAAAGAACGTTCTCGACTAAGGTATTAATTCACGCACTTTTTCTTTTTAATTTCACTTTTCGATTGAATTTTTTTTTTCAAAAATCTTTATCGGTAGTTTGCTTGATTAGAGAGTAGACATTCGAATAACGTGATTACAAATTAAGTTCAACGTACTCCAGCAAATAAAGACATTTCTATAAAATGTTTTTTTTATTATGCCTATTTCCCGTCTTTAGACATATTTATTTTGAAATTAATACATAAAATTACATCTTAATTTCTGGGATGAAAAGATATCATTATTTACATAATTTAGACTCGAAACGCTGTCCTCATCTTTATTTTTATTGTCGTAATAATAACAACAATAATGAGGAGATGACAGCAAAGCTTTCAACAGTAGCAGCAGTAAGAAAGGAGAAACCTCAGTGAATGCAGTCTTGTGTAACAATCAGCTGTAGAGTCAGCAGCAGTTAGATTAGGTTTACGTCTGCAAGTTCTAAACTCAAGCTTGTCCTATGGAACAATACTAATTGATTAAAGTGCTGGTTCGTGAATTTAATGGCATAAAAACTGGGGTTCAAACCCTGTGCCAGATAGTGAGGATTTAGACCCCGTTGAAAACAAGGCAAGTAAGAACTGTAGGAAATAAAATAGAAATAGACAAGATATCCTTAGCTCAACGAGAACAATGTACTTTTTTAAACGAGTTCACCTCAAGTAAAGCAGCAAATCACTAAGACAGAAGGGGTTTAATGGGTGTGGATGAATTAGAATGAAGAAACTTTATTAAGGAGCGAGAACAAAAGAAAAGTAATCAGGGTGACAGTAGATAATGATTGAAATTGAATTAAAATTTTTTGAAAATTAAGTTTGACGGGAAAGAACGGAGCAGGAAGAGAGTTCCACGAACGTGAAGTACCAGAAAAGAAATTCTTAGCATAGAATCTGTTACATCTAATCAAAACGATTTTATATTGATGAGAGCCCATCTTCAGTCTAGTACAGTCCTAAAATTCATAAATTTTAGGTAACATAACGAAGAGCTTTATCCAAAAATGACCTTGAAAGTATTTATTAGTATATTTTATAAGCCAGCCATAATTTATCTGCTATTTAGTGCCAGGAAGAATAATGCTTTAGTTTTTCTATACACCGATTACTAATATTAGCATTAGTGCCGCCATTGATAAACTAACACTGAACGTAAAGACAGAAAGAGAAGCCATACGCCTGTAACAAACAAAACATTTAATTAACCAAAACAAACTTACATACACATATTAAAAAGATTTACACATGTCCCAAAATAGATGATTGTTCATACTGTCCAAATGACGAGAATGTTTAAAAGAACAACGAACATACCAGCCTTAAGGTCTTTGACTTTCCGTAGCTAGGTGAATCGAAATTACTTTTTTCTTGACGTTGGGCTGTGCACATGTTGTCCATTTTCCATGTGTGTAGACACGCCCTTGTGGTTAGGAAAGTAGTAACCCTTCCTCAAACGGAAGCAAAAAAAAAAAAAAAAAGTGAGGACGCGATCACTCTAAAGGGGCTGAACTCTCATGAGTTCAATCCAAAGGAAAATAAACTCTTGTCTCCATAAATATTCAGAGAAAAAGCACATGAAGGCAACTTTACAGCGGTGGGAAAGTGTCAGAAACGGATTTTCCAGGTCAGGACTACTTCTGTAGATTACATTCAGTTAAAAATTTGTTAAAGGATCGACAAGAATCTGACGAAGGAACGAAGAAACAACAGCACAAATGGTGAAATAAAATCAAAGGCGATCATATAATTCTGCATCTAAAAAAAAAAATGAAAATAAAAGATTAATTATTTTAGAATGTTACACTTGTTTAAGTTTCCGAAACGTGAGAATGTTCTTATTATACAACGTTTTCTTCAAAACATTCTATCTTTCTAGATTTTATAATATTGTTTGAGATTCTTTTCTCACATAATTTCACAGATGTCAATTGGGTTACATAACACAGTATTTTTCAACCTTTTTAAAGTAACCGCACACTTAAGAGGAAATGAAAATATCACGGTAAACTTAGCAGAAATTTTAAAGGATATAAATTTAAATTTAACCCTTTGAGCCCTGCGCTCCTGAAATTTTTTAACCCTTCTGTCTGATTTCCTGAGTCAAAATAATTTCTATGTAATGTTTTACGGTAGATATAAAAATAGTTAAAAGTGATTACCCACCATTCAACTGGTGACTGGAGACTAAGTCATTTTTCTTTACCACTGTTCAACCGGTGGTTGGGCATTATGTCATTTTTCTCTACCACTGGTAAAGCGGTTGTCAGGGCTCAAAATTTTAAAATGTTATGAAATAAAACCATGGATAAAAAAAATACACAGACAAATATGAACTTACTTCTATAATAGAAATGGTATTCAACTATTTGTACAGCTTATTTAATGTGAAATCATTAATACTTCCATACAATATACAATAAACTACATCCAGCAGCAAGGCCTCTGATCAGGAGGTTTTGAGGAGGGTGGAACCACATCTTAATTGCTGGTGTTCCCAGGTCCACCCTGACCCGGGGTGGTAGCACCCGTTAGGGTCCCAGCTATGGGCATATAGTTAACTATTACCAGCAATACTATTTTGAAACAAATTATTACCAGCAATACAATTTTGAAGGAAAGATATTAGCAGAAACAGATTTTTGACAAAATAAAATATTACCAGCAATAAAAAAAATGTCGGCATTAAATAACCCATTGAGGTTGATATGCCGTAAAACAAAATAAACCAAACCACACACACACACACACACACACACACACACACACACACATATATATATATATATATATATATATATATATATATATATATAGAGAGAGAGAGAGAGAGAGAGAGAGAGAGAGAGAGAGAGAGAGAAAGAAAAGCAAATGAACGAACCACTTACCACTTTTAATCCTTGGATTAAATAACCCAGCAAATTACGAATCAGTTCAGAGAAAAATGGCAGAGTACCGTCATAAGAAGTTATAATAAGACTGTGAAATTCTAAAGGTATCACCCATGACATCAGGGACTCTAAACCGTCGTGGAGCATCGCACTAGTGTTTCACTAGTGTTTCTCCCCATAAGTGTGCTGCGAAATATTGTTACGGCATACATACATACATACATACATACATACATACATATATATATATATATATATATATATATATATATATATATATATATATATAGTGCAACGCTCCACGTCGGTTTAGTGTCCCTGATCTAGCAGAGCACTTTATTTGGGGCACGATATACGATTACACGCTTTCCAATCATTTTACGTATAATGTCAAGGGTGATACCTTTAGAATTTCACAGTCTTTCAATATTATATCTTTTTATGACGGTTACTCTGCCATTTTCTCTGAACTGTTTCGTAATTTGCTGGATTAAAAAGTGGTTCCTTGATGCTTTTTTCTAGCAAAATGAAAATAAAAGGGCAATAACAAAAAATGAAACGCTGTGCTCATAATCACAACACACCGGAAACTTGAAAACAGCGCTTGATCAAAAAGAGATTAAATGCATTTTAGCGGAACCCTGGCGTGGTGTAATGATTAGGAAGCGAGAAAAATTACGACTTAATGATTTGGATCCTCACTAGATGCCCCATATTTGCGGCCTTGTGTCACATATAAGCCACGTTTAGAAAATCATCATTGTTGAGATCACTAAATTTAAAGGGTCTTTGATAAGATTTATTGCAGTTCATTCAACAGTGATGTCATTACTTTACTGAGTAAGTGAACGATGCAATTAAAATATTTGTTAAAAAATTAAAAGAAAAATGTAAATAACCAGAGGTTTCGACTTGAAGGTACATTGCAAACCATCTTCAGTATGGCTACTGATCTTCGAGCATACCATTTTTATTTTCATCAACACCTACAGAGCCAAATTGTAGGCTACACTTCTATGCAGAGCAGACTTTAATTACAGTTCATGTGCCCTACCAGAGCCACATACGGTTCTGAAGTCAGAGGTCACTTCCATCTGTAATGGTTTGCATAGTTAGTGTTTTCCTTCTGTTATACTGATTTCAAGACGTAGCTTGAGAGTTTGGTCTTATCATTTAACCCATAGCCAGGGGGAGAAGAGTTAATTCATACATTTCCCAAAGACACGTGTGTGAAAGTAGCGATCTCGACCGGAATTGAAACCGTCTCACAAATTTCGCCTTCAGATCCTTTAACTACAAAAGTATCTGCACATTCTAATATTGTAGCAATAGGGGAACACGATAATGAAAATTTAGAACAATTCCAAGTGTTTAGCGATACAAAATTTTGGTAATTTAAAGAGATGAGAGAGAAAGCTCAAAGCACTCAGAAGCGATACTCTTGTCTATCTCTGATCAATCTCGATCTGGGACGTGTGTCGGCTAGGAGCTGCCTGGAGGGAGAAGTTCAAGTTCTTTATAAAAGAGGAACCGTTTCACCCGCTAATGGCAACCGGATTAGGTCAGCACCCAAAAAATGAACGCTACCTAACACTTTTCGGTTTCAACAGTTTTCATTGCTTAATAGCAACCGGAACATCTCAGCCTTAAAGCAAATCAATAAACCAGAAAGATTTTCTTTTAACTGTTCTTCGCCGTCCGGGATTTTTTTTTTTTTTATCAAGGAGGTCGCGTTTCGATAACAGAGTACTTTTTCTGCGTGCTGCCACAGGAAACACCAGAGTATCGGTATCTGAAATCCACTTTGGTTATTTTCCACTTCGCAACGGTATTTATTCAAAGAAACAGTAAGTAGTAATTGCTGAAAGAGATCCGCCTAAGAATATACTCCGATCATTTGTAAATATTTATGGTGATGATACGACGATATACAGACGCTCCTCAAAAACTCTTGAGGGTCAAAGACTAGCAGCTAACCTCTCTTCACATCTAGCACGAACTGCCCAGTGGATAAAAACTGGCAGGTTACATTCAATGCCTCGAGACCAAACTAATTACATTTCATACACGCCAATCAGACCCCTAACTACCGCCAGTAAAGATGAACGAACCTCCCCTAAAAAAAGTACCATCTCTTGAGGGAATATTGGGTCTCAAACTTATACTCGACCTCAAATGGAACTCTTATATACGATCCATCGCTAAAGATGATCGGCTCCCTACACCGCTCCAGTAAGTATCTAACTCATCACGATATCGTCTACCTTTACCAGATCATTTCTCTCTTTCCATACTATCAACTATGCAAAGGGAGGAATTTTTTTTTTTAACTCTATCAAGAGTTCAAAAACGTCTCCGAGTCCATGTTGGGGACAATTTTTTTTCTACCTTACAACCTCGGAATGTGGCAAGCCTGTCAGCGCTCTTTCACTACTTCCACGGAAAGTGCTCGGATGAACACTTGTTTCCGTCTGAACTTCAAGACTAGGGCCCACCCTTCCGCTTACATAGTAGCAAATCCCCGACATTACCTCCGAATTCCATCGATGAGAATTAAGTTCCAGTCGAACAGTCTTTTCCCGCGAAACTCCCAAGAGGATATTTCCCCGATCACTCTAATCTTAACGAGTTCAATATAGAGTTAACCGTTACCTTCAACCTCTATCCATATAAACTACCCCTTAACGTACCACTCTATCTCGTGTGGCCCACGGGCCTTGTACAGGGCGAAACTTTTATCTTTATATAAAATTATTTAGACATCGCGAGAGAAGTGGAATTTGAAGTCGAAATCTACTCCTTTGGAATACTTGAAAAAAAAAAAGGTTTAAAACTGAAAATTTGAAGAATCAAGACGATACAGACGAAAGAATTTTTGAAATTTGAATTAACAGTGCCATATAAATACTAGGTGGAACAAAGCCACGATTATAAAACTAATAAATATGAAAATCTAAAATCACAGCTAATAAAGGAGGGGTAAATGCAATTGTTAGAGCAGTGGAAATTGGAGCAAGGGGTTTCGTTTCAGGCACTCTGTACCAATTTCTGGGCCAAATTGGAATCAAAGGGCGTAATAGGGCCAAAAGTATAAAACGCCTAATAGAAGTAACTGAGAATAGTTCAATGTGGATATGGAAAAAACGAATACTCCGTGGAGTGTTTCAGCGAATATGACGGCATTACACGACTGATCATGAATGCGTAATGAGGTTCACGTTGCATTCTCAGAACGCGAGGTTTGCCGTTTTTCGGAATTTTCGTAAATTTAGTTTCGCCGTTACACATTTGAACTAATTTATCTACAACACTTGTATATCGTTATAATGGGGCCTCACATCAGTGAGGGGGGCCGGTGTGCAACTGAAACCGTTGAGAGGAAGGCCCCGAAACGGTGCACATTCTCTCCTGATGACCCCAGTTTAAATATATATTCGAGAGGAACACTTCAAAAGAAATTCAGCGAAGCCATATGCCGTAGAGAAGGTTGATGGAAGTGTCATTGGCATGAGGAGCATTACACATTCAGCTCGCTTCAGCTGAGTTTCAATTACTTTCCAGTAATTTCCTTCTTCCTTGAAAGTAAAGGTTTCCCCACTAAAAACAGTAAATTTAGTTTTACTATATGATGAAAAAATTTAAATAACACGTACAATTTATTTATATGTTTTACTAAGTTATTAACATATAGATTCTTTAATTTTTTTTTCCTGTGATGCCGCAGTTATCAGATTTTCATGGCGATTGTTCTCTTTAAGAAAGAACATCCAACTTAGGACTGGAAAAATGCCAAGACATTTTACCAGAGTTCTTTCGTTTGAACAGCATATCTAAAATTTTTGTTTTTGTTTTGTTTTAAGCTACTAAATTTCTATCCTTTGCTTTTGTTTCAAATAACTGTAACAAGAAATTCAAACAATTAAATAAACAATACCAAATTACATGTTTTTCTGAGAGTCACCCTTTAGATGAGATATTGAAGAAAATGCTGATCAATATGAGGAAACTTACTGACACTTGATCTCCAGCGAGAGACACATTTGGAAACTAAAGCAGTAAGTTAAAATAAATGTGTTTAGCATGATTATCGTAAAGAAATACTAAACCTTTTATGTCACTCCATCATGAGGAACGACCATTTCTCGAATTTATTTACGCGAACGTGGGAAAATGTCAGCTTCATAACGGAAATCTTTTTAAAACTAAGTAAGGGACTCATGATTTCTGTTTAAACGACTGAAGGAAACATTACAAAATAAAATCAGCAAACGTCCAGTAAGTGGGATTTAGATTCACATTGAAAAATATAAAATTTGATTTTTTTTTCTTTAGAAAATCAATAATTTTGCCTAAGAAAAAAAAACTATGTGCAGAAAGATATTTAAAAACCTGAATGTATACACGCAAGCTCTTTTCATTCCTTGTAATAAACCTACTCTCTCTCTCTTCCCTCTCGGCTCGAATGAAACTTATTTCGATAAGCTTCCACTGGTGGAAAATAGGAACAGAATAAAATATAAGAACGGAGGAAATCATTATTTTCCAGAAAGCAATTTGGGAATATTCATCACTGTAAAGATCGCTGACATAAAAAAAAACTTAGAGTTGCCAAATATTCCAGGAATGTAAAGTGTTTTAAGATTTCTGAATACAAGAGTTTGGACTAGAATATCTTTTTAAAAACTGAACGTAATTGAAATTAATATTTCATGATATAAAGAAAATAGAATTTTTCTGGACTTCATGACAAAGTCTAAGTTGATACTCAACATTCCTAGACTTTTTAAGGAAAATTCTTATTCGTAGAAATTCAAAATATCATTAATCAGTAATTAAATTATTTACTAGACATTCTGATAATTCACTTCGAACAAGATCATAATAATGTATTCCCTTTAAAGTGCTCAGAGGCCCTTTCAGCTTTTCACCGTGCTTCAAATTAGTCAACAGGCTTAATAATATATAATAAATATCATTAATCTTGCTGCCAATATTTTTGGCTTTTTATTCCTCAAATTACTTTAACTGGCGTATTAAATCCAAACACACAGACACACATATATATATTTATTAAAGACAGTTTAACGTTCTTTTTATAGATACAAGTATTTAAGTAAATAAACAGTATTAAATAACATTTACTGGCCTGAATGTCCGAGAAATTTTCATAGAAAATATTCGTACTTTCACAGGATTCGAACCTGTGTCCTATACGGAACCGTCAGTTACCTTAACGTGCCTAACCGCTCGGCCACAAACGATCGTTCGGTTGGCTATGTCGAATTTACTGCTTATAAACCTCAATCTTCCCTGAATCTCGTACATACATTGAAGTCACGTCAAGCTAAATGACGGTTCCGTATAGGATGCAGGTTCGAATCCTGTGAAAGGACGAATATTTTCTATGAAAATTTCTCGGGCATTCAGGCCGGTAAATGTTATTTAATACTGTTTATTATAAACAGAGCATTTACTTAAATACTTGTATCTATAAAAAGAACGTTAAACATAAAAATGTCTTCAATAAATAAATTGTCGGACTTTGCCCATTTCTTAATATATATATATATATATATATATATATATATATATATATATATATATATATATATATATATATATATATATATATATATATATATATATATATATATATATATATATATACACACACACACATATATATATATATATATATATATATACACACACACACATATATATATATATATATATATATATATATATATATACACACACACACACACACATATATATATATATATATATATATATATATATATATATATATATATATATATATATATATATATATATATATATATATATTACAATGAATCATTCATACAAAAAGTAGATTAGTAAAGTTAATGATATAAATGGTGAAAAACATATTCGCGAACAAACTTATTAAAGTTGCATTAATCTACGAACCACTCGATGAATGTTATGATCCTTGTTTTTAATAACTAGAAGTTGTATAAAGTCTTTTTTATTCTGCTAGTACTTTCGGTTGTACATTCAGCCATCCTCAGTCATGGAAATTATTTTGTTGTTTTAGTAGATCATCCAGGTAATAGCGGACACGAAAAATTAAATGCGAATCGAAATATGTTTTTGTTAGAAATGTGTTATTTTTAACGGATAAAAACTTGTGGAGTGCGCAGTCGAAAAGCTAAGGTAGAATTTTTTTGAAAATTTAAGTGAGTGCCTTTTTTTTTTACTAATATGGTAATTTTAGAATAATTTAATAAAAAGAATTTGTAAAAAAAATAGTTATATACGCACACACATACACATATATATATATATATATATATATATATATATATATATATATATATATATATATATATATATATATATATATATATGTATATGTATGTTGATCACTAATATATATATAAGTAACGCTGAAAAAATATTAAAACAATCAGTATCGTGGATGAAATTTCGAATTTTAAGGGAAGCCTTTTCATGAAGGCATGACCTAAAACCATTAACGATGATTGGAAGAAAAGTTCTACTCTTCAAGACTGGTTAAATGAACGACAATTTGAATTTCTTTCTGAATATAAATAATTCTACTCGGAGCAATTATTGGTGGCCACAATCTTAAAAATATAAGATATCCAGAGGCCATAGTGTCGAAATTTTTTTATACACTATACAACGTCTTATATATATATATATATATATATATATATATATATATATATATATATATATATATATATATATATATATATATATTATGAAAGTCCGACAATTATTTTAAGGTATTATTATGTTTATACATTCTTTTTTATGAATACAAATATTTAAGTAAATGCACTGCTTATAATACACAGTATTAACAATTACCGGCCTGACAATTTCTCGGACATTCGACATTCAGGCCGGTAAATGTTGTTAATACTGTTTAGTATAAACAGAGTATTTACTTAAATATTTGTATCTATAAAAAATGTCTTTTTATATATATATATATATATATATATATATATATATATATATATATATATATATATATATATATATATATATATATGAATCTTGTTTCCTGTAATGGGAACACTGAAGGCAAAACTCTTAATCAGATGAGAATGCTTGCCAGACGAACTTTTTAACCATTAAGCTATAGCATCCGCATTTCGTCGAGAAATCTTTATCTTAATTCAGTAATAGAACCGAGAGAACCATTGCGGTTCGAGCCGTTCCTATTTGCAAGAACTTCTTGGTAATCATTGATGGCGCCTTTCTTAACAGCGATGGTTCTATAAATATCTGCAAAGCTTCCATTTTTATAGTTGCTTAACAAAGTGAGAAAATATTGATTCGGATAAGGAATAAAAGGAGAGAACTCACTCTATATACACTCATCATTCTGCTTTGGGTGAATCAATTTAACTAACCTAAAATTGAATAATGTCGGCTTGAGGCAACACTTCAAACTTTGAGAACGATTTTGATTTTAATAGCAGCAATACTAATCGATTGTCATAGAAATTGTTCGATTTACATTTCATAATAACCTATTCACGGTACACCAACTTATATTTAGTCAGAATTTTCCAGTTATTAACAATTAGCGACTATTCTGGGAACGCGTACCAACTTGTCGCTGTTGTAAAATACAACGCGTCCTTTAGGTATGTGAGCATTTCTACGCTAGTGTACTTTGGATTTTATAAGCATAAAGTACGGTCATTTCAGTGGGAGGCAGTTAGAGCCATTAAAACAAATATACTTCAGGGAAGTGATAAGCAAATGAAAAAAGAAAAAGTTTAATTATCGTGAACAGTATTTCGAAAAAGAAAAAATGGTTGACAACTACTCGTTAAAAGAATGCATGTTTATCACCAAAAGAATGAGTCTAAAATGCAAATTGCATACCGGGGATATCAAGCAGGTACAGGAATTTAAATATCTGGGAAGTGTTCTAACAGAAGGCGGAACGTGCAGCACTGGAACTGACCCGAAGACGTACTGTGATGGTCAAAGATGCTTTCCTAAAACTAAGCAAGGTATTAAAAAACATGAAAATTTCGTTGGAAAAAAAATACAAGTGTACTAAACTGTATATCTGCCTTTCTGTATGGCAACGAAGATGGAAAAGAGACTCGAAGCAATAGTAATGTGGTTCTACAGAAGGATGCTGAGGATACCATGGGTCGAATATGTGAGCAACGACGAGGTTTTGGAAAAAATGGAAACAAAAAGGAACTTGTAGTTAACATCAGGAGGAGGCATTTGAATTTTCTTGGATACGGAATGCGGATGGACGGCTTGGAAAATGTGATACTCACAGGACAGATAGAGAGAAAGAGAGAGAGAGAAAATCAGCGCGTAACATACTTGATGGGGTTGTGCAAGCGAACAGGGCCTGGGAGAAATAACAAAAAAAAAAACTTATTAAGAGCTACAATATACAGGAAGATGTGGAGTACCATGATCGTCTGATGGGAAACGGCACATAAAAGATGAAGAAGAAACAATCACCGAAGTTAAGCATCGTCGACCCTGTCCATTATTTAAGAGAGATAACCGTTTAGAAATAGCGGGTGCTGTAAGATTGGATGTCCGGGTACTGTCAAGGATAACGGCCAGGAAATGAAAATTGGAGAGTTCCAATTCTAGTCGGGGTCTTTCTATTCACTTACGAGTAAATACTATTGGGAAAACTATGAATCCATCCCTTCTCCCCAAAGCTATGGATTAATTAGTTGGATGTATATCAGTAAAGTGAAACTTATCATCAAAAAATTGTTAAAATCTAAAAAAAATATATTCTTGTTTTTAATAACTTACAAAATGTTGATAACCGTAAAAAAAAAAGCAAATCAACCATAAAATTAGATAGGTTCGTTTATCGTCCTGGTTTACATTCCTCCCCGGTCATTTGAACAGGAGTAAAGGTTTATCCATTCTTTTCCTGTTTAGGATTGGGTTTCCGGTTTCTTCTCAAGTCTACCTCCATACTATAAATCTAATCTTTCCGAATTAACTGTGAAATGTTTTCCTGCTTTTTCCTAAGAACTTCACTTCTTGTCCTTCATTATGCTAATACGACACCACACAGTAAATCTATACCTTGAGTGGCTCTTGGGCCTTGTATTGTGTGAATATTAATAAAAATAACCCAAATCAAATGAATCCTTCTTTACGATTTGGAATTAAATCTATGTGTCACAAGACGTCATTGAGTACATTACATAAATTATTATAATTATGTTCGCATCTCATATTTAATCCTGTTTAGGTTTATTTATTACTTAGGTTAACGCCAGGACAGAATTGCACACATAGGAATTAACGGAGACAAATCTTCGGTGAACATCTAGCCAGACTTTCTGTCCAGATCAAGAATCGGATCGGTTAAATAACATTTGGGCACACACGTAACTTCACGTGGCTTTGCCTTCTTCCGGTATGTTGCCTACGCAATTTCTTGCGGCCACGCCTCTTCCGGCATGCGCCTACGCAAGTACGCTTTTCTTCCGACAGTACACCTATGCGCCCTGTTTATTTTAGCCACCGGATGCATTTCTTGTTTATGCTATCATCATTTTTCGATTTCAACTCACACACTGATGCAACAGAAGTAAGGCCAGAAGGTGTTTCTTAAATTGGTGAGTTGTGAGTCTGATTTTCTTTTTGTTTTTCGAATTACTGGTCGCAATATTTTTTTTACTTTTCTCCCTTTTCGTTCACGACACATAAGTTTTTGTTTCAGCTTCGCCTCAATTCTATGTAGTACGTCCGTTTTAATAGCTATAATCAAATTCTGTACCCCAAGGAAGATGTCTGTGTAATATAAGCTATCTATTGAGATCCTTTACATATTAATATTAACCACGTAAAAAACGTAACAAAAGTAAGATAGTTGATGACAAAAAGAGAGACACGACAAGAAAGAAAGCAAAAGAGAGAATGGCCAATTTTTAGCTCTCTGGGCGGGATTTAGTTTCAGAATTACATTTGGTTGAATCAATAATATCTTTATATGATGCATAAAGCATTTTCCCGGCTAAAACGTTTTTTCCCATGCAGGTAACCGACTCAACGTGTCTCTTTTTATAATCATCGAGATTGGAAATAAGATATTGTGTGAAAATAACTTAAAAAATAAAACTCCTGTCAAATTTTTAACTAGAGTTACTGATAAAGAAAATTGACATCAACAAGCAAACAAATATGGAAGATTGCCACATATTTGACTATTCTTCGAAAAAATAAACTCTGTGAAAAGATTTCAAAGACAAAATAATGCGATATTTCTGTTGTTCAAATGTAGCAACGCGTTGTAGATTTTAGAAGCGAGAAAATTAAAAGAAATGATCTTTCCGAAATTAGATCAGTTCGACAAAAGACAGCTTTTTGCCAGGAGAAAAGTATGACAGCCACTAGTTGCAAGGTATTTTTTGTCATTTCACGGCGAAAAAAACGATAATTCCGCGACAACGCAGGGTAGTTACAAGGATTGAAAATGAACTCTTAAGGAAAATTCTGGTCAGAAACATAAGAATTCTACGTAAATTACATTATCAGAAACATCTCGCTATATATCAAACGATTCTCTACTACTGCCATCAATCTTAAAGTGTGAAAAGAGAAAAAATAAAAAAAAATTAGAAAGAGGCTCACGCGAATTCCAAACGCACGCCACATGTGAGAGCTTGGAATGAACATTCCTTTTTTTTTAAAAAGAATACAAACATAATTTAAAACGTAACTTTCAAAAGACGAGGGAAAAATAACAATACCAGAGACAATTTTATATATAAAAGTTTTATGTATACAATACAAGACAAAAAATGGACGCGCTCAAAGAAAGTCTATTTTTGCATTTTTACCAAGACAAGTGAGTAACAGAATTCGTTTCTGTTATGGGACCTTACCCATAATAACATAATGGACAATTCCATACGTAATAAATACTGCGCGACAAGTGGAAGCAGGGAGTTTAGTCCGAGGTCGGGCGACCGGCTGGTGGCTGATCGGTTGAACTCTCTGCATTTGGGCGGAAAGGAACCCGAAGGAGGCTACGCCGAAGGGCGGATTCTCTTTCGGGGAGGTAAACCGACCGTTTATACGGGTTGAATTGGCATGTTTTTGGCCCAACCCACTGGCTCGGAGATCCCACGTTAAAAAGGCCCTGTGCCACATGATGCCCTCGTGGAGGGTGGTGACTGAATATCTTCGGTTGAACTCTCCGCTTTCGGGCGGGGAGGAACCCGAAAGAGGCTACGCCGTAGGGCGGAGTCTCTTTCGGGGAGGTAAACCTACCCTGAACCCGTTTATACGGGTTCAAAGGGCATATTTTTGGCCGAGCCCACGGGCTCGGAGATCCCATGGGCTCGGAGATCCCACGTTAAACCGGCCTTGTGTCACATAACGCCCTCGAGCCGAGTGGGGGTGACTAAATACCGTTCAGTCTGAAGTCGGGCGACCGGCTGACCGGCTGATCGGTTGAACTCTACCTTCGAGCGGGGAGGAACCCGAACGAGGCTACGCCGAAAGGCGAAGTCTCTTTCGGAGAGGCAAACCGACCGTGAACCCGTTTATACGGGTTCAAATGGCATATTTTTGGCCGATCCCACGGGCTCGGAGATCGCACGTTAAACCGGCCTTGTGCCACATGATGCACTCGTTGGGGGGTGACTAAATACTGTTCAGTCTGAAGTCTGGAGTGAAGTCCGTCAGAAGTCTGTCAGTCAGAGAGAGAGAGAGAGAGAGAGAGAGAGAGAGTCAGTCAGCCGAGGCAGAGGCAGTCCGAAACAGAGTCGTGTTCAGTCAATTACTACTAAACCTGATTGTGCGTACTACACTTTCTTCTTCCATGTATATATTCCTGTTTGTAATATATCTGCGTTATTCCATATCCGTATTCGAGTTCTTCTTTATTGGTTCTACCTTGGACTATCAACGTTGTACAAGGACCATACCAGTTTCTTAAAACTAGATATTTATACAGGTGTACGTATGTACAATATACAAATCAAGAAATGACTTAGTATATTGTTGGGTAATAATTATTAATTCATGCTATAGACTAAATTCTTTAGTAAGTCAACGTCCTTCGACATTTTATCCAGCATTTCTTTAATTCGTGAAAACGCTCATCTACTGTGTTAACTATCCTAATACAGGCACATTTGTCCATTATCGGACAAAGATTTTCAATTGGGTTAAGATCAGAACTCTGACTAGACCACTGGAAGAGTTGTGAAATATTAAAGCAAAAGGTTAACTAACAAAATATTAAATCATTTTTTGACTTGTATAATCTATATATTTACACCTGTATTAATACCATGCATTAATCAACGAATTCTATTACTCACTTGTCTTGGTAAAAATATAAAAATCGACTTTTTATGGGTGGGCCCATTTTTTTGCTCCATTATATATATATATATATATATATATATATATATATATATAAGTTTCAATTAAAAGGGCTGACAATGTCCTGTGGTTAAGTTTTTATTTAATCTTTCTTTAGAGTCTGTCTATATTTCTGAGATGAGGTATTATGTACAGTATTTACATTATTTGGACTATTGTCCTCATCTTTGCCGCCATATTTATCACAACGTTTCGGCCGTTGTACGCTCCGGCCTTCTTCTTATGCTAGGCCACAAAAATCTCTTGAGCCGACCAAGCATAGAAATAAATACAATATGGGAACCAGTAATAAGGAGTGCCAGAGAAAAGGAATGATAACAAAAGTTGCAATATGAGCTCTGGTAAAAACATGCGATGATAACAGCAAAATTGCAATATGAGAACTGGTAAAAATGGTTGCTGAAAACATTAGGTTTATAATACCCAGAAATTCATACCCAAATGTGCTCAAGGACACATGGCACAGTTGATAAAGGTGTTGGTTAGATCCAGTGACAGACCCAAAGAATGTGAGTTCAATACCCGGTTAAGGCAGTGGAGAACGTTCAGAGGGAAAATTAGCAGGACTTAACTGACATCCATCAGACATAGAACTAGAACAGTCTACCCCAGTGATCGAAATAAAAGGTCTGTTCGAAATTCCAACCAAGAATGAAGAAGGCCGGAGCGTTGTGATAAATATGGCGGCAAAGATGAGGTCAATAGTCCGAATGTAGATACTTTAATCTTTCTTTATTTTCACCTTTTCTGAACATAAATTATAGAGATATTGCCCAAATGTTCTTTATGCCCGAGCATACCAAAAGGTTGTACTTTTAGTTATTATCAAGGCTGACGTTCTTTTACTTTTAACTAAATGTAAATTAATTATCTACTATAAAAAAAATGTAAAATTGCTAATCGAAATGACAAAATCAATAGCTGAACTGAAAGAACCAAATTACAGAGAATAAATTTAATATACAAATTCACATAATACCCATAAGGAACTCTGTTCCAGATCAAACCAAATTCGTAAATAATTATATTGCATATACTACAACATGCCTAACAAGAAGACTCACATTGCATCTCTCTGACCGTAGCTGAATTAGGTCTCATTGAAGACCTACCAAATTGTATCTGTAATACATTCGTTGATAATATAAATATAATAACCTAATCCACATGAAAAAAATGGCATCATTATTAATAGAAAAAGAACACAATAATGTCAACTATGAACATGGCCACAATATGCTGACCGTGTTTGGAACCTAAAACATTGCTATAACTCTAGATACATACATAACACAGTCCATACATTCAGTTAAAATGTTATCCGTTATTTTTCCTATAACGAATAGACTTATGTATCATTGTTGGTTGATGTGTTAATCTCTCTTCTGTCTTTCTGAATTAAAAAAGTTTGATCACTTTAGTATCACAAGATGAGGATTAATTCACTCTTCTGTACATACAATGATTCGCAATTCTCAGGCGAGATACGAAAGCGAAACTTTTACTCTTTTCTAAACCTGGAAGACTTCCAATATATTTTTATGATGTTTCCATGTTTCTAACTTGTGTATATTTCTTGAATAGCAAAACGATGTTAATTGAACGAAAAAAATAGCTTGTGTCTTCTTAACCTCAAAAAGCGAAAAGTTTTGTGTACGTGAATTGACTAAAATATTTTACAGTGACATACTGCTTCCAAATTCTTTTTTTTATTATGCATATCGCAATCATTCTTCATTCTGTTCTTCTTTACTCTTATCATATTATCAACCAGACATTCATTTTTAACAGTGAAAATATATGTTATTTGTGAAATTCAACTAAAACAATCGGTTCTGTATCGATTGTTAAAATAGCTTAATGTTTTTAAATGAGAGTTTATGATAAACTGGAAAATTATTTGCATACATTCCCTGATATGTCTCTAGTCTTAAACAGTAATTTTTTTTATGTTTAGCCTCCGTCTGTCTTCAACTGAAATTTTGTCAGTCGTGTTGGCTTTGATTACTGATTAGATTTGAGTCATGTGAGCCTCACACGACTCAAATATAAATTACGTTTTTTATTTTTATAATTAATCTTCTACCATTTCTGCTTATGTGAAGAGGTGCTTTATATGTCATAGGCACTGCGCTTAGACTGGAACGTCTGAAAATCATTGTTTCTTCGTTACGACCTATAATGTGAGGATTTCACAAGATAATCATTCATTAACAGCTGTTAGCATTTTCTCATATATTTACATTTGTTTGGGCAATAGATTGTGTGATACATATCATCATCATCATTATCCTCATCAATCCAATGACTGGGTGTTGTCGTAATGTTACAATGCAACTGACAAGTTACCATCACATATCTGGGTTGAAAGCCCGTTATGTTTTCATTCATGCGAAGTGAGTAGACCTGGTGGAGTCCATGATACTCCAGGTCATTGTTCTCCATCTTGAACGCTCGGCATAGTCACGGACATGTAGCAGTTGATTCCACAGCAGGTGACCTTCCGCCCTGGTTGTTAACTTCAGTTAAGGAATCCCACCGAGTAACGATTCTACATAATGGTCGAAATGGTTGCTACAGAAACTGGTCTAACTGATTGTGGCAGATAGGCGTTAACACTAGAAGAAGATTCATGCTCACTTTCCTCACTCTTGTTCTTAATCTTGTTGTATATCTGTCTCACCAGAAAAAAATCTAATGGAGGAACTGCTTTAGTCATCGATGATGACAGGTATCATGTAATACTGGCATTTATTGCACCAGTAACATTCGAAGACCTGCACATCATGATAAATATCCTTATTAAAAATACTCATAGTAAATTTTGTTGGTCTCATGTTTTATTATTCAAAGTTCAACATGATTATTTATTTATAAATAAGTCGAAAAATAAATATGGAATATACGTCTATCGCGACAGGCCATAAATCTGCGCACAAAAAAATTAGGCCTCGGTTGTTGATGCCGGTGCAGCATTTCTAATGGCTATCCAGACCCCACAGAAGTGACAATCCCGATTGCAACGAATACCTGTGAAGATGCCCTCTCTCGATATTTTGCTTTCTAGCACGCTTCACCTTCCCCAGCGGCAATCTTCCGTTTCTTCTCTCCCCTCTCCAGCCCTCTATGTAATAATTCGCGTCTCCAACTTCAGCGATCGTTGGCGACCTTTTCCCACCTCTCGATATCTATGTCCATCACCTTCATGTGCATTTTGCAGACGTCCTCGAAGCGAAAATGAGGTTGCTTATGTGACCTCTTACCGGTGTTGAGTCCGCCATACAGAATTATCTGAATTCTCTCATCAGGAAACTGTTGTTTCCCATGCTTTGATGTCGCGGTGAGGTGACGCAGGCCTGGGCAGTGTTTTATGAAAGATCGACGGTGGCCCATACAGCACGTCTCCTCTTCTCCACGCCACCGATATTTTCAAAGGGAAAGATAGAATGCAATACAGCATGACACTGGCGGCATTGGAGGAATTGTCAGAACGAAAAAAAACGGGCATATAAATATATATTTGATTAATACGGTATGACACATACCTGAATAAAGTATTTTTTTAATTTTCTTTTTGAGGTGTTAATGTTGACTTTTATACTGAGTTTAACATAAATGATTCGCTGTGATTCTGTTGGTTTCAGTTTTGATTTCCAATCTTAATTGTTATCTCTTTGGATGATTGACAAGAAATTTTCTGTTGGACAAATACTTTCTTTTAATTTGGTGCCTTCGGCAACCTATGCAACAGATAGTTTTATTTGTCTTGGCTTTCAGCTGTATAAAAAAAATATAAAGAAAATATTTCTCTATATTTATTCTGACGCCATCATAATCTCTGAATGAATCAGAAATTTTATGACCTTCAATACGCGATCAAAACATTATCTGCCACCCCAATTTTTACCTACCAATTCATGTTCTATGTTCATCACTCAAAATTGTTGTTGAGAAATCAGTTTTCATGTACGTCGTCGCCCAAATTACACGAAATCGTTTGTTGGTTGGATGATTTGTCTTGTTTAAATGCATTTATTACCGAAATTTATTTTCCTGATCTCCCCCACCCCCAACACACACACATGTATTGCTGGTAATTTTTATTATTATGAAAATGTAATTCTGGTAATTTTTAAGCGTATTTGTATATTTTCATGATTTGACCCCACTTTGGGTGTTCACTATTTGTAGATAACTAGGACCTTAAAAGACTCAAGTCAGGGTGAACCTGGGAACAACACCAATTAAGAAATTGTTTTAATGTGTAAATTACTATAAATTAGTTTATTTATAATCTCTCAGTTTTATCTCTATCTTTGGCCATAGTGCACTCAGGGGTGGTTCCGTCGAAGGACAAAGTCGTAACTATGGAAAATTATACTGAGAGGTCTCCGGCCTTGGGGAAAAGATGCCCGAGGCCGCGCACTCTCATTGCACCAGAGCGATAGATCGATGCTCACAGCAAGGCCAGCGCAAACGACGGTTGCGGGCACGGGCGATTTTTGTTCCAAGCCCAGGTGTACGCACTCGGGCTCCTCACATTAAATCGAGGTTGTGTCGCAAATTGAACTCGTGGAAGGTTGTGTAAATAAAAATTAAGAGTTGGTTCCACACACGTCAAAACCTTGCTGCCGGATGTAGTTTACCGTCATACCCATGACGAGATTTCCTTTTTGATATTTATTTGAAAGTTGCTTTCATAATTTTAGGAAACGTTCGCATTGTTCTTTTTCTTTTCTGTTTAGATTCACTACACGGACTTCTTTTCTTACTGGTGAATTCATTTTTCTTGCGCATTAAACTTATCATTTTTTTTTTTTTTACCAATTCTCTTTTGTTGAGATTCTTAAATCTATTTTTTATGCTCTTACTTTGCCAATGTTTTAAATTTTTTTGGGGGGTGATGATCTGTGATCTCCGTTCAACTATTTTCCAATTTCTCAAATTGTTTTCTCATCATTCAATAACTTTGCAGTATTTTGTATTTTTCTTATGGTTATATTTTTCTTACATGAAATCGAAAAAATAAATATCAGTGGCAGTGGTGATGCTGAGCGATCGAAAAATAAAACATTAGAATTGTCCAACGAAACAATAGCTTAGCGGCTGAAATTATTGGTCTGTTGAATTTTATAACATTGTAATTTGAAGTTCAATCTCTGGGGCGGACAGTCTACTTGGACTCAGTGGAAATATGGCGAGCAATAATCGACAAGAACTAAAATAAGAACTATATTAGCTATCCATTGATACGGGCAGTGGAACGGGAACAGGCTACCCCAGTAGATTAAATAAATAATTGCTTCAGTTTGTAATTTCCGGGATCAATATATACTTGATGAAGGCCGGAGGACACAACGACCAAAACATTGTGAAACAAACAACAAAGATAAGGATAATAATTCCCATGTAAATAGTGTAAATAATAATGATAATTCCTCATCCCAGAAATTCAGAGAGACAAAATCGGTTGTATAATAAAACCTTATACTACCAAATAATTTTTGGTAATTACAATAAAAACAATTTTATATATTATAACTTCACCTTCTTGTTTTTATTGTCCTTTCACCCCAGTAGCTTTTCTTAATATCGTATACTCTATTGTCTTTCATACTCAGTAACCTTTTGCATCTTAGTGGCTTTATCACATTCATAGGAATAAATTATTTAAAAGAACCTTGAATATCACAAGTATATAAAGGATCTTCTAATAACTTGGACCGATCTTAAATGCGAATTAAGTTTAAGCGTTTAATGATTTTTTTCTTTTTCTTTCAGATTTGGTGGACATTTGGCGATATTATTTTTCACATATAATTGTCATAACTTAAATAACATGATCCAATAGAGAAATAAATAAATTTTCACCAATAACACTGATTTATTTACGGTTGACTTTGATCCGTCTTAATGAAACACCCTTATATATAATCCGTCTTAATAAAACACCCTTATATATAATCCGTCTTAATGAAACACCATTTATGTCAGAATGTCTGGGCACACAGGAAATCTTATTAAACTTTTTTTTTACCGCCACAGATTAAAACTGGTTTTGTCGAAAGAAGAAAAATTGGTTCTTTTTCTGGTTACATTAAAGGAGAAGGTGTACTCAATGAAAATCACAGATGCAACACACTTGATTGAACGCATAAAGAGTGAATGCGCTAAAATTGTCGGCAATGTGGAGTTATTGGATCGAGTCCACGTGAATCTTGCAAAGATGGAAATCGTATTGAAGATTTTATTTGTTAATATTCCAATTCAATAAAATGTTGTAGAAAATAGAATTTCTTGAATATATGCATTTTTGTCTATGTGTCCAGATATTACGGCACACCCTGTATATTTAAAAACAATGGACATATTGTGTCTATTATATTTAATGGTCTTTTTTTCCTAATGAAGAACATCCTTCAAAAATGTTGTTGTGTATGGATAAGTTGTACTAAATTCATGCTGTCTTGATCCAAGTATTCGACACGAATGAGTCAATATCTTGGTGATGGGTAGCATTAAGAAAATTCCCTGTTTAAAAAGTAGATCTTATCGTTGTTGTTGGAAAATATTGTTGCTTTGTTCTTCAACTAAACGGGAATCATCTTAATGCATCAAGTCAGGAGACACCAATGTGGAATAAAATACATTAGAAAAAAAAGCTTATTAAATATAATACATAGAAAAATGTCTTAAAAATAATATATAAACAACTGCTGCACAAATATCTTTCTTCTTTAGGACGTTACCGATCATGACCTTGTAGATATTTGTAAAATCTGGCTTTTTACTATCATTCCTAATTCTAAGCCCGTCAAGTAAGTAATGTTCTGCTTTCATCCTGACTCTTATAAGTCCTGTTAGTTTCAGATTTTCTAAGCTTTCTTTACTTATTATGTACCCCAGAAATTTAATTTATCTCTTTTGGATTCTGTTACGGTAATTTACTCACGCTACTAGCTATAAATAGGAGCAGGTACTGCCTTTTAGAGAGGGGATTTTCCAGCAGTCAGCTCTGAAAGTCGGACTGAACATTCTTGCAGTAACTCTATCGTTTGTATATGTTTGCACTACTTTTGCTGTTAATATATTTAACTCATTTCTGGCTCTAATGAGACCACAACTAATTCTTAGTATAACTGTATTTTTTGTTTCCATTTTGCCTAACATTTTGTCGTTGCTCTCGTGTACAGTGGATGGTATTGTCAGCATCCTTCTGTAAAAGCTCATTTTTGTTGTTTCTGTGTTCTTCTTCATCTGTGATAAGATTGTCCAGAATTCACTTCCTTATAGGAGGCCGATATTACATATCATTTCAGTATTCATTTATTAGTTTATATTCACATTTTCCTATTTATTAATACTTTGCTTAGAGTTTGGAAGTCATATTTCGCTAACCTAATGCTTTTTCGGAGTTTTCTCTCGCATTTTCCCTCTATTAAAAGAACTTAGGAGATATTTAAATAGTTATACATATATGATTTTGGTGTCTTCAATTCGCTGTTCATATCTTAGACTTTATTTCTCAAATACATTCTATCTGCTTTGAATTGATTCTTAGCCTTTTCTTCTCGTTTAAATTCAGTACCTTTTCCTCTTGTTTCTTTCAGTGTCTTCTATCCACACCGTGTCATCTGAATATCTAATGCTATTAAGATTATGATTGCCAATAATCAATCCTTGTAGGTCTTATAATTATCTCACGGGATTGCCACACTGTAAAGATTGAATAAGTCTGGTGAAACGTCACATCCTTGTCTTATAACCCTTTTTATTTTTGTATATTTACTAAATTCATTTTCTATCTGTACACAGATTGTTTGCTCATTGTATAAGTTAGGGATTATCCTAATATCATTCACAAATAAATCAATCTTACCTAGCATTTTAAATCTTTCATTGTGATGCACTTTATCAAACACGTTTGCATAATCTATAAAACATAGGTATACATCCTTTTGCATTTATATTGCTCTTTCTGATATCATTTTGAGCATGAATATCACATTCCTTGTTCCAGTGTCTTTAACAAAACTGCAGTGTTCTTGTCCTACCGATTTATAAATCAATGTTTTATAACCTGTTGCTTTCCCAGTAGTCATCATTTTCATAAAAGTGTTGAGAAAAACTTCAATATTGAATTTTCCATCCTCTGTTAAAACATAGCCTAGATATTAACATATTTGTACTTGCTTGATTTCAGTATCTCCAATTTATAATTTTCATGTTGGTCTTCACCTTTTACTGATAATACATTCTGTTTTCTTACAATTGATGTTTAGACCTTACTTCTTGCTTTTCATTACTATCTTCTGAAGTTTTCTTTCAGTTTCTTCTATCCACAATGTGTCATCTGCATATCTAATGCTATTAAGATTATGATTGCCAATAATCAATTCTGGTAGGTCTTTTAATTATCTCAGGATTGCCACACTGTAAAGACTGAATAAGTCTGGTGAAACGTCACATCCTTGTCTTATAACCCTTTCTATTTTTTTTCGTATTTACTGAATTCATTTTCTACCTGTATGCAGATTGTTTGCTCATCGTATAAGTTTTGGATTATTCTAATATCATTCACAAATAAATCAATCTCACCTAGCAGTTCAAACAGTTCTTCGTGACTTAATTCATGACCGTGGTTAAAAAGGGCTTTGATTTTTGCTACAGAATCAGAAACAAAGAACTGTACCAAATAACAGAAAACCCATCAATTGAGGACTACAGCAGCAACAGCTAAAATTGCTACCACGTGTAACACAAATTGAATCTCCTAACCTAATCAAGATATTGACATTCTAGACAGCTTCAAATAAATGCTTCAAGGTGTCAAATACTAGAAATACAAATTAATAATGAAAAGAGAAATAACATCTACTTGACCTGAGAAACCTGGTGAAAAATCGTCTTAAGAGCGGGATTTTATAAATTTTGACCGAAGGCAGTAATGGCTGCTTGGTCAATGAATGTCAAACGTTTCCTTGTGGGGCAGTGTTTCTCAACCTTTTTTAAGCAAAGGCACACCTAGGAGTAAATGAAAATATCACGGCACACTTAGCAAAATTTCTAAAGGGGATTCATTTAAATGTTCGGAAACTTCAACAATATTAATTCTTAATTCAATATAACTTTAAACTAAACAAAAAGTTATTGAAAAAATGGTTAATATTCATTTATTCAAATAATGGAAAATCTTAAAAGTTAATTTAAAAAATAAACGTACTTTTTAAAATATGAATATTTCAACAAAGTATTTAAAATAACATAATCGAAGAATTATTTGAAAAAAGTTTACTACTTATTTATTTATTCAAATACAAACCATGTACCATTACTACTTTCACTCACACGCACACACACACACACACACACATATATATATATATATATATATATATATATATATGTGTGTATGTGTGTGTGTGTGTGTGTGTAGGTAGATGCCATGGCAATGTTTCGCGGAACACTTAAGAAGATTAGTGAGCCCGTGCAAGGTGGACAATATTACTATTATCATCGAGCATATTCTATAAAACGTAGGTATACATAATTTTGAATTCAATTTTATAATTACATTTTTTTAAATATCATTCTTTGACCACACAGAACATCCTATGTTTCAAAACTGAAAAATCCAAATCTAGATTAATTTTAAAAATTAAATCTAAAATCCAGTGTTTCGTTCCATTATCAAACGATTTTAAGAATATTATTTATTTGTAATAAGATACAAAATGTGGCACAAGGACAAAAAGGGGAAATGGGTGGGGAAGGACGGTTTTCTTTTGTCTTAACATTAAACTTAGCTCGCCACAAACACTGACCCACACATAAAACAATATCCCTTACACCAAAACAACGGATTCTTACTTATCTCTTTGTTACTACATTCACCATAATACCTCATTGTCTCCATGAAAGTACTAACTAGTCTACTTATGTACAATTTATTGAATGTGGGTGGAGGGAAAGAAAATAACAATGTAAAAATCTAAGACCCAATGAATATTTACAAAATGTACAGAAACTATTTGAAGAAACTAAACAAAATAATGCTAGTAATACCCCCCCAAAAAAAACCACCTCATCCCTAAATGTGGTAGAAACATCAGTTAATGGGATGAAATCAATGAGGGATTTTGCTAATGGAAAAACATTCAATCAACCCAAATACTCACTCAAAACAAACATAGATTCAAACACAAAAACAAATACGAATTTCACTCCGGAAACGAAAGTCGGCCCGCATCCACCAGACAACTGTCATCACTGACAACCTAGCGAGGGACGGGGGTGGGGAATTAACCTAAAGAAAAAGTAAAATAGGGATGGTAATTCACACTAGTTAACCAGAAGGCCTCTATGAGTTGGATTAGGGTTGCTCTTCTGCATTGAACCACGACAGGTTAAGGACACCTACAGCCTGTCCCACTGATCTCAGTTTTTATGGTGCCATCAAAACCTGGCTTTCAATGTCCCAGGGGGAGGTTAATTTTAAAGCTCTGTACAGAGCGGGGGTGAACAAAAACCGGGATCCTCCCTGAACAAAATTGATTAAGTTTTTGTCTTGAAGCCTCGTTAAAAAAAGCCAGAGTAGGAAAAGTTTCGAAAGCGCCGTTAGCCTCCTCGATTATCTTCCAAATTTGTTGACCTCCTGAACCAGATATTACGACCGTCAAGAGTCTTTTTTGCGTTTGGGAAATTGGACGGGTTTTCTACGCCAAGTCCACTGCATTTTTCATTAGTGTTTTTAAGTCCTTGATTTTCTTTGTTTGAGACATAGTTTTTTTTCCCTTGATAGTCTTGCGATACCCGGCAGACGTTTTCACCGACTATTGAAGTCGGGATTATTTTTGTTTTTGAAACAAATTCATCTGTGGACGGGCTTCTCTGGCATTTAGGTTTATTCGGATATCTTTTGGGGTGTGCTGATGGGAGTAATGGAGAGATTATGAATTGAGAGTATTAGCCGGGGTAGATTTTTTTAGTTCAAGGTTTGGGAATGAGGACCTTTTTTAAAGTGGTCATTTTTGAAGGAGTTTGAGATAAGCTATCGACTATTGGAGGAGGAGCCATGAAGTGATGTTTCACAGATGAGGAAGAAGGTGCAGAATAAGACGGGTCAATTCTTTTCTCTGACTAAATGCGTTTCTCCTTTAAGGAGACTTTTAATTGCTGAAGTTTTTTCCGCCTTCTCAAATGAAGGCTCATATTTGAGTTTTTGCTTCCTGAACTGTTCGGCGTAACTGACCGGTGAGTTACCTTTAACACTGGTGAAGGGAGTGGGGCTGTTTGTGATTTTGCCGTAGAGACTTCAGGGGAACGAGGTCCCGTTGCCCGTAGTTTTCTTTTGGCCTTGCCATACTCACTCTTGTCTCTCCGTAAACGTATGAACGTCAGACAAAGGCTTTCCTGGGAATGGGGGTTATGGGACAAACACAACCGAGGGTTTTACCACACCAGTCTCGGTTACTGACATGCCCATTACAGGCGGGACGCGATGCATAAACTCGGCTAAAGGGGATTGTGGTGGTCGGGGCCAGAAATCTAAAGGCCTTATCTGGCAGGAAGAGGAGAGGTGACTAGTTTCTCCACATTTCCATGTTGGTCTAGTGCCGGTCACAATGACGGGATTTTTTGCCCCTCTGCATCTAGGCAGTTGGGGATGGAGACGAAGGTCTTCTGACCAATCATCAACTCGAACCTCCATCCCCCGGTTGGATAGTCAGAAAAGGCACTGAGTATCTGTCCGAATTGGCACAGATAAGCGGCCAAGTGCTCCCCAAAGATTGACTCGGGACCTCAAATACTACCCTCGTATTCTGTTGGGAGAATAAGGTCTTATGTTATCAAGTCTCCACAGGAGGCAGTCTCACAGTGAGTAGGCGTAGGGAACAGTACGTTCCACTTAAAGTATCCCTTAACTTTTATGACCTGTTGAGATCTGATCTCCAGTGATGTCAATGATTTGATTACAGTGCCTTTGTGGAGCGACAAATTTTGCGTGAACGCTTGTCTACCACAAAGAATGACAATTCTTTTCTCAACCTTCTGCAGTTTAACGGGGTTAGCCAAGAGACCCATCTTTTGTAACAAGATGTGAATAACTCTTGCCCTTAGTATGAACGCTGCTTTCTTGAAAATTTTAGCTTTTTCGGTTTCCATACTTTTTGAAGATTCCATATTTATATTTTTATGGTCGTTCTTATTGGGAACTTCAGATTGCTTATCGGGTAGGTATTTCTATTTTTTGTTCCGAATATACGTTTTTGACCGGCTTTTTGGTACCCATTTTTCTTTTAAGTTTATTTTTTCAGATAAAACAGAACAGAAAACAGAAATTAAATTATCAAAAAAGAAAAGATAAAAAAATAAATAAATCGATATTTTCTGCAACAAAACTAATAAAGTAAGACAATATGAAAATGCAAAACCGACGTACAAAAAGTTTATTTAAAAAGAAAAACTTGAGACAAAGACCAATCACAAATTTCATTTAAGCGAAAAGATTAAAAAAATATACAAAGTAAAGCAGACAAGAAAGATAAAAGTTTAACAACAATAAATTTTTATTTTTTTAAATAATACAACAATAAAAACAAAACAATATGCTACAAAAAGAAATACCAAACAATTAATACCTATAAATGATTTTTACAAATACAATATTGTTGCTGTTTAAAGAAAAAAACAAGTTAGGCACAAAACGAACGAAACACAAACGAAAATAAAAAGAAGAACGCAGAGGTTAGACAAAATAAACATGAAAAATTGAAAAAGTAAGCCGGAGAAAGTTTAACAAACAAAACACAGAAGACCTAACAGATATGTAACAAAAATACAGAACGATGTAACGCTTAACAAATAAACAAAGAAAAATAAAATCAGGCGAAAAATTTACACGTAGAATAAATAAATAAAGAAACAATAAAGTTTTTCGTGGTGGTTACAGAAAATTAAAATGAAAAATAGATTAAAAATTAACTTTAAAATAAGAAAAACAGTACAAAAAACTAATAATAAAAGAATAAGAACAAAAAGGGGGAAAATAAAAATGGGGAAGGTAATAAAATGAAAAAAAAAAAATCAAAACTTTTTGCAAAAAAAGCAGCCAGTAAAAAAACAAACAAGGTAAAATAAATCACACTTAACGTAAACGGATTGTGAAGTTCAAAATAACAGTTCACAGAATGGTAGAAAACTTGTCTGCTGACAAATAACTGGTTGTAAAAGGTCTCAAGCGAATTTAAGAATAACTTTCTAAGAAAATGATTTACTGAATATTAGAGTAGACAATCTTAATATTTTGTTGGTGGAGGTGAAAGACAGTTTAATTTTTATTATATATTTACGGGTAGTCAAGTTCTAAACTAACCCTTGTATCGTTTTGTATGGTGATTGTAAATGCAGTTAAATTAAGCTCGGTGATTTGGGTGCCTATCATTGACATCTACATTTTATTTTTCAGCAGTTATTTAAGTTACTGTTTAATTTTTAAACAACGTCTTGATTAAATGAATATATATTTGGCCTTTTCATTTTTTATTTAATTCTTACCTTTATAAACATCAAGATTTTTTAAAGGGTCAATTAATTATGATAAAGTCGTATTTTTAATATTTCTTTTTTATATTTTTTATTCCTACAAATATAAAGTATTTATTTTATATTAACTAATATGGAATTGTAAAATTAATATATTATAATTTAATTATTCTTTCTTATTATTTTAATATATATATATATAATTTTCAATATATAATTGCTTTCATTGATATCACTTTGAACAAACATATCACATTCCATGTTTTTTAACGAAACTTCACACTTTTTGTTCTAGATCCGATTTAATTCTGCTACTCATTAGAATTTAGATGTTGTTTCCTTATATGGCTCATTAAGCAGATTAGGTTTGCATTCGTATATACCTAACTTCTTAGGCAGCGCTATGAAAACCGATCTACTTTGGTCTTCCGGTACATCAACTCTGTTGAATATTTCAGTTATGATATTTGTAATATCAATTTTATTGTGAATGTATTGGTTGGAATAAAATCTTATATAATCTCAATGTCTGCAATGATATTTTGTTCGGCATTGGCGTTGTCACTCAATGAAACATTATCTTTGCTTTTCATTTCTGAGCGCTCGACCACCTTTATAAAATCGACTTCTCAATACTCAATCAGTTTCCATTGATTGTTCCCTAGAGGGCGCTAGCAAGCAATTTCCGCTTGTGGCTCTTTGCGGTGACACAGTTTAGTGATTTCTGATCAAAACTTCCTTGCCTTAGAATAATGGCTTTTAAATCAGATGTAAGAAAAATAGGATTTTTATTCATGAAAATCAGGCACGAATGGCAGGCTGGAAAAATACACGCAATCAAATATCATCATTTCAAAGGATGTACATTCTTTGACGTCGATCTTGTGTATAAGTCGACCGTGCAGTTTTCAGGCAGGCATAATTAGATGGCCACCGGTTTAGGAGGATGAAAAAATCTGAATACAAATGGGTTGTGCTCCGTTGGGCTATCTTGCCCAGGAAACACTACTGCCACCTCTACGGTTGCACTATATAGGGTACTCTCCAGTGAAGTTACTCAGTCAGCAGCGACAGTCTCTAGGGAGCCTCTGTAGTAAGGGTTTCTTTTTTAAGCGAGGCGTTTCCCCACAGAAACTATTAGAATGAATAAAAAAAAGTTTCACGGAATATTTAATGAGGATATGTCGCCTAGAGAAAATTCTTAGGATTCATCTAACGGACTTTGGGAAGCCTTCAATCAGCAAAGAAGACAAAATTGTTGAAACACAGAAAAGCGAACGATGATTAACAAGATATCTGAGGATTGATGTAACTTCTCCGAAATTATTAATTCCTTTCAATATTTCTACTGACCATTCTTTATATCTTGTGCAGAATGAATGAAGATATGTATATATATTAGGTTGGTGCAAAAATAATGACGTAATAATGTCGTTTTTTGACTTTAACAAATACATCAAAAAATGACATTATTACGTGATTATTTTTGCACCAACCCAATATATATATTACGCATAAACATTTCGGTGTTAACGAAACAAATTATAATCGAAATGAATAATTAAAATTTCCTTCTTCATTATTATTATTATTATTATTATTATTATTCTTTTTAGTCTATGTTGAGTTCTCTCTCTCTTTCTGGATATATATTCCCTTTGGAATTAACCCTACCAATCACAAACTGGTAATATATATATATATATATATATATATATATATATATATATATATATATATATATATATATATATATATATATATATATTATGGCATAAACAGCAAGAAAATTTATATTAAAGGCCATGATAGATTTAAAATAAAAACAAACACACACACACCAGTCGACCGGTTTCGTCCCCTCTCATCAGAACTGTTAACGGAGAACACAAATTATGAAGAGAAAAAAAAAAGAAAGTCTGTCATGGATGACGTGAATTAAATGGACAGGGAGAAGAAAAAATATATTTATAAAAATGATACCAACAAGGATGCTATAAGCGCAGCACAGCAAGTCTAAGCAAACAATCTCTTTGTTTACAAAGAGCAGGTCGCCCGGACCTGATGTACAACGTCTCCAACACCTTAAGATGGAATAATGAGTGTGCTCTGGCCAAAACGGAAAACCAGTTCACACTGAAATCCATCGCACAAGTGGGATTCTTTATAAAGTGATCCGCAATCGAAGACCCATACGTGTTACTAATGGTATCGCCCAACGAAAATTTTTATTCAGTATTATAGCAGGTATGAGTTGTTTAATTTTAACGTCCAACCGCTGTGTCGTTCTACCTATATAGTCGCATCCACAACTACATTTGAAATGGTAAATAACAGAATTAATAAGGTGTGGGGTAGAATATCTTTACACATAGATGGAAGTACGGACTTAGTTTGAAAAAACAACACGAACGTTGGCTGCAAAATAACACTCACGTGAACTCCATGAAATACGCTTGGCGAAGGATTCACTAATCCTACCCAACCACGGTAAACGAAGATAGACCGGACATTTACCCACTATAGCAGGTTTGATTTTATTGAACCTGGCATTCTTATCTAGAATAAGCGATTGAACAATGTTCAACGGATAACCATTGTTCACAAAGATTTCAGTTAAACAACTGATTTCATCTTTCAAGGTGTTATTAGAACAAATCATTAATGACCTATGAGTCAAGGTCCTAATCAAATTGATCTTTCGTTTACCGTGGTTGGGTAGGATTAATGAATCCTTCGCCAAGCGTATTTCATGTCGTTCACGTGAGTGTTATTTTGCAGCCAACGTTCGTATTGGAGACGTTGTACATCAGGTCCGGGCGGCCTGCTCTTTGTAAACAAAGAGATTGTTTGCTTAGACTTGCTGTGCTGCGCTTATGATGAGAGGGGACGAAAACGGTCGACTGGTGTTTTTGTTTTTGTTTTAAATCTATCATGGTCTGTAATATAAATTTTCTTGCTTTTTATGCCATAATACGTTTCTGTACTGTTTCAAACACACACACACATAAATATATATATATATATATATATATATATATATATATATATATATATATATATATATATATATATATAATTATTTATTTAAAAAATTATAACATAAATATGTTATAAAATCTCTACAAAAATAGCCATTTTGTTTCAACACCCCCGGTGTCTTATCAAGTGATTATGTTGAATGTAAAATAAATAGTTTTAAAAGTTTCAAATTAATTAACGATACTTCGCAAGCGGAAAATGTTGTTACAAAAGCTAGAATGACCAATCAAAATACAAGTATAAGAAAATTCAAAAAGCTTGACAACGAAGTCATGTTATAATAGCTATCCAGATCTTTAAAATACGGGTAATATTAAAAAAGAATTTATTCTAACCAATAATTATTAAATTATATGATAAAATTTGATATTAGAATTAAAAATTACCAATTTTAAAATCAAAATTTAATCACTATTAAGTTTAAAATTATAAAATTGCTGAGGAGAAAAAAAGAAATACATATGATATTCAATTTATTTCTTCATTGAAAATACGTTAGAATAGATGCTGATATGCCATCCGGTCCTCTTACAATATATATATATATATATATATATATATATATATATATATATATATATATATATATCATAATATAAAAACTTCGTAAGTGGTAAGGGCATTTTTAATAAAATATTAAAAATATAGACCATGGAGAGAGTTCAATATATCAAAATACAGAGCAATATCAAAAAACTCTACATCCTTAAAGACTTCGATAAAAAATTTATTTCACATAGATAACTGCTTTACTTAATAAATTGTATCTATAAAAATAACGTAAAAACAAAAAGCTATATTAAATAATTGCCTCACTTAATCGATTTCATAATATATATATATATATATATATATATATGTATGTGTTTATATAATTTTAGTTGAATTGTAAAGCAGATGGCAATCATTACGCAGAAATGAAAGATGTCAGTGTCATCACTCCTATATTTAAGGCCAATGAAAATATATTTCTGTAGTTCATTTTCATGTGAAAAAACTAACAAACAAACTAATAATAATTAAACAATAATAAAATACTAATAAGAGAAAATAAATGATACATGAGGATTTGTAGCAGAGTAACTAATGTCATTCCAGTATAGGGCATATACTTGAACTAAGTTCCACCCCGAAACTTTGCCGTATAAACTGCAGGTTTGCTCAGTGTGTGTTAAAGAAATACACACGCGCCTCAACAGCTGCACATGTTTGTAAAGTATCAGGCATGCTGAAGTTGCGAGATCACACTGTCTTGCTCTGTGCTTTCAAGTCAAATAAGCTCTGATCATGGACATTTAATTCCCGACCTTTTAGAAATTGTGAATTAATGACTACATATGATAATTCTGTTACATAATGAAGGAAGCTGGATGTTAGAAATGTTGCCATGCAAAGGCTTTTTTTCAAACAGTATTTCTCGACCATGCAGATCCAATTCCCCATTCCTTATAGGTGACATTTTATCTGTGAAATAAGAAATAAATAGATCCCATATTAGGAATAATTTTGATAAAGGATACAATTAATCGTTTATAAAAGACTACCACTGAAAGTGCACCATCAGTGGTTGGTTCATGGTTAAGATGGTAAGTGGCATGTTGGGCTAGCTTAAATATTCTTCCAAGCATTCAAAAATTGCCAGGCCTTTTCGTTCCAAGAGGGAATTATTGTGAACAAAACCCGTCAATAATTTGACATGAGGTTTAACTGAAGATCTCATTATATTCTATTCTCATGAGAATCCTTGAATTATGAAATGTTAATTCATCAGAATGAATAAAAAGCCTACCCTACATATTCAGCCATTTTATCAATAAGTTTTTGTATCTTATTTGTACTGAAACACTAACATTTAAAAACAGAAGTTGCCTTTTTAATTACTGTTTGAATAATCTTGTTTAACTATTCATATTATAAATCCTTCCGTAGTTTTCTTTGCTCTGTTATGAAGCTGTTAAAACTCCATGATAATCAGCCTGAACAGGTGCTTTAACAAATAACAAATGTAGTTCGTTTTTTAGCTTTAACATCCAAAGTTCTAAAAACATGAAAATGTTTAGATATCAACATGAATTCTGATCAATATTCAGAGTAACTTTCATATTGGAGGCATGTTTCAAATATTTGTTTAAATCTTGTCGATACTCCCGATTAGAAAATAACTGGCATCATTATTGTTCGGTTTAAAGTTGAACTTAAATAAATAATCCAACAATAAATACAGTTGAGTATTTTAAATTTAAACTATAAGTAAAATCAATAGTTAAATCACGTCAAACAAAACAAATATTTACTTTAAACAAGAAACGCTTTGATTTGCTCAAGTCTTTTGCTGTGAAAGTTAATAGGAGAAATATTATTTTCCTTTAACGGCTTGCATCTGATTGAAAATTTATGAGAAAACAAATTTTAGCCATTGCAACGTAATTTCAAGCATATTTAAACCGTTTTAATTTCACTGCTAACATTTGGCAGTCTACTGAAACATGTGATTATGGCAAATTTGACGCTTCTGTATCGACAACTGTTTTCGATCACAAATAGACCCCGAGTAATTTCCGATTCTCTGGGGTCGATATCAGCCATATTGTTCTATATTATCCAATATGAAACAAATTACATTCTTATTTTTTTCTACACTGGTCGTACGTGCAACCAGATAAAATTAATCTTTTGTACTTTTTATTTTCTTGAAACACATCATTCGATTTACTCCCTGGGATTTACCATAGGTCACGAATCTTAGTGAAACTGCTGTGCAATATTTTGTGCTGTGACAATTTTCTTGTTTAAAGCCCTCGCCAACATTCGGTAAAGATGTTACATTATTTTGTGACGTGGTAAAAAGTTTGTGAAATCTCTCGAGAATGCAAATTATGACAATTTATTAAGGAGGAGAGATACAACATAAGATTTCACCCAGAAAGAAGAGACATAACTGAATATTTATGTCGTGACAAAACACTAAAACTTGTTATAAAACTAGAAAGGCTAATTCAGACTTCTGTCTAAGTTTCTGTGCAGGTGAGGCCCATACAAAGGTTAGAGGTGTGCAACAAATTTTAAAATAGACAAAATAGAGGACTAAGCAGTTATAAATTATCTGCAATAGAAAGGTAGCACGCTCAAGGGCATGGTACAAGCACTTTTTATGGACTCCCCTTCCTATGCAATTGTGAAGAAGTGGGTTGCGGAATTCGAGAGTGGCAGGGATAGCACAGAAGATGACCCTCGGTCAGGTTGTGCACAAACCTCAATTATTGATGCACGATTTGTTGCCATTCACCGTATTTTTTTCAGCAGATAGCTAATTCCATAGACATTAGTTCTTGTTCGGTCCATTCTATATTAACTGAGATCTTGGGGATGAGCAAGCTGTCTGAAAGATGGATCCCAGGAAAGGAGAGGCCAGAGAAGAAGCTTAAATGCGTTGACAATACCGGTACACCCTTCCAGGCTTACCCTGAGAATTTCTACTGCAGATTAGTAACTCATGATGAAACCTGGGTTCACCACTTTGTATGCGAATCAAAGATTCAAAGCAAACAGTGGAAACACTCCGGTTCTCCACTCACGAAAAAGTCCAAGCAGACAACGTCTGTTGTCAAGGCGATGACCTCTGATTTTTTGGGGGTTCTGAAGGCGTAATCCTGATAGACTATATGGAAAAGGGAAAATGTATTAATGGGTCGTACTCTGCATCAGAATTTATACAACTTAAGGAAACAATCAAGTCGAAAGGCAGAGTGAAGCTGAGTTCTGGTGTGCTCTTGCCCCAGGATTACGAGCCCGTTTACACTGTTCAGCTTGCAGTAGCTAAAGCAGCCAACTGTGGCTTTGTATTGCTACCCCATCCCACGTACTCACCAGATTTAACTCCATCTGATTTCTTCCTATGATTTCATATGTGCCCATCGTACGCATGACAAGCCTAACCGACTATAGCAGCAGGAAATGTGCTACCTCTACGATCACACACACACACACACACACACACACACACACATACACGTGTGTCCGCAATTTCCATCATTTTCCAGTTGAAATTTCTAGATGTAACTGGAAGTTCTATGGTAACAGTTTCATCTCCCGCACTAATCACTTATGAAAGTCCCTTCCAGGTTTCTTCAAAAATTTAAATGCAATGTCAATTAAGATCTTTTGTATCCTTGACTACTGTTCCGTTATTGTCCTCTCTCTTTCATAATATTCATCCTTTTTTCTTTCTGAGTAACCACCTTGAGTTTTAATGTCTTTAGTTCATTGCTTGGAGTGAAATGATTAAAAAGAAGATGGCTTTTAGTCTTTGTAGTCAGTTAATAGTGCCACAATCATGGCATATATGTTAATCTGTGGTGGCTGATAAGACGCTGCTAAGTGAATGAGAATGTTAAAATGATGCGCATGCCGCGCAATATTACGTTTCGTTATCGTCAATTAAACCTTTGTCCCATATATATATATATATATATGTGTGTGTGTGTGTGTGTGTGTGTGTGTGTGTGTGTGTAAAATAGATAGGTTAGTTAATGAAAAAAGGACAAACAAAAGGGTACAAGGATAATCAGTACGATAAACATTTATTGAATATTTTTTATTAACCATGACAGAAATGAAGCATAGAGAAAAGGTTTTAAGTTCGGAATTTTCGGACACGCATGTGTCCTTCATCAACGGACCGAGAAATAAACAGAGAAATGGGAATTACTCATCGACGGATGTTTTTTTAGATGGTGTTTTTTTCTGGTGGAAATCATATTGTTAGCAAAACTCCGATCTCTGTCTGAATCCTCGGTGTGCGAAACATTTTATATAGCTGTCGTATGTGATGAAAGAAATTAAAATAAATAATAATAATAATAATAATAATAATTGTGTCCAGAAATTCTGATTTTTAACATTTCCCTTATCTTGTTGCGATTTTGTCTAAAAGTCCCAATAATATACATTTATTCTCCGATCCTGACGATATTGAGGTCTTCAAGTTTCCGTTCAACCATTACTTTTCATAAACATCATCGCAATTTCCACTCCTTACATCCTCTTCTTACAATAAACTCATTTAGTAACCGTCTAACTTGAGTCGCTGTTCACTGTTGCATTGGACGAACAATTAATCAACAGAAAAATGACGTGGTATGTAAGATTCCGTCTCATGATACATAAACCCTCTACATTCGCATGTTTTCAGTATAGCCTTCTACTGACGACCCCGAAAGGCGACATTCAGACAAATATGAATAGTGGAATAATTGCTAGGTGAATTGGGATAATGTTACATTGAATTGGACTAAACCACCATTGTCATAGGCAGGCTCTTGATTTCGTTAATATTAAATAGGTGGAAACTACCCGAGAAGTCTCGTATATATTAACATCTTAACATATTAGCTGTGTCTGATTCAAGGTTACTAGATAAGAGTTCCCAATGAGGATATAATTCACTGCCCTATTGAATGAAAAATCGAGTTTGTCGTTGGTTACTAAGTGTGATTTAGTTTAAAATAAAACATAGCTGTGGTCGAAGTGATTGATATGAATGTTGTCTTATCCTTTCAGGTTGCGGGCGATCATGTCTTTCCACAGCTTCCTATGCTTTGTCAATCTTGACAATGTTTGCATTTTACTATATCTCCCACCCTTATTTCTTGCATTTGATAACGCAAGTTCCATAGGTTAGTTACTCGTTTTTTCCCTTTCACCCTCATGTCCTGTGTGTTTTAAATTCTCCAAGACTTCTTTTCTCGTTATCTGCTGTAGAAATATCAAATTGTCCTTTCTGATTGGTTTTATCCATTTACCTTGAAGCTTTATTGTTGCTAGCCTGCGTTTATTGTATTATCAGGATCCTACTGTACAACAATGTATATCTAACCGCATGCCACCTTCTCATCTGTGAAGGAAATGTCCAGCAATCACTTACATATAGCAGGATTGATATCACATAGAAGTTGAGAATTTTCTTTGTTTCCAAAGAAATTTTCCTGATTCTGTTTTTTTTTTATTTTTATTTTTTAAGGTTTTGGAAAACATCTTGTGCGTACCCAATAAGCTTTTGGCTTTGCCTGTCACATTTTCCATCGACAAATTTAAATTTCGGCACTGGCTGGATTTGAACGTCGAAGGTCTTATCTCGCAACTTGGTTTGTTCTTCTTGCTAACGATCACACATTCTCTTCTTTCTCCTTTCTTATAGCTGCCATTTACTATCTTGTGTAGGCGTTCTGCAGGAGTTAATTTCATTGTCTCTGTAGCAGCTTTTGTCATCCTCGTTTGTTATGCTGTTAAGGTTGTGCCCACTAATAATTCATTTACAGCAGGTATCTATGGCGGATAATTACGACGTTTATACTGTGAATGGTATAAGGTCATACAAGTGGGGAACTGAAGCAAAGTTTTGTCTCATTAGTGAGCTGTTCGTTTGTAATGATGAATTAATCCGTATTTGCCAGTTAAATTATTGTCTAAATAACGTCACAAAATCATCCTCAGTTTAAATATAGAAGACGTTTCTTACAAAGCTTTTGGTTGTCTGAAAGTTACTACCTGAAAAGAAAGACAATGAATTAAAATATATGTCTTCATTTATACTATTTACATTGGTTCTATAGCCCTCTTCTGTGTTGTTACCACAACATTTCGGCCGTTGTCCCCTCGGACCCTCATCAAGTTCATATCGATCCCGTTAACCTAAAGGTAATTCTGAATTGAACCCTTTATTTAATCTACAAGGATAGTCTCTTCCCGTTCCACCAGTCATGTTTGGATATCTCATGTAATTCTTATTTTTAATACTTCCCATTTATTTTTCACTGAATCCAGCTACACACCACCCGGCCCAGTGATTGAACTCACAATTATGATGTCACCAATTTTACGAAACAATGTTTTAGTCCACTAGACTATTATTTGTGGAGAATTTCGGAGCCTTAAACCTAACCTGCCTGATGATTAGTGCTGCTGCCACAGCTAGTTATGTTTGAATGCCCTTCCTGGGGCCTTTGTTACAGCCGCTCTTGTTGAAATATTCTTTTCTTGGTTTTCTTTAAATTTTGATCCGTTGTCCGTTGAAAGTCACCCTCCCATTAGCAGATTATTATTTGTCTACGACGGTTCTTTCTTATATTTCGTCTAGGTTAAGCCGGCATAAACATAGAACGGTAAAGTACACAATTTGCTTCCAAGTTAATAACAGTTTGTTTAAAAACTAGGCCCCAATCATTTTACTACTTGTTGACCCAAAACAATGTTAAGAGCCACTCAAGGTAGAGAGATACTGAAAGAAGTTGTAGAATGTACGAAGGAGGTAAGAAGTGCAGATTATGAGGATATGTAGGATAGACAACGGTTGACCCTAGACTTGAATTGGTTAAGATGGTAGTGATTCGGAAAGCATCTCAGTATCAATGATTTCATAGTCGGCTTATCCACATAGTACTTACGTACCAATTCCAATCTGAATTAATGCTTCAAGTGAGAGTTAAACTCAGTAAGAACAGCTTGGAATACTGCATTTTGAACTGATTTACTTCACGTTTTAAATACCGTATTTTATATGATATTTAATACTCCCCATTTAAAGCTAATATTACAACTATTAAGAAAGATGCCTTTCAAAAGCTAAACAAAGTATTAAGAAACAGGAACATTTCTTTAGAAATAAAAATAAAGATGTGACGTGAAAACCCGAAGGCCCATTGGGATACGAAAAGATGCTTTCCAAATGAATTAAGAAGCCAGATAATTTCGTTAGAAACAAAGAAAAGCGTACTGAAATCTTATGTTGTATCTCTCCTCCTATATAGCAGTGAATAATGGACAATCTCTTTGAAGATGAAGAAGAGACTTGAAGTAACAGAAATGCGGTTCCACAAAAGTAGGCTAAGAATACTATCAGCCGAACAGATAAGCAATAACAATGTTTTAAGGAAAACAAAACAAAAAGGACACTTATAATTAATATCAGGCAGTTGAAATTTCTAGGGCACTTAATGTGGAAAGAAGGCTTGGTAAATTTGATACTCACTAAACAAAATGAAGGCAAGAAGGAGAGAGGAAAGCAACGTATAATCTAACCCGGGAGTTTTTGCAAATGGATGGTTTAACAAAAAAAACTTATTTAGAGTTAGAAAGTGCAGGAAATAGTGGAGGAACATGATCACCCACGTCCTGAAATCGTACGACAAGAAGCAGAAGGTATTACAATTACTTGTTAGTCCTTGGCGCCTGAGTATCGCTTACAAGAACCGGGTATATTTTATGTGTCATTTTTAAGGAAAAATTGTAGTGTTATATTCCGCTTAGGTCAATAATTATATATCTATACAATTTTGCTACTTAAACGAACTAGGAGTGAAAGAATAGTTATTTAATTAGGCATGATAGCGCGGAGCACCTGGATGTGTCAATCTTATTTATCTCTAATGAGTCTCATCTCAAACATTTTGGCTTGGGATAACTGTGATATTTAAACTTTACCCAGTTCAAGCTTCATAAAAGGGGAGCCGTTTCGCCATTTAGTGGCAGACCATCTGGGTCAGCACACCAAGGAATGAACGTAAACTCTCTTCGTCTTCACCATTTTCCAAAGTTTAGTAACTGCCGCTCAATCTCGTTTTTGAATCAAAGGTATAAGATAAATGATTCGTGTAGGCGTTTTTCTTCGTTCGAGATTCTCCGTAGCTAGAGTCATTTTCGATCACGCCATCAGGCCGAGAAGCTCCTAATTAGCAACTGACTCAAGGCGTAACTCTTCATAATTTATTTCCTCAGAAATGTGCACAATGATTTTTAATATTACTGTATTTAGCAGAAATCTTGAATTTTGTTTTCTTGCATTGTATACTTATATTTGTACAAAAACGACTGAAAGGTACCGAGGTGAAGTTTTTATTTAAATTTATTCGTGTTCTTGTATGATTTTTCTTTTTTGGACATACATTATGTAGAACTTGTCCGAAAGTTCTGTGTCTACGAGCGCTTTGGGCTATTATTTTAGCCATCATGAAGGATGATTATATATTTTTTACTTTTAATTGAATGCAGGGATTGTTTTATGTATGTATCTAGAGTTATAAGAATGTTTTATTTTCCAAACAGTCAGAAGATTTTCCTTTTTTTTCTTATTAATAATGCTTTCATTATTTTTAGCCTTTTTTTACATGTGGATGAAGCTATTAACAACGAATATCTTGAACATGGATTTTGGTAGGTCCCTGTGTGTATTGAAATGAGACCTAATTCAATTATAATCAGAGATGCCTTCTTAGCCATTTTGTAGTATATTCAATATAATTATTCTTGAATTTGGTTTTTCTTAAGGCACATGTAAATTCATAAATAATCTGTAATTTGGATCTTTTAGGTGAGTTACTGTTGTTGACGATGAGGTTAGCTGTTTCAATTTTTATATAGCAACTACTTTCTTATTAAATATGAAAGCTAGCCAAATTTAAGAAATTTTATTAGTTCGAAGTAGTAAAAGATTTTGTGTCTAAGCCAAAAAATAATACTATTGTCCAGTGCCTGAATCTATGATACGCCAACATGCATCTATGAGACATACCCCGCTCCACACTTTACTGCTAAATCTCAATTTCCATAAGGTAGTACTCATATGAAATAAAAATATTAACTATATGCAATATTGAATCTTATGCAGTATAGGTGAACATTTCAACTAGAAAAATTGAAAATAAATACTGTACTGACAAATAATCAATTATCTACCCATAAGATCTAGGAGGTATAAAAAGTACCCTGTTAAATCCGTCAGCAGACAAGTAGTTAGAGTAAAGTGCAATAAAGCTTTGGTATAAATTTATTCCTGGTTCTTACTACAAATACAACCTATCTAAATACAAGTTAGAGGCATGCCATAATAGATTATTCCATCAAGAATGTTTGGCGGCAACTTTTAACATCAACTTAAGATTTTCTTGTTAAAAAATAGAATAGTTTTAATTAACATTATGGATAAAAAATAATGAAGTTTTTTATAGCGTTCTTTTAGAGCCTTAGCATGAGCAAACAATTCACGGATTTGGACGGAAAAAAAACCCCAAATGACGTTACAGTAACGTCTGGCATTGAGATTTGTATCCGGATGAGGCGGGAACAGTTCAAAATTCTAATTTAAAAATAACTGAAAAAATGGGGGATATCAAATGTTTTTAATTTATATTCAGTTTAAAGTAACACAAAATCGTTGTGAATTTATTTGTTTTTGTTTTAAATTGAATTTACGATATCTCCAAAACTTTGTGAATTGAGGAAATCAATTTTATTTCTTCAAAATGCCAAAGAATTAGAATTAAACTGAAAAATTTCATAACATGATGTTTTGAAGCTCTGTAGAGTTTATGATTTGAAGAACTCCGAATTTCACCCCAAATCAGTCTTTTGGCAGGAATTGGACTTATAGCCCGAATCATATTTTGAAGTTATATCAGTGAATTGAGAAATTCAAATTTATTTCTTCAGACTAATTATTGATGTTTTCTAGGCAGAACCAGAGGATCCTTCTATAGTTTATCCAGGGAACTAATTTCATGCCAAGCATTCTATATCACTATTGAGCGATAAGTAGCAACGAGGACTCTGCATTTCTCGAAAAGTATATTTAAGTTTCGTTTTGGCTTATTCATTTTATATTGCCCATTGATAAAACAATGATTTAAAACGGTTTCTCATATTAATATTGTGAACTAAAGGTTCGATTCCTGTCAGCATAAATATTTTCTTTATTAAGATTTCCAATATAAATGCTGGTAATCATGAGCTTTACTCTAGACAAAAGTGATATCTACTGAAACATCTCTACTATATGACGTTTATATTTTTGGATTAAAAATCCATAAAATATTTTAAAAGTTACATTTAAGAATATTGATGAAGGAAATGAAAAAAAAATGGCAATGAATTTAAACATTTATACGAAAATGAAAAATTATAATCGAAAATAAAAATAAGAAAATGACTGAAATCAGGAGATTTTTTTTTAATTTTGTGAAAATGAAAAATGACCGATAAGAAAGAGGGCTGTCTTCTTGTGACTGAATTAGAAGAAAGATTACATGAAAATGACTGAAAGATACACTAAAATTGCTGAATGCTGCCAAACTTGTTAAAAAAAATTTATTTGCGTCTGCAATCTTGAAAATATCAAAGTCTGAGCAAAAAAGAAAAAAAAAGAAAAAAGAATTCCACATGTCTAAGACTAATCCAACGGGATAATCAAGACCGTTTCCCGCAATTCACTAAGTCTCAGAGATGGCTGTCAGTCATCTGAACAAAGGAAAAGAAACGATGTTCCAATCGAAAGAACCGGTTGTCGATGTTTGTCGCTTTATTAACCTGGGAGAAAATTCAAATACAGCAGCAAATAAGAAAGTAATATTGGCTTCGAATATTTGTCTGGAAAGATTCATGCTGGAAGAGAATCGAAAAATTTTCTACAAGATTTTCATTCTTCATCGGTGTTTATTTTTTTAATTTCTCTTTCGTCTGTGCCGAGAAACACTTTCAGTTTCAAACATTTTATCCTCAACATTTGCAAACTCTCCCCCATGATTCTTTTACATCCTAATTTATATAATGCAAGGTTAGTGTGCCTACACATGCGATTGCTTCAAGCCGGGATCGAAATCCAACCAATATGACATCAGTCCGAGACACGCAGCGAAGAAAGGGAATTTGTAACACCTTATATATGAGATATAAGCATTACCGACTACCAGACTGCTCAATTCATACCGAAGAGCTATATATATATATATATATATATATATATATATATATATATATATATATATATATATATATATATATATATATATATATATAAAGTAGACATAGTAGTCAACACTTAGAGGCGACAGTCTGTTTCATGCTACATGCAATCGACAGGCCACGTGTGCACACGTGGCCTGACGATTTCATCTAGCATGAAACAGACTTTCGCCTCTAAGTGTTGACTACTATGTTCACTTTTCTATTTACACACGCTCTATCTCTGATATTGAGCACTTTATTCCATAAATATAGCACACCTTAAGACTATATTTCTTTATATATATATATATATATATATATATATATATATATATATATATATATATATATATATATATAATTTTTTCGAAAATTATAACATAAATATGTTATAAAATCACTATAAAAATAGCCATTTTGCTTTGCATTCAGCACCATCACTTGAAAAAACACCAGACGTGTTGAAAAAAAAAATGGAATTTTTGTAGTGATTTTAAACATATTTATGTTATAATTTTCGAATAAATTATATTTGCTGTACTCTGTATTGAGCACTCTTTTAAGAATAGTACTTTTGGGGGTTATTAGATTTTTTTCCAATTGTCATTTTATACCATATATATATATATATATATATATATATATATATATATATATATATATATATATATATATATGGTATAAAATGACAATTGGAAAAAAATCTTAGACTTTTTCAAGACAAAAATGAAGTCGAAATATTTTTGTTGTTATAGTTACATTAAAACACACAAATTTAAAAAGATAGACGCTTCTGTCTAAGCCTTTTTTCTGGTTAATGTAAATTACCTTTATAGTGAGGGATTATATCTTTTTCCATGTCGACAATATTTTAAATTTCACTACATATCTATATCTATATATCTATATCTATATCTATATCTATATATCTATATCTATATCTATATCTATATCTATATCTATATATATATATATATATATATATATATATATATATATATATGTGTGTGTGTATATTTATGCATTCTTTTCCTCACCGGTAGCACGATTCAGAATTTCATGCACAAAGCTGAATAGAGACGGAAATTACTTGCTTTAAAATAGAACTTATTTTAAATACTTAATAGCACTGTTAAACTACCTTGAGCTCTATTTATCAAGACCAACACTCAATGTGAGATTATCTTAAATATATATATATATTCATAAGAATGTTTTTTACTAAACTGGTTACTAAAAAATACAGGATGTTAGAACCGTTATTTGGTTCAATATATGGCACCCGTCGGTCTAAAAACAGTGGATCTCCGCCCCAAATTTATGCTTCACCTGCTAATGACAGCATAGCATTTGTTATGGCTTTACAGGCTCACACGAGAGTGACAATGCCAATGGCAACGAATGCTTTTGATGTCGCTTTCCCCCCTTTAAACTATTAAAAAAACTAGCCAGTAAGACGCACAGAGAAAAATGTTTAATGAAAATTACGTTGTGCTTTTTAGACTATGGTATAATAATAAAGGTGGTCTAAAAAGGAAATCGGATCCCTATTATATAATCGCCTGTTTATGTATATATATATAGATATATATATATATATCACTTGAGTTTTGTCTAGTTTAAGTGTATATCAGCGCTATTGTTTAATCTGTTACCAATACTTGATCGCGAAATGATCCTCTTTTAATAGCTCATTAGTTTATAATCTCGATTGATCATCAATGATTTAATCAGATGAAATGAAATTTGCTCTTGAAATCGATCTGTCGCTTGTTCTATATTTGATTTCGTGTAAATCTAAGCATTGCCAAGATTTTTATTAAATTGTCGAAGATAACAGCGTTAGCTACCTATTAATAATTACTGAGCTGGTTTCTAAATGCATCAGCACCACAGCAACTTAAGATGCTATTCTTTTAACGGTAGACTCACAAGGAAAACTGAAATAATTATTAGAAAATGTAGCAACGAAAAACAAAAATGGACTCACTATAAACTTGAAACCTAAAGTCTTAACGTACTAGTGTAAGTATATCATTGTCGGAACCTCTAATTAACGAGAAAGTCTTAAGAAAAAGAGGAACAACAAGAGAATGTATACTTACAATCAGAACAAGAGAGTTGCAAATTCAATCTCTTCTTCATTTATGAAGAAATCGTTCAGCATCCACTGCCATATAAGATTATGCATTGTACAGCAGTTCAAACGTTTTATTTTGTTCATATTTTCCGACTTCGGATTTCTGTGACATTTTCCGACACATTTTCTGTTACTACAATACTAATCATTACAATGTTAGTTTCCATGTTTAACAGAAATCGATCATAAACGAAAATGACATGTTCATCATTAATTCATCATACGTAAAGATCTAAAACTCATGAAATATTGAAATGAAGTTCATATATATATATATATATATATATATATATATATTATCTCAGGATCATATTCTTATTCAGATGATCTTAGCCCTCTCTAAACATCTAAATTTCTTTCCTGGAGTAACAAAGTGCCTCAGAGGTTTCCCGTACGATTTCATTTTTAAGTCTTTGTTCACTTCTCTTTAAAGTCTTATAGCTGAAACTCCTCTCTCATGTGCCAAACGTCTTATGGATTGAGTTGGATCTTTTCTTATTGATCTTTTTAACTCTAATTTGAAATGATGATCCCTCTTCTTGTTGTGACATCTTGTTCTAATTTTCCTCTCTAATGCTTCCTCTTTTTAAAAGTCATTCATCCTTCTCTTTATGGTACTTGAAAGTACTTTGAAGCTGGAAGTCAGAGTTGAATGTTGGTAGCATTACTGAAGTCCTAAATGATCTTTTTCCTCCCATATTGCTCAGTTGGGAAAACAGTCTGTCTGACACAAACGATTTTAATCTGTTTTCTTTCTAGTTGAATAGCTCAAAGGATATTCCAGTGATTCTTACAACAAATGGTATCATGATGGCTAAACGTCTTATTTGGAAACCTGAAAAAGAAACTCAATTAGTTTGGTAGATAATTAGATATTAAACAATTTGTGGGATGGATAATTATACTGTTACACCATTTAGAGAATTTTGGTGTTACACCTAGTATATATATATGAAGGGTTGTTGCCCATTTCTATGTAGTGCATACATCTGGTCTATTTCTAGTCTATTAGTAGAGCTGAATCATGTTTATGCTAGAAATATAGTGAAATGGATTGTTAAAGCTGAATTGGTTATTTGGTGTTAAAGGAACACAATGTTGAATATCAGATTGGCGCACAACAATTTTTTTCCATTTCATTTGACTTGAAACCCTAAACAAAGTTAAATGAATTTCAATAATATACAAAACTTTAACTTTCGAAACACCTGTTGCAAATCGACTAAGAGACGAATGTTTCTTACTCGAACGTTTCTCTGCTAAAATAATCATCCAATGCCATTTGTATGGCATCATTTTTTGATTTTGGCAGTTCTCTATCACGTCAGGCTATTTTCTTTATCAGTCGCCTATAAAAGAAAAACTTCTTGTTTTCAAATCTTTGTCGTCGAAAATTATTTTTTACAAATCATCTAAAAGTTCTGAAAAAATAGGAAATACTTTTGTGAAAAGAATAATTTTTCGAAAACATTCGTATTATATCGGCTATAAGAAGTATAAAACTTTTGGGAACAATCCTCACTTTATTTTTTATACATCTTTAGTGCAGGTAGTGTAAGGGTTATCGACGCTAAAAGTGAAATTAGGCAAACGGTTTAATATCTGAAATAAGTCTGAATTCTTCACTTCACACTTATATCCATAGAGAGACTGGCGCACTAGATCAATTAGTACTGAATAGTCGGTTCAATCGTCTTTGCTAACCACAATCATTATTAATATCTATAAATATATAAAAAATCAACTGATCAAGGACAAATTGATGAGTAAGACTCGAAACGTTCTCCTCCTAAATTTCAGTCAGTCAGTTAAATGCCATACGTGATACGCGATTGAGCATTTATGTCTTTTTTGATTAATGACTAGGCAGAAGATTTTCCACATTAGTTTGCAACGCCTTATTCAAGAGGCTGCTTGCCAACTAAGTCTATAGGACCTATTTTGTCCTGCTATTCAACCCATAGCTTGAGGAGATGAGATGATTTCTTACTTTTCCCAAGGGTATTTGCACATAAGAGAATAGAACGACCTTGACTGGAATTCAAACTTGTCTCTTCAAGATCTCAATTCCGAGTCGGTATCCATTTCATCCCGAATTTAGAAAATCGATTATTTTCAATTATTAGGAATTAAGATAAGCGAAAATCAGAATATAGATTCATTAAATGTAAAAGTCGCAATAAATAAATTTACTCCTAACAGTTGCATAGGGAATAAAGGTAAATAACCAGTAATAAAAGGTGTTAAAACTTACTTGATGGTTGAGAGAGTTGCGTTTTCCACACGGAACCCAAGGCAGGAGGTGGCTTGGTTCAAACAATAAATTTCTTCTGGTGATGGTGTAGTTCCAGTAGTAAATTAGGGTTTACAGAGTACAGATTCTAGCTTTACCCCTGATCGGTTCTGATGTCAGAGTTTAACCCTTCCCTAAACTGGTTGCCAATCAAGGCAAGAAAGCCTAATGTATGCGTCTATTTAAACTATAGCTGTGGTAAAAAGAAATAAATTCCTAGCGTTCACAAATACATTTGTGCGAAAATCGAACCAGTCACTTCCAATTTTAGCGCCGATAACCGATACGCTACATTCGAGTCAAATATAGCGGTTAATAAAAATGTCAAACATTCAGTTTCAAAGTAAGCAGATCGCTTGCAATTTGAAAGGTTGGGCATCATTATCTGCCTAATTTCGTCAAAAATCAATGAACTAAATATCAATAGTAAATCAATATATGCCCCTAACCCTAATGTTGTGTGATGCTGTGTCCGGTTAAAAAGTCCCAGGTTTCAGATGCCAATTTTGAAGACAAGTAGATCTTCCCTCTTGGATAATTAGCGTCACGCCATTTTTTTCTTTCCCGCCTTCTGTCTAATGCCATGGCAAATTTAGCTTAATAAATATCAGTAAAAAAAGCTTTCTCTCTAAGTATCAGGCTTATGATAAATACAGTTAAGAAAAAAAAATTAAATACGAACAAAAATTAACCTACAAAACAAAAGGATACGACCTTTAAGAATGAAGGGTAGGGTTACTATTTCTGATGTCTTCAAAGTTTTTTCCTTCTTCAAACGCCTCGGCTTAATTAGACGATCGCAAAGTATTTTACCATTCTTCAAATCATGCTTCGGTGCAGTAGCCATTATAGGCTATGGGATCTAATTATACCAATGATGTCTCCGATGATATGACCCTTTTTGCAAGACTCAATTAAGTTAACGAAATCTTCAAGCCTCTAATCCATGGCGTTTAAGGTTGTTATAAAAATTAAAAAGGAAAATTTCACGACTCTTAATGAACGTCTAATCAATACTGAGACATTTTTTTGCGCTAAATGATCAAGAGAAAAAGAATTGAGGTGATTTCCTTTGACTAGCGAACTTTCTTCTTTCTTGTAATATTCCTATGGAACAGCAGATTTAGATATCGTATATTTTCAATTTTTTTAAGTGAATAACTTAACTAGATTGTGTATATATAGGAATTTATCTTGCGATGAGAAATTTGGCGCCTTTATATTTGTCCTCATTTTGGTTGTTATATTCACAACGTTTCAGTCGTACACTCCGGTCTTCTTCAGGTGCATGTCATACTCGATAAACGTTGATATTTTATACAGTGCATGGACTCTGATTGTTTATATTTCAGTTAATATGGTAAGGGGAGATAAAACCATATCAGTTAATAATTACAACTTTGTGTCACTTCGGTGCATATCGTCACATGGCCTTGTGGATTAAATTATGAATTAGCATATATCTGGCTCCAAGGCAATTGAACGTTCAATTCCTGAGTCAGGAAATATAGATAAGACATTTAAGTTAAGAAATTTACGCATAAACAATTTTTATTAAAATTGTTCTGTTATTGACATTTCCTACCAAAAGAAATATTTAAATACTGATAGAATAAAAGAATAGAATGTAAATAGAATAAATGAATAGAACAGAAAGAAAATATAAGAAGAGAATGGAACGAGAATAAAAGAATGGAATGGAAAGAGAATAAAAAAAACAAAAAACAGAAAGGAATAAAAGAATGAATGTAGAATGAATAAAAGAATGAATACAGAATATAAGAATAGAATGCAAATTTTATATAATAATGGAATGGAAAGTAAAAAAAAAAAAAAAAGACTGTCATAGAAAGAGAACAACAGAATGGGACGGAATGATATGAGAATAAAAGAATGGAATGAAATAAGAATAAAAGAATGGAATGTAAAGAGATTAAACGAATAAAATGGAAAGCGAATACAATTTGACGTGTATAATATCACCGTTGGAATCCATATTAAAACATTTTTGAAGCTTTATGGAATCGCTTATAAAATCCTTCATCCCTTTGAATATCTTGTTCGAATTTTAATAAATACAGTTTTTATTATCTGTTTATATTTCTGAGATGAGGTATTGTAACTATTTATATTATTAACATTGTTCCGACAGTTGTCCTCATTTTTATTGTCATTTTCACAACGCTCCGACATTGTCCAGGTGAGCCAAACACTTTATTTCGTCCACCGGCGTAGATTGCTCTAGTTCCACGTACTATGCATCTTCCGGATATCTCAGCTTAAGTTTCAGTTATTTCCCTTTCGTAACTGAACTCTAAGTTTTTGTTCACTTGTGCCAGATATCGAGCTCATAACTCATTTAGGTCAAGTCACTGGATTACTTCAACTAAGATTTTTTCCACTGAGCCACGGAATTAGAACAATTATCAAAGATGAGGAAAATAGTCCGAACAATCTAAATAAGGTGAATCTTCTATTGCTTTAGATGAAGCTTATTTAATTTCATTTGCCTGGGACATGTAGTTACTCAGATATTCACATTTTAAAATATGTCAGTGTTTTTGCCACACCTTCTAGTTTATTTTCTCAAATTAGGCAACGGAATTTATATACTTAGTCTTCAACTGTAAAATCTTATATCTGTATCGATCCCAGGTATCACATCCCCCAAAAAATTAACAATTGCTTAAACGCATTAATTGTATTTGTTTATGAATGAGATTACCTTTTTTGTTACTGTAGTGTAGTGTTACTGACTCACGGGAAGTAGTATCCACTCAACTGCCTCATGGCTAATAGCTGTATCTATTTGTAGTCTTTGTCACTTCCTATGTAAATAAGTCACCTCATCTCCCTGTATCGAAGAGATTTTATTCCCTTAGTTTAGCTGGTACTACTGTGAGTAATTGTAGCTTCACTATCTTTCTTCCTCTCCCTAAGAGATTGTTTAGATGTGAGAGATTGTGATTTTGTTTTTTTCATAGGAGTTTTCCTACAACGATTGTTTACCTTCAGGGTTTATTTTATTCTTGATTACTGTGTCTAGTTCGTCTTTCTCTGACATGACGCTTTTCGTCTTCCATACTTTCAGACTCACTATACATTTCTTCATCGCTATCTTGTTGCAATCTAACTTGCTCTGCATACACTAATATCACATTACCAATTTTTTTTCAGTATCTTAGTGTTTTGTCCACTTTGCATTATGAATCTTGTAGAAAAGATTCACTATTCTACTTGTACCATATTTTTTTTGTTGGTAACACAGGACATGGTCAATGGGGCTATAATTTGTTTACCTATGAAGACGGACGGGCTTTTCGATCTTTCAAACATGTGGTATTGTCCTATAACTTAGCAACAATCTAGGAAGAAATATTTCCATCTTTTTATTCCGTTGTACACATATTTTCAATCCATTTTATAAAGTTTTCACCATTCTTTCTGCTAATCCGATTGTTTGCAGATGATACGGGCTGGGTATAATGATTTGCATTCAATTTTGTTCAACCATTGGGATAGTTTCTCGTCATGGAACTCTGGGAATTTTCGGAATTTATTTCTTCAAAATATAATCCTTAACGCTTGTATCACTGTCGAACTTCTTTTTTTGGAGTCCTGTATTATGAAACGAATCTACCAGTATAAGTAATAATTTTCATCCATTAACATGGATATGATCCATGTGTCTTTAGGACATGTATATGATTTGGTCTTTCTAAATTTTCTTCTTTCAATGTACATTTTACACCTTTTTACGCATTCTTCTACATCTGTAGAATAGCCTGGCCACCATGCCTTTAGCCTTAATCTCCTTTGTGTAGATGTTATTCCACAATGAAAATCGTCATGTATAATTTTCATAATTTTACTACTTTGCGTTGCTGGTGAAATGACTACGTCTCTACTACAAATTACACCCTTTTCTATGGTTATTTTGAATCTCTTTAAAACGAATTGCTGCCCGTGAGCAATTATTCAACTTTTCTACTGCTGGCTTCTTTGCCAGAACAGCTTCTTTTCTCCAAATAAATTGGACATTCTTTTTTCTTAGCGGCAAAAGGTTCTGTCAAATTGGCGTATCGTTCTACATATCGATTAATATTAATCATAAGAATAGTTCTAATTCTTTTTATTTTTTAAGTATTTCAACTTTTAATATTTTGTCAATTAACGATTGATCTGGTGATATGCCTACCTTATATATGGAATATTCAAAAAAATGATATATTTTTAGGGATGTACACATATTTCTTTATTAATCCAGTGTTTTTTAAATTTACTATAAACCATACTGGCTTTCCATTTTAAATCTTTGTCGTTAATAGCACCAATACAAGTACCATTCTGGTAGTATATTGTATTCTTTATAGATCTTTAGATTTGTTAATAAGAATATTTCCCTGAGAATTTCCATAGGCATTTCAGTTTTGCCTCAAAATCAACTATGTTTTGAATTCAAGGATCCAATGTAGATATTTTTTTTAGAAGAAAACGCCTTCAAGAAAAATAATTCATGCTGTTGATTTGTGCATATGATACCAAAGATATTTTGTTAATTAATATTTTCAGAGTAAAAGTTCAAGGGGAATGCTGCGAGATATGTTGGCAAAAGAAAGTAAGAAGAATTATGCGTTCCTTGCAGAAAATACATTGGTTTTCTTTCTTAAAAGAACAGAAAAAAAAACTGAAACAAAATTATAATATTTTACCCCAATTGCATTCTAGAAAAATCGATGAATGCCATGCGTTTTATTTATATCCCGATACACTCGCCCACCGTGTTAATCATAGATTTGCATATATTTGGACTTGGAATAAGATCTTTTCAAAATTGTGTGGTTTATTGTAATATATATATATATATATATATATATATATATATATATATATATATATATATATATATATATAAGTAAAAAGAAAGAACAGTAAGATATATAATCCGGTGTTCTTATAGATATTTTTATTTTTACAAAATAGTGCTCAATATAAATTTACAGAGCATTAATATTAATTATAATATTAATAAAATATGTTTTGTCGCTACACAGTTCTAATCATTTTTCAAAAATGGAAGCTAAAAGATTAGAATTTAATTTTGTAATTAAATTAAATTCATTAATTCCATTTCATCTTCAAGAGAATTTTGGAGTAAATTTACAGGGTTTTAAAGGCACGGCAAAAATCATAATTTACAGTTTCCAAGGATACAGAGAAATCCATTCATCCAGACAAGGGTTGGTTGCGTGTTCATTTTATTAACTCTCTCTCTCTCTCTCTCTATATATATATATATATATATATATATAGCATAATGTGAAGCCACGTATACTTTCTTAATATGTATACAAGAAAGAGTGATGCTGGGATTTTTAATTTTTTTTTATATAATATAACCGATTTCATTTAGATTCTTTTTCTTTTTGTTTCCATCAATTTGTTAGCCGATATCCAACGCTGGGATAACAGAAAATTCTGGCCGAAATGTTGAAATATTTTTATAGGCAAATTTACTGTAGGAGACTTTGCCTTCAAGGCACTCTCTAGATATTTTCGTCGAATTGTTTTCTCCTCTGAGGAGAGTAGCATTGTTATGTTAAAATTCATATCAGTCTAGATAGATTGATGAACTAATTCATTTGATGTATTGTTTAGTAAAATGTCCCTTTTATGTTTATATAATCTTTTATTTAGATTACTTGATATTTCTCCGATATATTTTTATGACACTTATTACAGGCGATGGAGTAAAATTCTACTTCACGTTTTAGCTTATTGTTTTCTTTAGTGTTGACTAGGCCTTTTACTGTTTTGGATGTAGTAGTAAAAACTTTTATGTTGCGTTTAAATAAACTCTTTTCGATTATAGATGTGATGGAATCAGTAGGCAAGATAACATTTTTTTTAATCATTGGGTTTCTCAAAAAAGCCGTTTTTTGTTTGGGAATATTTTATAGGCCTCTTATTTCAAATTGAATATAAAATAATTAGTGTAGTGGAGATATTTGAAAGCGTTTTCAATGTATTTCTCGTCGCGTAAATAATCCAAGTTTAATATTCTTATAGCTCTTAGTTAGAATCGGATGATTATGGCGGATTTTATTTTGTTGTTATGATTGGAACAGAAATTTATTCGATCGTTTTTTGGTTGATTTCCGATGGAAATTTTAAATTGTTTAGTTAATGCGGTATCACTTGATATCTATGGAGTGTAATGAATTGTGTCCTAGCATTTCGTATGTAAATTCCATTATGTGTTCGACCTTGTTTAGTTTATCTACTAGGTTAGGTAAATCAGTATCACAAGGTTATATAAGTAGAGCATCATCAATATAACGAATGTGTGTTGACTCTTTGGGCATAATGTTTTGGAAAAGATCGGATTAGAGAAATTGAAGGCATGTGCTTTTTTAGGAGATTTCGGCATTTTTAGATTGGGAAGTTGGTGTAGGGGTATTTTATATCTAGGGTGAACATGTGTTTGTCGGCTATGTTCATTACTCTTAGATCTAGGTTGACTGAGTTCTTTATGTCAGATGAACTGATAAGGACTCTAAATGAAAGTCATACCAACATAACAAAATTAGTCCGATGAAGTCCTTAAAGACGAAACGCGATACACACACACACACACACATATATATATATATATATATATATATATATATATATATATATATATATATGTCTATTTATTTTAATTTTAATCCTCTCAAATTCACGGATCAATTTCTTAATGCCGTTATTAAACTAATTAGAAGAAGCCGTAGTTATTTTCATTCCTTTTATTTTAAAACAAAAACTTCCAATGTAAGTGGAAAAGTGATTTCTATGTCGATGGGTCTACATATGCACACAAAGCTAAGTGGAGGCTGTGAATTTTTAATTCATTTTTTTTTAAATATATGTGGATCGGACATACAGTCAATTGAAATTCTTGATATCAAAATATATTATTCTACCAACCCACTCTATCAAAACTACAATTGAAAATAATTTCTCTAAGCTCAACAGAAAATTTGTTACAACTACTTAATTAATACAAAACAAAATAGTTTACTTAAAACTTGTAGGATACATTTACTCTTTCGCCTGTGATAATTGCCACAAGGAATACAAAGGAGAAATCTCGGTGACTTTGGAGGAAAATTATATGAACACAAGATTGATCTTTAACTGTAGCGATTTCTCACACATCATTGGGAAATAAATAGATAGATTCTTTTTTTAAGCCAGTTTAATGACCTGGGTTTCCTAGGAATCTTGTCTCCAACCTATTTTTGAGTTAATTTAATGACCAGAATTTTTCAGGCATCTTGTATCCGGTCCGCCTTTGAATTGGCAAACATAAAATTCTATCAATGTCCTTAGATAATCATAAAAGTAGAGTCCTTTGAAAAACTGACGACGCAAAAGCTGAATGGGTAGTCTCCTTTTCCTGAACACAAGGTGAACACTTGACTGGTGACGGTATTCATATAATGAATCAGTCAGTAAGGAAGTCAGCAGAAGCGAGAAAAGGAACAGCAGTGAGTAAGCCAGCTGTAACGGAGACGGTTAGGCAGTGGGTCCTTAACGAATGATACTCTAATTAAAAATGAATTCAGTTTACTAAGAACATCTACAAAAATGGATTTCAATGCTGAATCCTCCATAGTAAATTTACGTTCAGAATTTGGCATCAGACATGATTCACGCTTGGGGTATCATTTAACTTTCGATGCATGAATGACGAGGTTGACATATCTATCTTTGTACACTGTCTGCCAACTTTCCCTTCGTGCGCATATATAGTCACATAGGCTTATAATCTTACGATTATGTAGTAAAGAGCTATGGTTGGTGGGCTGATTCTGTTTAGTGGCATATCAGACTCTATGGATAATTTAATACGGAACACAATTTTGAACACAATTTCATGGTTTATACTAAATTAACGCAATTATATGCCTTCAAATAAAAAAAATGTATTCTTGGTCATTTTGCTATAAAATTTAATGTTGGTAATTCTACAATACCTTGTATTTGTTTGAAATTTTACGATACATATTGTTGGTAGTTTTTCATATAAAAATTTTATTGGTGGTATTTTGACCATAAAAATGTATTTTTATACTTAGATAGGATTTTGTTTGTTGAGGGTTCATTATTGCTCATAACTGGGATCCAAACAGGTACTACCACCCCGAGTCATGTTGGACCTAGGAACAACAGTAATTACAAGGTGGTTCCCTGTTTCTTCAAAACCACCAGTCTCCCGTTCAGAGGCCTTGCTGCAAGGTTGTAGTTTATCGTCATACCAGGATATCCTAAAAGACGAAGTGCATCACGCGAAGCCATTTTCCACTTTGTCATAAGTTTTCCTGAATTTTCCTTCATGTACAGGGGTTTATGTATCATTTCCCTTATATATATATATATATATATATATATATATATATATATATATATAGTGGTAGAATCTCCGACTGACACCAATTCAGTCGGGTTTCGATCCTATTAGAGGCAACCGGATGTCTAGCCACACTGATGAGCTGTGGAACAGCGAAACAGTCTGTCTGTGGATGGTGTTATATATATATATACATATATATATATATATATATTTGTGTGTGTGTGTGTTAGGTCTGAAGTTATGCAAATCACCTAAACTTCCATAACTGAAATTAGGTTTGAAAATTGTTGTCAAATTTCAAACGATTTAAACTTCACAGCAAAGCTTGAGCTAAAGTTTTAGTTTGTTTTAATATGTTTTATTAAAGTCATTCTATTTAAAACTACAGTCTGAATTTATTAGGAATATTAAACTAATATTAGTATAAGGCCACTTAAAACTAATAAAAACTATTTTTCCATAATATATGTAAAAGCATAATATAATAGAAAGACTGTAACACATGCTGAGAAACAGAAAACAAAAATAGCATTGAGTCGGGGAATGTCCACATTGGCGACATCGAATAATTTTCACAGAGAACATCGAATACTAAAGAGGCCTTTTGAAAATATATATAAGTTGAGAACTAGAAGCTAAGGCAAACGACAAAAAGAACTTGTCTCCTCACCGGGAAAGTAAACTAAATTGAATAATAGCGAAGGAATCAATGTTGAACAGTGCTTATATTTTCGAACAGGCTAGAATGGAGGGAATCAAGAAGGGCAAAACGTGTATATACTACGCAAATTGGGATCTGTCAAGAAATCTTCCAGGTAGATCCCTCTTAGTAAAGCAAACGTTTTAAAGCATCAAATTGGCCAAGAAATACATGAAAATTGACTTTTCTAAAGTAATTTTCCTGGAAAAATCGGGTGATAGTCAATGGACCTAATGGATGGGACAAAGGGTGGATTTTATCCGATGCAGATGCGCCTATAGCTAGGGAGGCAGAAAAGAGATGTTAGTATGATAATATGGACAGGGATTATCGACCAAGCCATTAAGCCATTCAAAGTAGATGAAGGTGTCAAAGTGAACAGTGGTAACTATTGTGATTTCCTGGCCAAGACTTCCTTTGAATGATAAAAGTCCCAGCCTCGCAGCTTCAAAGTGAAGTGTGTATTTACGTATGTCAATGCTCATTCTCATATATCTAAGGTTACCTGTAAATCTTTTGAACATGAAAGGTTTACAGAAGAGAAGTTAATGGAATGGCCACCATCAAGTCCCGATCTGAATCCGATCTGAATCCGATCAAAAATCTGGTCACTTGTGAAGATGAAATTATCTGAAAGTGGCAAATATTATGAAAGGCAAAGTAGGCTTATGGAAATCAATTAAAACGACCATGTCAGAAATTGAACCTACTGAAGTAGAAAAAAAAAAAAAAATTAAAATCAACGGATAATAGATATCTGGCTCTTATTGAAAATTAAGATGTAAACGACTCGAACATTTAGCAGATATGTTTGTCATTTATTCTTTTATAGTCGATCAATTGTTGATTATTTAATTACGTTATTGAAGTATAAAAATGATTTTATGATGTTTTACATAACAATTTCAGACTGTAATTTTTATAATCGATTCAATAAATTCAATAAAACTTTTTAATATATTATAATTAATGCACTAAAAAATTTTGTTCATCAATTATAATATATATAAAACACGAAAGGTTTATTCAAAATATGACATTATTTTCTGAACAATGCAAATGGTAAGAATGGCAAAAATAGATTTAATGACTTGCTGTCACTTGACCACAAGTGACAGACCCCAAATAATCCTGGTAGAAAATGAATCCCATATAAAAAGTTTCGTTGTAATATTCATTATTCTTTATACATGTGATTTGTTAGAAATATTTACCTGCATGCATTTATGCAAATTACTTCGGAAATATTCCCAGTTTTAAAAGCCTCGGGGTTTTTTTTATTCTGTTTAAAGTACTCATTATCCAAACCAACAATTCTCCCTCTTAAGCAAATCTCCTTGTTGAGAAAATTAAGAAGTACAGGGGCGCCCACAAGATTCAAATAAACTAATAATTAATGTTATTATATGTCAAATTTTTATAGAGAACGACTTTCGGAAGAATATTTTCTATCATGTCTTAAATTTGATGACAAATAAACATCTATATGATATCAATCAGGGGCACGGTGGAGTAATGGGTAGCGATTGGGATGGCGAAATCGGAGAGTCGAGTTTTAGTGGAAACCATTATATTCATTTTTATTCAATATCACACATTTTTGATTTTTCTTTATGATGGCGGCTTCTTAGCGTTTTTCATGATTTGGAAAGTGAGGATCGATCTCACTTTTCAGTTGTAATTGATAGAGGTGAAACATTTTAGGAAGTCGAAGTACACAGTCATTTATGAATGTTATTGCAGTATTTTGTTAAAGTTAAGATCAAATAACGAGGCAATAACAGGATTTCCATCGGTATTTTAGAGTCGTAGAATTCACAAAGAGCTTATTCAATCATTATCATTGGAGTTGTGATTCCTAGATGACTAAAATAGCCAAAGCTTTAACTGTTTTTCAAATAATAATAATAATAATAATAATAATAATAATAATAATACTTGAATATTTCTTTGTTTGCTTATAAAGAATATGTTTGATTCAGTAAATGAAAAAAACAAATTTTATTGACTGCGTAAAATATTTCAGTGAGAACTTTATAGTTTAAGAAAACATTTTGCTCGATATTTTGCATAACATTATGTATTCAATGGATACTGTGGATTCACCTACTCCGAAAGTTCAACTTTTGTGGATTTCAGTTTATTCCTGTCTTACAAGCACAGGTAACTTGTTCACTAAGAAAAATGCAAAGTAAAGATGAAGAATAGAAAGCTAATAACCGAGGAAGAAGTAAGGCGAAAATATGTGACGGTAAAAAAAGGACATCATTTTAAAAGTTAAAAGTGAGTTAATTCAATTAGAAGAGACTTAATTCGATTCCAGGTCTGTCACTTCATGATATGCATGGTATCATATAAGAGATAAAAAATCTTATTTCTGCTCACATATATGTTAACTTATTATTTAGTATGCTCAACTTAATTTTGAGGTTTGTAACCACATTAGAAATTGAGTTTGTCTTGAAAAACCATTTAAAAAAATTATATATTGCATATTGTTAAAGACAAACCCTCGAAAATTAGTCTTTCTTTTTTCTTTAAACGATTAATCTCAAAGAAGGCGATAATGCCACTAAGACTCAAAAAGTTACTGGTATTGTATGACCATAAAAAGGGTTTAAGAGGAACTAGAAACCTAATCCGAAACAGGAAAGAAAGAATAAATCTCGATTCATGTTCAAAATATGGAAAAGGAGTACGAACCGGGTGATAGGTGAACCTATCAACTATTTATATGGAAAAAAAAAGCAGAGAATAGGTCTTGTTGAAGAAAGTCCTTCATGGTTGCCATCGTTTTCAGGTCAAAATGGCTGAGAATTTGAAGTTTAAAAGGGCTCTTAGGAAAGGCGGTGTAGACTGAGTCCCAAAAGATATTCATTTGATCGATTTATTCGTTTTTTACGGATTATCAACTCACTGTAAATTATTGATCGTCATAAAAAATTAAATTGTAAGAATTTTTGAGATAATAATAATTTAGTGATACACATCTTTCTAATTAACCCATAGCTGGGGGAAGGTTGATTCATAACTATCCTAAGGTTTTTTTGCGCGTAATATAATGAACCCAACTGGAATTCGAACTCGGTTCTCCAATTAACAATTCCGAGCAATTACCTATTATACCACAAGCATCATTTTTTCATTTTCCTGACAGATATGCAGGGTACTTAAGTCAGTTTTGTAATACCATTTCAGCCTGACTCCCGGCTGAAGAGTCATTTGTGTGTGCACGAAGAGAAAGTCACTTTCAAGGCTCTCTTTCGTGTGTCACATTTTTTAATTGATTTCGTCCCACGCAAGGTATAAAAGCAACTAAGACGCAAGGGGTTAATGCCGTGTGGAAGAGTTAGAAACAGCAACATTAATAAAGTGCGAGAAGAAAAGAATAATTAGGAGGATATTAGATAGCGATTAATATTGCATTTAAATTTTTGCAGATTAATTGTGACTGGAAGGAACTGCCACAAGCGAGAAGTGCGAGAATATAAATAAAATTTACGGCTATGTCTAGCCAACTCAACTGTAAATTGGTGAAACCTCGATACCAGTCTAGTAATGCGCTTAAATTCAAAGAGTCTAGGTACCATAAAGAAGACCGATATTTATTTTGAAATAAAAACAAAGATGTGACACAAAGCCAAAAGAGAGAGTTGTGGAAAGGCTGGGAATGGGGAAAATACCGGAATATTTCTTACACCAGGACGACACATTCTTACCATTCTTACTTCATCAAGCATAATACCTTAGAATATCTATGAAGTTTTCATATGTACAATTCTTGTCTCTGGTTGGGGGATGGAAATAAAAAAATAGATTAAAAAACTAAACCCCAATGTGTAGTTACAATATAAGATAAGCTATTTACAAGAAACTAAACAAAAGTATCAATAATAACTTCCACCCCAACAATCTTTAATTGTGCCAGAAACATCAATTAACGGGACGAAATTATTACAGGAGTTTTTTTTTTTAAATATAATACACTCATTCGTCTAACCACTAACTGATATATTCTCCATCCATAATCATATGAATCTATTATTATTCTGAAAAGGGCTGTTTTGTAGTCACTGAACAGCAGTGTCCTGAAAATGACAGTTCTGTAGTCGCTGACGATTGCGTCTAGCATGAAACAGTCTATCGCCTCTGAATATTGACTTCAGTGTTCACTTTTATATTGATATATATACATATGTACATGTGTATGTATATATACGTATATTTAAAGATATGTTTTGTGGGACAAAATTTTTTGACTCCTATAAACACAAAAATAACGAGATTTCATGTGTCCCTTAATAATATGCATCCAGCTTTGAAATTTACACAAGAAAAGGAAGTTGCTTCTTCTCTTCCTTTTCTTGATGTTTTCGTTAACTGATCTTCGTCGGGTTTTGTTACTTCTGTTTATCGTAAACCAACGTTTACTGGTTTATATAGCCGTTGGGATTCTTTTTGTTCCATTAAATGTAAGTTAACTTAATTAAAACCCTTACCCATAGGGCTCTTATGATCTGTTCTAAAATTAATTTGGATGATGAACTTAGGTTTATTCCTACTACTCTCTGCAACAATGCCTATCCATTGGGCATTGTTCAAACAATAATTATGTCTATTGATTTTATACTGATCTTTTCCATTTGGCTAATCAGTTTTTTGATGTTAAGATGAAATTTATGAAGGAACAGTCGTAGTTTCTCTAACAAAATTAATTAAATATTTTACAAGATCATCTTCAGGGGTGAATTACAAATGCAATCATCCCAAAACATATAAACCTACTATTGTGCTGAAAAGCACAGTTTTGTAGACATTGAACAGCATTGTCCTTAAAATGACAGTTCTATATTCGTTGAAGAGCGTTGTTCTGAAAATGGCAGTTTTGTTGCCGTTGAAGAAGGATAACCCTAAAAATGAAATTAAAAATCGAGATCTCTAAATTGATATACCCACACTTTGAATGCGATTTAGAGAACTCGATATTTCAAAGTTCGCAGATCTTTCATCTACAAATTTCCTAAGGAGTTAAAAACCAAAGATGGAGACGTTTCATCTGTACGAAACCGTTAAAAACCATAACAAACGCTGAGTTCATCCAGCAAGTTCAGCAGACCATTGATGACAATCCCAGAAAATCCATGACGTCATTTGCGGAAGATTTCCATGTCTCAGAAGGAACAATCAGAGATTGTAAAATTCTTATGTGATGAGGAAAGTTCAATTTATATCATAAACAAAATGGCTTTATCAGATCTAGATGGTTCTTAAAGAAACTTAAAATTCAAGAAGATGATGTGACTTGGTTTTTTCTTAGACGTGGAGGACTTTGACCAAGATCAGATATTTAACTGAAAAAATGACAGTTACTTATGTGCTGACCTTTCTGAAATTCCAACAGGTATGCATACAAAATCTCCTGCAACTGTCATGGTTTTACAGTTGTCAGCAACGGATGGCTCCTTACTTCTTTCCAGAAGGCTTTAGAGTTAAAACTACTACCTACACCGATGTCATGTAAGCAGTTGCTAAGCCCCGGTTGACAGCGTACGCAATAAAAGGCTTTATGTATGCATGACTTTGCACAATTATACAAGGCTCATGTAACGTAATCCTGGATGTCTAAAAATTTCCATGATCACATAAGCCATAACATTTAACTTCCTAACTCCCCACATCTCAATCCATTGGATTACTACGTGTGGAGCGTTGTTGACAGGGAGGTCAATGAATACCCTCTTCATATCATCAAAGATTTTTTTTTCTTATCGATGTGCTGGTCATTTTTCGACCCAAATAAAAAATAAGGATCTTTCGAGTAGGTTTCTTTCTTTAATTCCAGTAGCTTAAACAACATACAGTTATTTTTCGCAAAGACCGTGTGCCATTCTGTGTGGAACTGTTTGACGCACTTCTTTAAATCAGTCTTCACTTCCCCAGAAACTGCAAAACAAAACCTGAAAAAATCAATTACAAAGTTACTCTTCAATATAGGACTAAGATTATTAATTAAACATAATCAACATACAATTACTCTGAAAAGATTTGCGGATAGAAAACGAGAGGCCATATTGGAAGTGTTAATCCTTGCTGGCGGAATTGAACTGCATATTTACATGCAAGCGTCATTAATTTAAACTCGGATTTGAGATTTCCATGCAAGTAGTAGGTTTGAATTGCTTCGGTTTATTTTGTTTTACGGCATATCAACCTCAATGGGTTATTTAAAGTTGACAATATTTTCTGGTAGGTTTCTATGAATAGAATACGTATTCTTGATAAGAAATCAGTTTTTATATTAGGTTTCATTGACGTATTTTGTAAAGAGGTTTTTTTTTGTCTTGATTTCAAATGTGTTGCTGGTAATTTTTTTTTCAAAAATATATTGCTGATATGTTTACATAAAAATCTATTTCTAGACTTTCATATTGTCTTGTCTCCAGTTTGGGCGTTAACTATTTGCCTATAGCTGGAACATTCAAGATGCTACCATCCTGTATCAGGATGGACCTGGCGATAACAGCAATTAAGAGGTGGTTGCACGCTCCTCAAAACATTCCGATCAGAGGTCTTGCTGTCGGATGTAGTTTATCGTCATACCCAGGATTGTCACATCTTTGCTCATTATGTGTCCGAGAGATTTTAAGAAATTTCCTTTTTGCTGAAATTTTCCTTAAATTTCCTCATTATACCCATGATCCGTCTATAGTATTCCCATGATTCTTCTAGGAGCAAGCATCTTCGTTGTTTCACATTTTTTCACATTGTTTCAAGTCTTCTCTTAGGAAGAGGAAATTATTCTCAATATGCGTATAGGAAATACACTTATCTGAAATGGTTGATTAATATAGAAGCTTTAAATAAATTATTTTGGTTTGACACTGCGACAATAACACTGGAGTCAATGGACGACTTGGGTTAATTACGCAATTTTCAATCTTTGTGTAGTTATAATTATCGATCGTTCATCCATGCAGTTCCGGTAGATGGCTCACAAGAATTATGGCAAAATCTCAACTCCTTTTTGCCGTTTGTGTTACACGTTCAATCAATCAGTTGATGGGTGGAAATTCTAGTTGGGAACTATTTCAATCAAAGACAAAAATCTAATGGTTTGAAATTTCGGTCTCAGCTTGAAATGACAGCACCAACATTTTTTTTTCTTGTTTCTCCTTTGTTTGGCATTGCGTCTTATTTTGCGTGAACAGTTTTTATTTCATTATTTTCAATTGATGGCACTTCAATTTTAAACTTTTTCTTTATATAATTCTTATTATTCTTTTTCTTTTGATTTTTCCCGTTTTTCTCTATTTCTTAAAAGCTATCAAGTTGATATGCTACCGTATTATAACTTCGACTATTTCGGAAGCGGAACAAAACTTATTGTCGAATATCGACAAAAATCATTTCTCTTTTTCTTTCTTACTATTTTTGGGGGAAAATAAATTTAAATTTAAATAAAGCAGTGATTGATGATTTTGAGTAAAGTTATGAATCCATTTATTTTCCTCCGACTACGGATTGGTTCAATAACAGATGTTAAATAATAGTTTCAGACTTTTATTTTTTAGTGGCCGCGTATTTGGCTCAGACCTTGTGAGGATGACCTTTAAGCTCAGATGGTAGACAAAATAGAGACGTTGATTTTGATAAGCTGAGCCGAATGTTAGAAACATAGAAAGGTTTTCAATGAGTTAAGTTTTACACGTCGGAGAATGCAGACGTGTTATTTTCGTATATGAAAACGGCTTCCCAATGGGATGGGATTGCAACTCCACCGGATAGATGTACACGTCGACGTGTTAATAAAATAGAAAGGTTTAAAATTTCTTTTGTTGAAGATCCCATTTTACCTGCGAACTAAAAACCAAATAGAGATCCCCCGGCCGAGAGAAGAAAAAGAGGAAGACAACTCCATTATGATCGCCTCAAGCCCGTCAATTAAGAGACTCTCAGAACCGGGGCGGGGGTATGCAATACAGAAAAGATGGACTAACTTTCGTTTAGGAGAAACAGATCTCTGATTTCAAAAACATGATGAAGGCAATGCGAAACAATTCTATTAAGTCTGTCAAGAACTAATGCAGGTAATACACAGGTAAGAAGAGAAATTAAATACGAATATTTCTCTGTTCTTTATCGTTAATACAGAACCAAATCCTTACGTTTTAGTGGACAAACATAAACAAATAAACAGTTTTAATATTACCTTCTGTACATAAATTACCATAAACAACATTTCCGGTTGGTGAAAAAAATTGTGGTCGGGTGAAATTGCCTATGTCATATAGAGAAATATCATTTAGAGAGATATATTCATTTCATTGTTAAGTGGGTGTATATGTGGTGTAATGAATAGCCCCATGGATATTGAACTCGGACAGACCAATTCCATTTCCGCTGGCGTTCATTGCATTCACTTGGGAAAAACAATGAATCACTCTACCCCCTAATTGTAGGTTTAAACAGTAGTACGTGTATCTGGAGAATCATTTTTATTTTCAAACTATTGCCAGCGCAATAGCAAAAAAGAATTACTTATTCATAAAATCTAGAATAGGTTTCGGTTTTATATAACTCAGAATTGGTTGATAATCCGTAAATATCATTGTTAGGGTAGAAGAGAAAAGATTCGTGGCTCCCAACTAAAATTAAATTATTCACATTTTTTCTAGTTAGCTTTATTTCTTTTCCCAGTTTTCTTAATCAATTTTACTGTTAAATAATTCAGCTTAAATCTCGCCAAATTGTAGCTGGCAGAATATAAAGATTTTAATGTTTTCTCACTCTTATGAGATAACTGCTCAATTGCAACTACATCTTCTTGACGGTAGCTATGATATCTTCTAATGGACTTATTTCTTCTTTTTTGCTACCACGCACTGCATTAAGTTGGTCACAGTGTACGAAGGAAAGATGCTTTCAATTATGCTGTAGCATTTAATTTCTATTACTTGCATTCTTCGCTGTGGTGTTCCTATTTGATTCTAAGATCCGCGGACATGCAGAAAGACTGAGAAGGCCAATATACATACATTAGGCTTGACTTTCATTTCAGTCAGGTGTTCCTGTCTTTTTCGATGATTTTTTAGCTTTGCGACATCTGTCATTTTCTGTCATCCACTTGAAATTACACGTATTCTAGAACCACAAAAAATAGCAAATAATCTCATAGAAAAAACTGGTAAAACTTGGACCTTCATTTAAAAAAAAAACGGAATGTCAAAATGAGTTTTTTTTCCTGACATCGCTATCATAAAGGGTGTTCTAATAACTGATTTTAAATGTGAATTAAGTTTAAGCGTTTAATAAATTTTTCTTTTCCTTTCAGATTTGGTGGATATTTGGGCGATATTATTTTTCACACAAAATTATCACGAGTTAGATAATATGATCCAATAGAGAAATAAATAAATTGTTACCAATAACACTGATTTATTTAAAGCTGACTTTGACCCGGCTTAATGAAACACACTTTATATATAATCCGTCTTATTGAAACATCCTTATATATAATCCGTCTTAATAGAAAACTCTTATTTATAATCCGTCTTAAGGAAACCCCCTTATATCTAATCCGTCTTAATGAAACACCCTTATATATATAATCCGTCTTAATGAAACACACTTTATTAACTACTTTCTCTCCTCGGCAAAGTTTATCGGTTTATAAAGGAATGATTAGAAATGTAAATAGGTTAATCTTATAAACCTACATCTTCCAGGCTGGCTCAAGGCATGTTGAAAGAGAGCGTTTGAAGATTTTCCCGCAGTAGGTTACCAATTCTTTTTGCGAAATTCTTTTAAGCGACTAGGCCACGACGAAGCTTTGAATAGTGCCTTTAAGCGAAATACTTTTCGCCAGAGAGTCTCAAAATTTCATATCTACTCAGTTATGTACACTTTAAATGTTATTTTTAGTAGATACGCATATTTGGGTAGACGTTCCATTTATTTATTAAATCGCATGTTTATTTATTTGAGTCTACCGTCCTGAATATTCAAGAAATCTTATTAAAGAAAAATATAAATATTCATAGGAACACTGATCACGGAAATAGTGTTGGAGCAGCGAGCGGAGTTGTAAGGTGGAAAATAATTTGTCACCCACAAGGACGCGGAAAGTGAAGACTGGGCAGCTCCTGCACACATATGGCAGCAATACTTTTATTTTCTAGCTGATTTGACTTTTGACAAAGGTATAGGATAGCAGAGGGAGTCAGGTACTTACTGGAGCGCTACAGGGAACCGACCATTTTTCCAGCATCCTTAGTGATGGATTGGATGTAAGTGTTCCACTTGAGCTTTGGGCAAAATTGAAGTCTCAATAGGCAGTCAAGGGACGAGGCCTCCCCCAGGAAGCTTATGTTCATAACAATTGGCGAAATCTCTAGATGGTTGAAGGTCACTAGTTGAATCAGATAAATTCAAAACACAGGAAGTATTTCCAGTCATGTTCTACAGTAACGGGTACCAGCCATATACAATGACGTTTTTTATGCATTATTATAATATGGAGACTATAATTATTTTTTATGTATATATATTGTTGTTTTGTAGAATGTAAATGGCTTCAATACGTTTTTGTCTTTTTTTGTTATTGTATGTAGGGATTAGAGTTATTTGTAACATGCTAAATTCCACTAAATATTAAAGCGGCAATTTATTGTAACTGGTTATGTATTTATATAGTATTAGGATATAATTATTTCTTGTCGCCAGAGGTTTGCAAGGAATGGCATTAAATTGACAGTAGCGATGGAGAATGCGTACAGAAATGTTTTCTAACCTATTCTCTCTACCGAGATAGCTCAGTAGTAGAAACTCCGACTGACATCAGATCGGTCGGGTTTCGGTCCTGGCATTAGGATGTGAAGTCATACTGAGGAGCTGTCATACAGCGAAACAGTAATCTCTGCGAGATATATATATATATATATATATATATATATATATATATTTATATATTTAGTTGCGTTGATGTGAGTTTGCGATCATCGGACAAACTAATATTTGTTTGTTTGACAATCTCATGAAACCCAGGGTCTCAAATTCACATCAACCCAACTAAATATGTTAGCTCTATCAGTGATATTGAGCGCTTTCTAATAAGTACCGCGCATATATAACTTATTTAAAAATTACATATATATATATATATATATATATACACGTTTGTGTGTATTTGCAGTATGTATAATACTATCCGGAAGAGAGGATGACGAGACAAAAAGGAAAATATATTAACGATTTGCTTCGACGAGAGCGTTTTCTCTTTGGCTTCCTCAGGTCAGAATAAAAGAAATGCAAAACTGTATTTGAGGAAAATAACTTGGGATATCTAACGATAAGTTAGTACCATACATCAAATTAAATTACATTACATTATCTCATCCAGTGTACAGATTCAAGCGAGTGTCAGTCTATTTGTTTGTTTTATCTATATCATTATTAGAGTCGGTTGATGTTATTAATTTTATATCAGTCTACCGAAAATAGATTGGATTTTTTTAATTTTATACTTCAATATCTCTGTTTTTGTTTGCATAGAATGTTTCCAAGCACCGACAAACTCGTGCATACGAGACAGTGGAAGCGAAAATCGCACCGCAGCTCATGCCATCACATATGATCACGCGAGAGTGAAAACGAGAAGTATTAACTATGGGAGGCCATTGGTATAAACCAATGGCTTCTGTTATTAATTATAGGTATTTAAGAATATTTGTGGAGATTTCATACTTTATTTTGTTCAGGTTAGGTTTCAACTGTTTTATGTATGTAGTTTCAAGAATTTTTAGTCTCTGTTTATTATTTTCATGTTTAAGTATAGTTGTGTTTTCAACGAGGATTTTCCGGAATTGTGTATGCGGCCATGCATATGATTTTTGTTTTGTCCGTGTATTGTTTAATATATTGTACTGTAATTGTCATCTTTGATAATGGTTTATGTAAGCCGAAAGCTTAGATAGGATTAAAATATAGGTATCAATATGGTGATTTTCTTTCATCTTTTAATCATAATGTTATTCAGCTTATCAGACGATATGAAAAAACTTGTCTATATTATTTAATGAAACATGCATCAATGAAAAATTGCTGCCTAAATACACACACACAATATATATATATATATATGAACACCGCAGAGATATTTAGATATTGTTCTGCAATGGTATTCTGCGGAACAACAATAAAAATACATTAGTGGCTCACTGTAATACAACTGACCATAGATTTGACGTGAAAAAAAAATCAGATTAAAAGATAACAGTATTCACTGAGAAGGAAATAAACTGAGATTGTGGTAATGTTGGAATAGTCAACAGAAATTTTAAGAGCGGGACCAGACGCTATATCTTCGGTCATCACAAAGACAATAATAATCACAATGCAGTGTACGAGCTAGTAGAGACACAATATATATATATATATATATATATATATATATATATATATATATATATATATATATATCCAGGTATAAGATAAGAAGGTATGGAGTATAAGCTGACAATCCGTAATATTAGTAGATTTTTATGTTATTTATTATAGGAGATTAAAACAAAAACATATTAAAAATCGCTGCTTTCGGGTTTCGGCACTAAGTTGTACTTCTTCAGGTGATGGTAAATAAATGCTAAGTAAACGATTATTTTTAATTTCAAAAGCAAAACATCCCCCTTTTTTCGAAAGATAAGAGAGGACGAGAAAACACAAAACCAGAATTAAAATGAGGCTTGTGGGTTTACCCTGATTAACCAATCAGATGTGAGGCCTACGCTAAATTCAAAATTAAGCTAAAAAGAATGTAAATTTAGATCATAGCATAATGTAGCACGAAATAGAATCCTAGACAAGGCCATTTGTGGCAGGCATGAAATTATTTCAAACTATAAGCGGGTGGCAACACTGTATCATAATTGTGAACAAATATGACTTGTTCAAGTTTCCATAAGAAGGTAAGGGGAGGGGTAGGCAGATAAAAAAGTAGAACTAATTGTAACATAGTTGAAAATTAAAAGGCTTCTTTTAAAAAACTAGTCAATACAATTAAACTGTTTAAATTAAAAAAAAAAGTGGAACATCCATAAAAGATGTTAATAATACCGTCTAGTCCAAATAATTAAAAAAATGGCTTTAATATATTACATGTGTATGGATGTATGCATCCACACGCTTGTGTGCGTACATGGGTATATATGAGGAAGCATAAACAAAATCAATTATGGCATCTCTACAAATATTCTTAAATGTCTATAATTGGTAACAGAAGCCATTGGTTTACAACATACTTCATACTTCTCCAATTCACTCTCGTCTGGTCATATGTGTCGTCATGAGATGCGGTGCGATTTTCGCTTCTAGCGTCTTATATGCACATGTTTATCGTTGGTTAGAAATCATCTATGTAAACAATGACAGACAATAATCACTGTCGTGTCCGTATATTGCTTAATATATTGTACAGTAATTGACATCTTTGATAATGACTTATGCAAGCCGAAAGTTTAGATTGTATTAAAAAAATATGGATCAGTATTGTGAATTTCTTTCTTCGTTCAACGATAATGTTATTAAACTTATCAGACGTTATGCAAAAAATTGACATAAAATAAATAGACAACACTTGTCTATATTATTTAATGAAACATGTATGAATATATATATATATATATATATATATACACACACACACAAATACTTGTGCATCTGTCTATATTTCTATTTATATATATATATATATATATATATATACACACACACACAAATAATTGTGCATCTGTCTATATATATATATATATATATATATATATATATATATATATATATATATATATATATATATATATATATATATATATATATATATATATATATATATATATATATATATATATATATAAGGACACATGGCACAGTGGATAAATAAATTGGTTAGATCCAGTGATAGGACCCAAAAGAGTGTGAGTTCAATATCCGGTTAAGGCAGTGGAGAACATTCAGTGGGAAATTAACAGGAGATAACTGACAACTGACAATCCATTAAAACATGACACGTGGAACTAGAACAGTCTACCCCAGTGAGCGAAATAAAGGGTTAAGTTCGACATTCTAACTACCTGAAGAAGGCCGAAGCGTACAACGGCCGAAACGTTGTAATAAATATGCCGACAAAGATTAGGACAATAGTCCGAATAATGTAAATACTTGTGTGTATGTATATATGTGTACAGGTATACATAAACCTGTTCTTTTATTGTTCTCTCTCCTTGATCGTATATTTTTCCCGATATTCTCTAACACACAGTAACCTCTAGTGGCTCTATTGCCTTGCTTGGGTTGAAATGATAAAAATTACAGAAAAATGACGCATGTTGAGAAATTATTTAAAAGTTAGAAAATAAATTTTAAATAACAAAACCCTTGTGGCCATATTCAGAACATAGAGGATTCTGAAGGGGAAATATTGTTGTGTATAATGTATGTATGTATGTATGTATGTATGTATGTATGTATGTGTGGATGTAAGCACGGACATATCTCGTATTCTCTCTCTCTCTCTCACACACACATACACACATACACACTCGTTCTCTATCTATATATAAAGAGAGATAGAAAGAGACAGAGTGTGTGTGTGTGTGTGTGAGAGAGAGAGAGAGAGCGAGCGATCGTTTCAATGAAATATTTTTCAGCTGAACTAAAGAAGCAATCATAGCTGGCAATAAACTGGGATTGTCGATCTCGGCAAATAACGTTCTTATTACAAATGACAAGTACTGTAATAGTTGTCCAAAATGTATGTCTTTAATTTTGAAAAAGGTCAGTGATAGGCTTGCAAGATTATATCACAGACTACAAAGAATCGTATGAAATATAATGTCATATTTCAAGCCTTTCGAAACAAATCAAACCTTCAGCAGTAAAGCACATGGATACCAAAAGAAGGCAATTCGACGGGGGTGGGGGCTGAAATGGAACTGTCAATAATATTTCTTATAAATTAGAGGTAATTGTTTGTTTTCATTCTGTTTCAGATGCGTTTGAGCGACCTGTAATAATGGAATATATATATATATATATATATATATATATATATATATATATATATATATATATATTATAAATTAATTGATTTAAAATATGGTTTTTCCGCTACACAGTTCTAACCATGTTTCAAAATGGATTATATATCTTACTGTTCTTTCTTTTTATTTCTATATACATACATACATGGTAAGCATAACGTAGGCCGTTCTTGGTTAAGCATCAAGGATAAACTTAAATACATTTTAAATGCTGCAAACAACCATATAGAGGAATTTGAAGTCGCTGTTGAAAACCGACCAACCTGGAGAAACACCCGTTGCTGAGGTATAAACTAACTTTGAAAAGAAGCGTCTCAACCATCTGAGAGAATTAGAAATTAATATTAAATCTCGGGCTAATACAGCTCATATGACAGTCAACCCTTCAGTATGCCCTTCGTGTGGATTGGTTTGCAAATCCCGTGCAGGATTATTGCTTCATACGAAACATAAACATAAAACTGAACTGAAAGACACTCATACGTCGAAAACTACGGGAAAGTACATCATATATATATATATATATATATATATATATATATATATATATATATATATATATATGTATATATGTATATATATATATATATAATAATAATAATCAAATAGAAAACATTAATGATTCATTTTGGATATAATTTATTTCATGAATATCTCTATATATTCATCTCTTCAGACAGGAAACTTTTTATCTAAAATATTTCGGACTGTAGAGATGAATATATTGAGATATTCATGAAATAAATTATAACCTTAGTGAATCTTTAAGGTTTTTTTCTTTATTATTATTATCATTATTATTATGCGTAGTAGTTTACATTGAGCTGACACTGGATTAATATCCTCCTTGGAATTATCCCTACCAGTCATAAATTGTTAATATATATATATATATATATATATATATATATATATATATAAACTTAATAATCAAACAAATCTTTTTACTCATAAGGTAAAAAAGGATTTGTTTGATTATTAATTATATTGGTCTGTATAAATTAAATAAACCACTCGAACTCTTTTTTGTGGATCAATTCTAATATTTTGATATTATTAGGATCCATTTTGATTATGTACAAACGAGTTTTTTACCACATACACACACACACACGCATATATATATATATATATATATATATATATATATATATATATATATATATATGATTGTTTCTACATTAAATTGAATAATGGATTGTGGTATTGAAAATATATTATATTTAGATTCTGTCGTCTTTCCCTCACCTTATTTGATATTTTAAGCTTTTAGTTTATTTTAAGCTTTTTTGGAGGTACGCCAGATATTTATTGTGATCAAGTACTCTCCATATGTCATTTAAGTTATCTAAAATAAAAATAAAAGACTTTACTTTTTTGATAGAAGAACATAAGGTGGGCTGTAGAAGATTTTTGATATTTTTTAGTATACAGGATCAGGTGTACTAAAAATGATTGTCTGGCCTGGTCGTCTAATTTCTTCTTGTATATGACGTTTACTTTCAGGATATGGGCGATCATGGCTCTCCACAACTTTCTCTCATTTGTTACTCTTAGTATTTTTTTGTATCTCTCCTAATCCCTATTCCATCAATCATTTGAACAAGCCCGTTAGGTTGATTATTTTCTTTGACGGCTTCGCTTTCAGTATTTTAAATCCCCTTTATTCATTATGTGCCCCAAATATTTGAAATATCTCTTTCTGATTCTATGTAGAAGTCGACATTTTGTTTTAGATTCCCTTAAACCTTTCTCGTTACTCACATCTTCAGTCTATGGTATTCTCAGCATCCTTCTGTAGAACCACATTTCTGTTTCCTCACGTCTCTTCATCGTCTGCTACATAGAGAACTACTGATATTATATAACAGTTTAATAATTGTTTCTGTGAAAATTTTCCTGTTTCATTTATTGTTTACAATGATGTTCACTCTGTACAAGGTCCAAGATCCACTCATGGTAGAGGTTTACAGATTAAGCACCACAGTTTATGAGAATATGTGAGGAAGATGACGGTTAACCGTAGACTTGAAAATGTTAAGACTGTAGTGATCGAGGAAGCATCCTCTTAGGAGCAGGTTCATGGGAAGAAGCTGCTCGAGTGAAACTTACATCTCACAAATGGAATACGAAGGGAATGTGGACGGTTCACTACTGTGAATGGTTGGTGTAAGTCGTGGAGGTTAGAACTTGGGGAAAGAAAGAATGTAATTGATCTAAACACTTTGCTTGGAAGTAGCGACAGAATAGCGACAGGCTAGCAGCATTCTGTCTGTTGGAAAGTGCTTTCTAGGTGGAAAATAATTAATCAGCCACAAGACATCGTATAAGTTGTTTTTTAGCCTGGGAAGTAAGACTGGTCAGCTGCTATCCATGTATATTTTTAAATCATTTCACCCTACTCAAAACGAGAATGCCACTAGTACGCAGGTGAATTACAGAGTGTGAAAGTGAGAGAAAAGACTGCGTATAGTGGGGATTGATGAAAGGATAAAAGATGAACGACTTTCAAGAAAATAGAAGATGCTGATTGCGTTACATTTTTTTGAAGGACTACATTTTTCAGTGAAGCAATTAAACAGGGTAAGAGCAAGGAAAGAAAATGTTGAAGTGGCGGTTTCATTTAATTATTTCAACAGTAAAATGACTTCCGAAACTAAAACGCCTAAATTCATGTATTCGGTGCCCAAGGAAAAAAGCTCGTCGAAGCAGTTGCCATGAAAATACTTGTAGATAACGCAAATTTGCTATTGAGTAAATGGTAGTGACATCTGCATAAATGCCTACTTGAGAATGCATGACATCACGAAGAATTGATGAAGATCAAAAACAACATAGGCTCCAGTATAGAGCATGGAGGGACACCTGTGTTAGTGTGAAAGGGTCTAAAAGCTTGCCCTTTCAAAACGACCTTCATTTCACGATTTGATAGGAATGATTGGTTTAAATTGAGCAGTCGTTCAGTAATACTGTAGCCCTGGACTTTACGTAGAAGAGTAGCGTGCTGAAACTTGTGAAACAACTTCGAGATATTTAGAGCCACAGCCCGAGCCTCGTTATTGTCAAGAGTTTGATATATATATTCACTGATGGTCGTTAAAACATCAGCAGTAGACCCGGCAAAACGGAAGTCATACTGTTAGTCAGACAGTAGCTCTTGAGAGCTAAGATGCTTAACCACTTCAGCATTAATTAAATCCTCGAATGCTTTGCCGAAAAGCGGTCGGGGTCTAATAGGCTGAATGTTAGAGGGAGTCAGAAGGTTAACCAGACTTCGGAAAAACAGGAAATACTGAAGCGAACTTCTAACAAGCTGGAAATCAGTGAGGCAATAATTGTAGATTTTGGAAAGAACCCGAGCCTATTCGGGGGCACGTTTGTTTAGGACGACGGCTGAGATCTCGTTATATCCATTTGCTGTATGAGAGTCTAATTTAGAAATTATGTCTTAGGGCAGTGATGGGGTTATGCGTATATCACTCAGTAGAGCCTCTGTTCGTGTGAAGAAACCAGGTGTGGGTGCTCCAAATGAGTTGAGTGTTGAGTTGGAAGAGGGTTTCCGAGAAAATCATTCAACCTTATCTGCTGTAGATGTTAGGACTTCGAACTGATTGAAAAACAAAGGAATTGATGATTTGCTGTTATTTAGCACCTACTTGCATAGTCGCCAATAATCTCTAGAACCCTACTTGCGAGATGTTATATGTTGTTTCATTCTATCAGCTAACCGTAATTTCGTTTCGTTGAGGACAAGCTTGCATTCATTACGAGCAGAGACAAAGAGACGTATGTTGCAATCAGACGTGTTGCTTTCGTACAGCCGGAAGAAGTGATTCCTGTGATCTTTAGCGGTCGAGCATGCAGTTGAGAACCAAGGAATGAACACGATTTGAGTTGGTATTTCCTTTGCTGGAATGAACGCATCAATGTCAGCTTTCACTAGAAGGAGACGTCAGGCGCGCATTTTTGAACAGGATGATTAAAAACACCAAGGAACGTCACGAAGGATATCACGGAACGAATACCAATCTACTCGTTGATAACAGAAAGGTATTCTGTTGGTAGGAAGTTCTTGGCTAGTGGTGGAGTAGAAAGAGATGTTTATAGACACTCCCACATGACCAGAGTTGTCAAGAGCTGCAAGGTACGAAATGAGTCTAGATCTCTTTTTAGCTATATGCCTATAGCTAAAAAGAGATCTAGAAGAAAAGCGTGTTCATCAGGGTTATTGGGGAAATCCTCCACTTCCGCGAGAGATTGAGAAAGTCAGGGTTTGAATGCCATCGTGGTCAGTGACAAAGTGCTTAAGCCACCCTGACCTGGTAGGCATTAAATCACCGAACACAAATATATTTGCAAACAGGTATTATCAAAAATACTATTTACCACGCAATTAAGGGGTTTAGGTGTTTTTTGTTGTTAATCTTTCTGATTCACATGGCCAAAAAAATACGACTATCTCTCACTTGTGATGGGTAGTGATGGTACGCGGGAGGAAGGGATAAGTTACTGGACGAGCTATATACTATTTTCCGGCTTCTGGTAAAGAAATTCGAGTTCCACTCAGATACGAAGAACAACCAATCAGCCACAAACGAAAAGCATTTGAAATGATATATATATATATATATATATATATATATATATATATATATATATATATATTGGATTGAGGAATCGGAGAGCCGAGTTCGAATTCCAGTCGAATCCATTACATTCACTTACGTGATAATACCCTCGGGAAAGGTATGAATCCTCTTCTTCTCCCTCCAGCTATGGGTAAAATAGCAGGACAGACTGGGTTCTATAGCCTTAAATGGCAACTGGTCTAGGAGAAGGACAGCTCTGAATTCAAAACCTGCGGATGGTCGTTTGGGAACCTTGTGGCATTCGGTGCACCAGGTCTCTGTATTCGTTCCTCCAAAAAGTGTCGATGGTCCTGCACGAGGCCTTCACCACTATGATCAAATCTCATGTGCCGGTGTCGGGCTGTCGGTTTCCTGGAAACTGATCTGCTTGACCCTCATACGTCGGATCTCGACGGGAGAGTCGATCATATATATATATATATATATATATATATATATAAAAGAAGTTGAATTAAAAAAATTAAGATGCAATCTCAATGTTTAAACTTAATATAAGTCCTAATATCCACTTTGTTGAAAAAAAAAACGTAAAAAAAATTTTCATTCAGCTTTTACCACTCAAAGTCAGAATCCTATTAAATCTAATATTGAGAATTGACAATAAATTAATGTCCAGGTACTTTATGCGGAAGTGCCCGTATGTACCTAAGTATATAGATACGTAATATATAATAAGTAGGATTTTTTCACCTGATGATGGCCTTGCTGGCCGAAACTAGCCGAGGAAACTAATTCAAATAATAAAACAAAATTAACTATACACAAACCAGTGTGCCTGGAATTTTTCAATATGTTTTATTGTTTAAAACATGTTATATATTATGAAATGGGCTAAGTCCAACAGTTACTTTAATATATTTATTGTTATACCTTAATTAAATAGACACAAATATTTAAGTAAATGCGGTGTTTATACGAGGCTCATTCAATAAATAAGGTGAATTTTTCGGTATAAGGACTTCTAATACAGATAGAAGCTTATTTTTTTTAATTTTTTGTTTTACTTCTTTTTCACATGGATTTAATTTCTTTTGCAGATTAAAAAAAAAAACCTTTGAGAATTTTGGCGATTAACAAAGATGGCCGACCAAGAAGCATGTTCCAGGATTGAACAGCGGTCAGTTATCAAGTTTTTGGTTGCTGAAGGGTGCAAGTCAGTTGAAATTCATAGGAGAATGTCAACTGTGTATGGCGCCACATGTTTCAGCCAAAAAATGTCTACAATAGGGGTAAATTGTTTAAAGAAGGACGGAGCAGTGTTGAGGATGAAGACATGCCAGGGAGGCCCACAGAAGTGAGGTCTCCTGAGGTGATCGAATCAGTCAATGACCATATTCAGTCTGACAGAAGAACTACTGTGAACTGCAGAGGCAGGTCAAGAAAGATATAAACAACAAACGCAGGGGTCATCAGTCAGAAGGAGTCATCTTGCATCATGACAACGCAATGCCCCACACAGCAGCCCAAACGATGCATACCATCAACGAGCTAGGCTGGGAACTGCTCCCTCATCCCTCTTACAGCCCAGACCTTGCCTCTTCAGACTTTCACCTGTTTGCTCCCTTGAAAGCGTTCACGAGAGGCACGACGTTTAAAAGTGACGATGAAGTCAAAAGTGTTGTGAGCGACTTGCTGAGACATCAGTCCAAAGATTTTTACACTGAGGGAATACGGAAGCTTGTGCACAGGTGGGAAAATTGTGTGACAGTGCTGGGAGACTAAGTTGAAAAATAAAAAAAAAGTAAGCTTCTATCTGTATTAGAAGTCCTTATACCGAAAAATTCACCTTATTTATTGAATGACCCTCGTAATAAAAAAACAGTATTAACAATATTTAACGTGTATATATATATATATATATATATATATATATATATATATATATATATATATATATATATATATATATATATCCTGGCTTGAACCGGCTTCTAATGCTCTGGAGTGAGCGGCTTAGGGATAGCAATCGTATCTCTGGGTGGCACTGTCATATATATATATATATATAAATATATATATATATATATATAAATATAAAAGTGAACATAGAAGTCAACACTTACAGGCGACAGTCTGTTTCATGCTATATCTATATATATATAGATATAGCATGAAACAGACTGTCGCCTCTAAGTGTTGACTTCTATGTTCACTTTTATATTTACACACGCTCTATCTCTGATATTGAGCACTTTATTCCATAAATATAGCACACCTTAAGACTATATTTCTTTATATATATATATATATATATATATATATATATATATATATATATATATATATATATATATATGTGTGTGTGTGTGTGTGCGCGCTTTTCCTTAGACATACGTATACACATATACGTATCCACATATAGATATACTCATGCACAAATACATGTAAAATATCGGAAACTTAAGTTTGGACTAATCGTCTTGAAAATTTATGTTCCTTTAGAAATCAACGTTACAACCATCCGTATCTCCTCGAGACATATGCCTTCCTCCTCCCCATTCCTAATCTAAGTAACTATCCTAAAACACAACTACTGCTCGTCTTGTTTTTCATTTCGTTTTTATTTTGATTCCTGGAAGAATTTTTGAATCCACTAATTGTTTTGAAAGCGCAAGATCTGGCGACGCGTAACTAAATTTAATTCGGTCTCGCGAAATATAAAATATTACCATGGCTTTCTGAAGTCTCCGATTTGCTAATTAATTATTACTTACTCTGTTTAGTTCATTGAGCTCTAGGGATTTATATCCTCCCTGGAATTATCCATAGGGATTAACAATTACCTTTATCTTATTACATATATATCATATACCTAGCTACCTGAAGATTGTGTGCAATGACATGAAACTTAAATAGTGGCTCGTCATTGCCAACCTAGTTATTGAATTAGTATTCAAATCCTCAGTCATTTTTATGGCATAGAGCACGTTTATGTCTGAAGACTAATTTTGGGTAGACTCTATTTAGATCAGCTTATTCAAACCTTGGAATTATATATATATATATATATATATATATATGTGTGTGTATAGACGTGCTGAGGCAATTATTAAGAGAAAAATAAAACAAAGAAGGAAGAGAAATAACGGTCTATATTTCTGAGATGAGGTATTATGTACAATATTTACATTATTCGGGTCCTCATCTTTGTCGCCACATTTATCACAAGAACACATGGCACATTGGATAAAGGCGTTAGTTAGATCCAGTGACAAGACCCAAAGAGTGTGATTTCAATAGCTAGTTAAGGCCGTGGAGAACTTGGAGAGGGGAATTAGCAGGAGATAACTGACAACTGACATCCATTAGACATGTGGAACTAGAACAGTCTACCTCAGTGAGCAAAATAAAGGGTTCAGTTTGACATTCCAACCACCTGAAGAAGGTCGAGACGTTGTAATAATAAATATGGCGACAATGATGAGGAGAATAGTGCGAATAATTTAAATAGTGAAGGGAAATAAATAAAGAAAAGAATAAAATTCGAAAATAGGATGCACAGAAGAGTGAAAAGGCCAAAAATCAAAAAAAAAAAAAAAGAAAAAAAGGTAGATGCAAGAAAATGACGAAAAAATGACAAAAAATTAAAGCTTTCATTTCAAAATATGCATTAAGACTGGCAGAGTCACCTTGTTGGATTCTTGAATGAATATTGTGTCAAGAAAGACTTGGTTAACTTTGAGGCCGAATGGTCTTGGGTAGGGGTATGCTCGGATCGCCAATGCGGAACTTCTATAACCGGCTTTTACATTTCTATATTTTTAAATGTCAGCAGTGTTTCATTTTTATCCTGAACTGTTTCTTTTAAACGTAGATACATAATAGCAGGAAAAGTCAGGTACTTATTGGAGTGGTATAGGGAACCAAACATTTTTCCAGCATCTTTAGCTATGGATCGTGTGTATCAGTTCCACCTGCGGTTTATATATATGCCAGGTGTAACAGCAACATTTTCCAATTTTTAGATTAAGCTCTGAACCACTGTATCTTACAATTATTTAAAGATAAAAGTTAATTATTATTAAAGATATTTCACTGGAATTCTTCGAGGTCATTATAACACTAGTGGATTCTACGTTAAGCAATAAAAATATATAATTACTCTCCAAGCTTAACTGAAGAATTGTGATGAAATGTATCCTAAACGAAAATGATATGTTCATCATTAATTAACCATCGATAAGAATAGGAAGTTTATGAAAGATTGCCCTAAAGTTCAAATAGATATATTATTCCATGATCATTTTCCATTCAAGATAATCTTCGCCCTCTCTAGCCTTCTATGTTTCTGCTCTGGAGTAAAAAGGTGCCTCAGAGGTTTAACGTATGATTTTATTTTTAAGTCTTTTTTCACTAATCTTTGGACTGTCATAACTGAAACTCCTCTCTCAGGTGCCAAATATGTCAGGCATTGAATTGAGTCCTTTCTAATCTATCTATTTACCTATAAGTTGAAATGATGATCCCGCTTGCTGTTTCGACCTTTTCATAGAGTTTGCCTCTCTACTGTTTTTTTAAAAATATTCACCGTTCTCGTGATGTTCTTGAATCGAATTTGAAGACAGAGCCTGTGTATGAATGTTCGTACCATTTGTGAAGGCCTGAATGATCTTTTTCCTCTCAACATTGCTCAGTATCGGAAGATATAGTGGAGCTGATACAAAATGATTTTAAACCTTTTCCTTTTTAACAGAATCTCTCAAAAGGGTTTTCATTGATTCTTATGAAAAAATATTGTCAACATGGGTAAAAGTCTTACCTGAAAACTTAGAAAAAAGAAACTCGATTCGTTAAGTGGATATTTAGTTATTACACATTTTACAATTATTCCATGCTGTTAAATAATTTGGAGAATTCTGCTATTATTTTTGTAATTTCTTTTCCTTTCTTACTTTCTCTAGGTGTTTCTTTTTTCTATTTGCTCTAAAACTTCGTCATTGCTCACATGTTCGGTCCATGGTATCCTCAGCATCTTTCTGTAGAGCCACATTTTTGTTGTTTCAAGTTTCACCTTTATATTTGAGATGGTCCGGCACTCACAGCAATGCGGGAGAGCAGATATCACAAAACAATTTAGTACTTTTTTCCGTGTTTCTAGCGAAATCTTTTAATACTTAGTATTCTGTTTAACTTGGGAGGCCTCTTTGGCTATTGCAATACGACTTCCGATTCCAGTGTCCTACATTCCGTCCTCTGTTAAAACATTTCCCTGATATTTAAACATACGTACTAGTTTGATTTTGGTATCTCCAACCTACAATGCGAATTCTGTCTTTTTGTTGGGGATATTTAATCCTTTCTTTCGCGTTTTCCTTCACTACCGTATGTAGAAGTTTTTTGTGGTTTTCTTTTTGTGTCTGCTATCAACACTATGTCATTCATATCTTATTTTATTAATATCGTAGCCGTTAATAATTAATCATGGGAAAACTTTTACATCTAAATAGTATTTCTTATCGAGGATGGTATTACGTTTAGTAGATAACCCTTTTTTGATTGGGTGACTAGAGTCGGCTTTAAAAAAAATCTTATGTACATCTTTTAAACTAGAGTAATTTTTTTTGTTGGACTGGTATACTTCAGGAAGGCGTTTTCTTGTTTTTTCCAAGCATTCAATACAGACGTTGTTTTGAAGACCAGATAGAAAACAGACATTTTTCATTGTCGGCTGCATTACTTGAATTGTAGGATTGGACATATTATAGATATGAAAAAAGAAACTAGATATGATTCAACTGATTAAATTCTTTAGATATTAAACATATATATTCCTAACATAAAAAAGCCTCCAAATATATTTTAATTTAATTTTTATCAATCCTATAAAATATCCAATCCCGGATCACAAACCTTTAGTTAATTCGCTCCATTTTTCTTTTCAAGATTATCTGAAATATAGAGATTATTTTGTTATCCTGAATTATTCAGTTTTATCTTTCTCTTTTCCATATATCTGTCCTAAACATAAGATTTCTAAAAGTTTATTCGTATTATCTGGACTTAGGGAAACATAAGCTTTATTATTCCATACACAATGTCTCGGCTGATTCAGTTTCTGGCCTTCGTATCAAGAATTTATCGACCATTTATTGTTATTTTTCTATGTCCATATTTATTGTTTCAATAAAGGTTTGAAAATGACAACTTGCGATTTATTGTTAGGGGAGGATGATTGAATCAACAAGTAAAAGGGTGAGATGAAAGAAAGAAGTAAATGCAGAAAAGGGAAATATAATACTTCATCTGATTTCAATTCTCAAATAGAAGGAAGACATTAAAATAGATTCAACAATTACCGACAGATAATTTACAATCCACGCAACTGAATACATAATAATAGCTGGCCACTTGTATTCGAGGATACTCGTCTACTAGGGCGGCTAGCCAATCCCTTTTGCAGACTCTCGATCTGTGGTTTATACTGTAACTATGCTGAGCAAACCTTATTTACAATTTCTGGGAGACATCATCTTATCTAGAATGATCAACAATCTGAACACCAGCGCACTCAAACCCTCGGTCACGATGACTTTTGAGTTCGTACTAGAACAGCTACTGACCCAAGTGTTCCGTCTACCAAATTTCACTCATAAGGCATAGGTATGGTGTTCAGGCATTTTCCAAACGTGCCGCACGCTGGGATCGATCCCCCACTCTAGACCGATAACATCAGACCATGACAAAGAGACAATGGTGAGATTCGAACCCGGGTTTCATGGTCAGAAAGCGAACGTTCTAACAAATCGGCTACACGCCTATCAACTTATGATCGCCTCGATTTCAGTTTACGTCAAAAATCTTGTCATATTTCACGATAATGGAGATCTGATGAATTAGTACCAAAATACCAGTAAATAATGAAGTCAGAAATAAATTATAATCCTGTGAAACCTTAACGTTGTCTGTTTCTTAATATATATGTATGTGTGTGTGTGTATGTATATATATATATATATATATATATATATATATATATATATATATATATGATAAACGTGCATATTTAAAGTAAGCTATATCTGGGGTAAAAGTGGTTAATATAAGAAACAGAGTATATATAAATATAAAATATAAAAGTGTACTCTAATGTCAAGACCTAGCAGCAAGTTTTGTTCAAGCTTGAACCCAATCTTGAAGACTATTGACGCTAGGTGCTGATTTCAGTGTCCCCTATATATATAATAATAATAATAATAATAATAATAATAATAATAATAATAATCGTATAAATATAAGTAAGTATACTCGTCCGGAAAAAAACCTTAGGTGTTTTGGCTTGTAAATGAACAAACCAATACCCAAGGAAAAATAAGGAATAAAAAAAGAAAGAACTAAGAACATGTAATTCAGATGAAAACAATTGACTAGAATCCAAATTCAGAGCCCAAAGAAAAAAACCTCCGATACGAGTAAAGTAAAAATAACTAAGAAAAGTGATCAATATACTTAGTAGAGCAAATCTAACTATGAACCTAAAGAGCCAGTCAAACCTACCTAGGTTTCACCTACGCGGATCGTCAGGGTACGGCGGCTCTTGTTCAAACTTGAATCCAATCTTGAAGACTTGCCGTTAGGTGCTGATCTCAGTGTCGCCTATATCTATCTATCTATCTATATATATATATATATATATATATATAAATCTGCTTTTGTATGTTTGTGTGTGTTTGTTTTTGTGTGTCCATGTCGATCTGTGTGTATGCTTGTGCCTGTATTATTGTTAGTGTGTTTTTGTGTGTGCATTATGTATGTGTTTGTGTGTGTATGTTCTTGTGTGTATATGCTTCCCTGTATGGATTGGTGTACTTGTGTGTATATGCTTGTGTGTGAATGTTTGTCTATATGTGTATGCGTGTGTACATGCTTGTGGATATATGAATGTCTGTGTCTACTTGTGTGTGTATGCATGTGGGCTTATGTGTATGTGTCTTGTATGCATGCATGTGTATGCGCGCGTGTTAGCTTATGCATGTTTATGTGTTTGTGCGTGTGCATGTGACGCGAACTGGCCACAGCTACAACCATAAGATAGCAAACAAAAGCAGAGTGTTGCAATCAGTGTTGACCTTGAATATCTTCATAATCTTATGATCGCCTCGATTTCAGCTTACGTAAACCATCTTGTCATTATTTTTTCTTCGTTATTTTTTCTTGTGTCCCCTTCTCTTCTCTGTCTCCCAGCCTCTTGAACTTTTACGGTATTAATCTTATCTTAATCTAGTAATAAATGCAAGAAATGATGGAAGAGGCTATGAATCGTCATCCAACTTTCAGATGACGTATGAAGATGCGTAAGAGCCACATCTCTTGACGTCCCGTAAAAATGATTCATCCAAGCTATTATAAAATAATATAATTTATTAAATAATTAGAAGGTTGAAAACAATATGGCGTTTCATTGATTGGAATATAATTTTACACTTGTGAATAATATTCACGTAATGTTTATATAATTTAGCAAAATAATACTTTACAAATTCTTTAACCTTTCTACAAAATAAAGATTTACATGCTAGAATCAGAGATCATGCATTTGTATTGTTGCAAATACGTTTGACCTTCATATGATCGTATTTAAAGCAGAGAAACGTACTTTGCCTCTATCAGTAACAATGTATATGCAACATAATTACGAATATAATTTTTAAATTTCTTGGGACATAACAGTGAAATGAAGACCAGATTTAATATTATTTTTCTTTTTTTTTAATCGGTATCACCATTGCAAGGTAGTAAAGCCACTAAGACAGCAGGGGTTACATGGTGTGAAAAATTTAGGAACAGAAACATTAATAATGAAAGAAAAGAGTAACCAAGAGACAGTAGATAGCGACTGACATTGTATTTACATTTTTGCTGATTAAATTTGGCGGGAAATTATGGGACCGGAAGCTAGAAGTGCGGGAAAAGAAATGTTAGTGTAGAATTTACGGTTAAATCTAATCAGCTCAACAGTAATGCGATCTTGATGCCAGTCTAGTACTGTGCTTAAATACAATAAGTCTCGATATCCCTAGCGAATAGCTCATCCGGGCATTTATCTTAAAAGTACTTATAGAAAAGACAGAAGGAGGCAACCTTACAGCAGTTAGAAAGCGACTGAATCCAAGCTGCCAGATCAGAAACAGTAATATTAATGATTCTTCTTTGGATCTTAAGGAACTTTAGCAGGGTCACTGGACCATATGTGATATCAATATTTTAAACATGGACGAATGGTAGACATAGATATATATGATAGATTCTGGAGAGAAAATTGTCTCGTGCGACACATTGAACCGACTTTCTTAGCAGCTGACCTAAATCCTTATTAAATGAAAACAAAATAACTAATTACACAGCTAGGACCTAGTATGCCACATATAGTAGGAAACCATTCATATTCTCTCCGTATACCATCGCTGAGAATTAAGTACCATTCAAAAAGCTTTTTCCTACGAACAACTTCCACTTATGAAACAGATTTCCGATAGAATGTTTCCCCGATCACTACAATCTTATCCTGTTCAAGTCAAGAGTCGACCGATATCTTCACGTCCTATCCATATAAACTACCTCTTATTTTAACCCTCTACCTTGAGTCGCCTTCAGACCTTGTACAGGGTGAAACTTATCGTTAAAAAAGAAAGAAAAAAAGGGAATTCCAAATAGAAACCTTTTTTAATCTATGAGCATCGACTCTTCTAGATCCACTGTTCATGTCTAGAGATATATCTAGATATTATTTTTCATATATTCCTGAGTTATTGTTTGCCTAGATTTTTGTAATCTTGTAAATATAAAATAATTCTAGTAAATAAACTATTTAAATTATACTGTTTTTGTATCAATTCCCGAGAAAAACTGCACGAAAAACTATATGAGTGAATTTATATAGCGAAAGAAAATTTAAAAAAATAGCAGCCAAAAGCATTCTCTTTACAAAATATATGATTGCAGCTGCTCTTATGGGTTCCATTAAAATTTTCTTTTCTTGTTCACGATCATGTCTAAAAATTTATTAAATGAAAAATTGTTTTCATTGTTAATTATTTTAATGTCATAAATTTTAAATATTGAAATATAATGCTGGGTCAAATAATTTTTTTAATCATGTATATATAAATTAGTCTTGCAAATAAAAATCTAGCGATTAAACAAACAGTATTTAACATTTATGCTGTCGTTTCTCAAAAGAAAAAAAAAGAAAAGGCATAGATTCAGTTTCATTGCTTTTAGTTTTGTTTAAATTATAAGGCCAGCGTACAACGGTTGAAACGTCGTGAATATGACATATAAAATGAGGACATCAATCCGAACAATGTAAATAATGTAAATAGTTACAATACTTCATCTCAGAAATATAGACACATCTTGAAGAATACCGGAGCGTATAACGGCCGAAACGTCGTGAATATGAAAATAAAGATGAGAACATCAATCTGAACAATGTAAACAATAAAAATAGTTACAATATTTCATCTAAATCATATAGACAGATCCTGAAGAAAGCCGGAGGGTACAACGTCCGAAACGCCCTGAACATGTCAATAAAGATGCGGACAGCAGTGCAAATATTTAAATAATGTAAGCGAAGAGAGATGTTCAAATAAGTGAATATATATTGAAAGTGTCTCACCTGAAAATCAAATAACATATACAAAATACTTTTATTTTACATATTTCAAAAGATTACAGAGTTATAAATTCTATTTTTTATGTTGCTAGCGAGTAAAGTTTATATATGGCAGACATATATTAAAGTTAATAAAATTTTAATTTTATTTTTGTAAATAATTATATTAAGTTTCAAGTAATAAAGCAAAAGTCTTGGTACAGACATTTTTTGTAATCAGTTAATGTTTCTGCCCAAAGATATGCTAGCAATTCTTGATCAAAGCAATTATCTTAAAACATTGATCAGCGTTCGTTTCTCTGGAAAAAAAACATTTTTCTGTCTGTCACAGGCAAACATAATTGATTCCTCAGTTCAAATATTACCAGAGAAGCAAAAATAATTGGAAGATTGTATGCGTCAAAATCACTGGAATTATATTGCCAACTTCTATTCTGAAAGATCAATGATATCGATTTTGAGACCAATTTAGTGATTAAAATCGATGACAATAACTTAATTAATGTTAACATTTAATCATATGGAATCGATGGCAAAAAACAGTAATCGGACTGGTGCGTAAATACAGGCAACAATATATAATAATGAATGATAGAAAAAATCTAAAGATTTTATAAAATAGCGCATTTTTACTGGGGAAATTACCGTCTTTTTTAAGGCAGAGAGAAGATAAAACATAATTTCTAGACAAAGCTATAAACAACTTTATAAATCAAAGGATTGTTGATAAAATAGCCCCTAATCCCCAGCTCCCATATATACTATATTATAATTGCAGAAAACCCAAACGTTTTACAAATATTTAAAAGTAGGAGAGCTGTCCGAAAAGAAGATACAGATGCAACTTCTAGCTATAAGTTGGTTGTTTTATTTTATGGCATATCAACATCAGTGGGTCATTTAATGTCAACAAAATTATGAAATAGATTCATAGCGATAGTTTGGTAAAAAAAAAAGTTGTGTATGTATACATATATATATATATATGAACAACTTTTCCTTTACTCATATATTTTAGTGCAATCCAACTTCTTTTAGGAAATTTACATCTGGGATGGTTTTATTTTCGTAAAAGGTTTTTTTTTAATTACTCACTTGGTAATATTTTGTTCGCACTACATCAATATCTACAAACTCTAACAGTAGATGCTTCACTGTAAGTTTCTCTTAGCATGTAGTGCATATTGGGGATTCTGTGCCCTCTAGTACATAATAGTGGATGATGTAGGTGTGGCCTATGGTGAAGGCGGGTCAGCTATAAGTAAATCTCTAAAACAAATTGTCATTGGTGAATTTACCACTAGTCCTCTTGTTAATTCTCTCTCCTCAAGTAAAGAAAGAATAAAATTCCAATTATTTAACAAATGCAGAGACCCTAATCTTTTTATATATTGTGAATCAACTAACCTTATAAAAGTACGAGCTCTCCATCAGGAAAGTAAGAAAGGTATCAATCAACCGGAAGTTATCCATTTTTTGAGCGGTTATAGTTCTTTTAACAGGCAGAATAAGTGTTATATTTAGAAAATGTGCAGGTGGCATTGAACAAATAGAGAATTCGAAGATGTAATAAGATTTTTGTTTGACATTTCGACCAGAAATCATGGTGGAGTTCTGTGTAATAAGTACGCTCTGTGTAACAGTCTGATGTAGTGTGTCCTCTGGGTATCATATGACTCTGAAGGACGATTCTCGCGTAAGGGGTTCACATTAATCAATAACAAAAATCAACAGGGCAAATGTTGCAAAATTGATTGAAAATGATAGTACAAACGTTATATGATTGCGGTACTTGATATTGAGTCGGCCCTAGCACAAGAGGTGCGACAAAGCGCGTTGGTGTCATACAGTTAATACAAAATATCGATGTATTTAATTAATTTATTTTATTTATTTTAAGAACTCTTCCTGCCTCACATAAGCATGGTTGGTATTAACCTCCATGACTCATAGTGTCTTTCCGGTGTAAATTCTCGGCTTACATGAAGCGGAAATATTATGTTGAATCAATCTGTTGGTCTGCTAAGAAAGTTGGTTTACTGTGTCTTCTGAGGCAATTTGGCTCTCATGAATCTATCTTACATATTTATAAGTCCATCATTCATCCATGCCATGGATATTGCAGCTACATATTGCCTGTTTCTTCTGCTTTATATCTAATATATAATTTATAATATATTATATGATATATTTTACTATAATGTAATATATATAATATATTTAACATATATAATATATAAATTTTAAATAATATAAATAAATATATTAAATAATATATAATATATAATATGATTTTTAATATAATAATTTATTTAAATAAAATTTGTGATATAATATAAATATATATAGTATAATAATAATTATAATAAAATATAACAAAATTAAGAAAAATAAAAATTAAGAAAAAAAATTGAAGAAATATATATATAAACTCAGCTTAAAAAGAAGGCAATTCAGTAAAACTACCCAAGAGATGATCTTCTGTAACCGTATGTCAGAAACGTGTGTGAGACAGTAATAAGATAAACACTGCTAAAACCTACAAAGGAAAAGACGTTGTGGAGTACCTGAACCGTCACGGCAGTTAAAAAAAGAAGATAAACAGCATGCAATAAGTTGATGGTGGCTATAAGTTATAAAATCAGGATATAAAATACCATAGGCTTAGGTACAAGCATCGAAGTTAAGCAACGTCAATCCTGGTAAGTACCTACATGGGTTACTTCTTTGGAACTCTAGATGCTGTAAGCTTGAATGCATGGGTGGCCTAATAGATGATGGCACAGACTTGGAAATCGGAAAGAAGTGATCCAATTCTAGTCAGATTTGTTATATTCACTTCGGCGCAAATACCGTTGGGAAAAGGTTGAATCCATCTCTTCTTCTCCCCATCTATGGGTTAATTAATAAGATATGGATTATTAAAGCATTATTATCTAAAAAATATCTTCTGGTTTTAAATAACCCGCAAAGAGTTGATAATCCGTGCAAAATGAATGAATCAAACAAACCACAAAATGCAATATAACAATTGCAATGTTTTTAGTAATGTTTTATTTGTCTTTACCTGGAGCATAGGCCATATCACAATACAGAATGATAGTGTGTTTACATCGAAGAGTACAGGGTCAGCTGAAAACATCTCTAGTGAGAAATAAATGGAAGAGAACGTAATTTTAGGCAGCAAATTCAATTAATATATTTTTCAAACAACTTCTAACATAAAGGCAACCACGGGCCTCGACAACTTCCCATAATTTAAGCTCTTAGCAATGTTTTCTTTCTTTTTACTATCTTCCCATTGACTCTTCTGCAATCAATTTACATAAGTTAATTAGCTAGGTTACTCGTTGTTTTACTCGGTCCCTTTTATCATCACTGTGTCTTATGAGTGTTAAATTCTCCAGGCCATCTTTCCTCATTATGTGTCCCAGAAATGTCAACTGCCTCTTTCTGATCGTTCCATTTTCCTAAAGACATCGTCGTTTCTCTAATGATCCATTCATATTATTCTCAGCATCCTTCTCTGCTTTCTGTTACTTCCAGTGAAGAGATTGTCCAGCTTTCACTGACATGTAGGAAAATTGATATTACATCCCAGTTTGTAACGCTGTTTTTATTTCAACTAATAACATTTTACTGTTGTTTGATACTTTGTTTACATTTCGGGGGTGGGGGAATCTTTCGCTTTTCTAATGTGCGTTCGCTTTTCGGTGTCACATTTGACACCGTCTGACACTACACTGGTCGTTAAATTTCTGCAACTTTCTTGATTCAGAGCTCTTCAAATAGGAGCTCAAATCTTCGGCTATCTATCTTGCAAACGACCAAATATCTTCTCAAAATACATAGTCCTTTCTTCTCGCTTTTCTTTTACTATTTATCTTTATATGTATAATATGAATACAGTTTCTTTTGCGTATTGCTGTTAAATTTGTGCTGATCATTAATAAATCCTTGTGAAGGTTTGATGTTTAGCAGCATATCAAATACTTATAGGTCATTTAATGATGAAATTTAATTTTCTTGCGAGTATTAGTAATTTCTTACAAAATTCGGATTGCGGAATCGGAGAGCTGAGTTCGAATTCCAGTCGAATCTATCACATTTACTTACGTGCTAATACGCTTGGGAAAGATATGACCGGGTTCTATAGCCTTTGATGGCAACTGGTCTACTGCAGAAAGTAATGGCAACCTACAGTGGGAAAAATTTACCCTGTCAGTCATGTATCGAAAGAGAAATGATCGCTTAAATGTGTATCACGTGTGGCACATAACTAACTGTCTCATTGCTGGTGTAGTACCTTAATAAATATAATATCAGTAGCAGCCCTGGGAAGGATAAAAGCAAGCAAAGCTTAAGCACCTCTATTCCTGTTTTTCATATTGCAAAGTGTGTGCTATCGACTTTTCACACAGAAGCAAAAGGGCTGTGGACTCTTTACACAGAAACACATCTACTCAGGCTAGTCCCGCTCAAATACACTCATTAATATTTTGTTGTGTATGCAATTTACTTCTAAGAAAAGAAACTCCTAAACTTTCCTTTTGTTATTTTGCTTAATAAATGTTATTTTGCATTGTAAATCAATTGGTCTCTGTTATTTTGTGCATGTACCCCATTCACAAGCATTATTTCATGTAAAATATTCTCAAAAGAAACCTTAGACATTAATGATAGAAATAGCCAAAATACTAAAGTGACATACAAGACCATTTTTTATCAAAAATAACTAAGAAAAATCTCCTGGGTTTTATATATGATGCTGAGGAATCTGGAAATTACTATATATTTTAATGTTGTAGATTATCTGTACGTTGCCTAATTCCTTAATACTTTAATATTAAATGCAAATGTGGTGGTGATAGTAGGTGAGATTCCTATATGGCATCAGGCATGGGAACACTTTTTTAAAGATAGATGTTATAAATAAGTAAATATCCATTGAAATTAACAAATAAAATTTAATCATTTTTAACTAGAACTCACACAAAACCCATTTTTTTTTATTTTTGTTTGAATTTCTCCCAAAGTATTCATAGCCTAAAAGTGATTATCAAAAACACTTCTTCACAAAATTAAATAAAATTTATTATAACCTCAGATTAAAACAAACAAACAAAAGAATGTTAAATCAGTTTGATTTGTTCATTTTTCAAAAACATTGTTTCTTTTGTTTTATATGTTCAACTGTGATGTTAATTATCGAGATGTGTAAAATACTGAAACATGTGCAGATTTACTCTCTTGCTCTCCACCTACAGGATGCTATAAGAATAAGTGTGTTATATTCCGTGCTTGGGTTATTTAATGCTGAATTTAAGTCTTATAGGACAAAAATCATAATGAATTAATAGAAAGCTAGACACATGCCTGGTTTGCAATAGAGTAAAAAAAATATAGACATTGGTTCAAGTGCAAATTTTACATTGAATTAGGATAGTTTTTGAGAAATAGAATGATACTGTATTTGGGGGTGTAGTGCCTTAATAAACATATTATAAGCAGCAGCCCAGAGGGTATAAAAACAGATTTAAGTAACTCTCTCTTCTTGTTTTTCCTCATTTTGAAGTGTGTTCCATGAACTTTTCATGCTGAAGCAAAAAGGACAAATTTATTTCTAGGAAAAGAAACTTTTAAACTTTCCTTTTGTTATTTTGCTTAATAAATTTTATCTTATATTGTAAATCAATCGGTTATTTTTGCATACACCTCTTTCACCAGCATTACTTCATGTAAAATATTCTCATGAGAAAACTTACACATTAATTATAGAAGTAGCCAACACACTGGTAATTATTTTCTTTTCAAAACATGCATTACTAGTAATTTTTATATATTTTTTTAATTTTTTACAAAAATATATTGCTGGTAATTTTTTTTACTATGTAAATGTATTACTGGTACTTTTACTATAATTAGTTTATACTTTCATAGTGTTTTGAAATCGGTTTGGAGGTTAATTATTTGTCCATACCTGGGACACTAACAGCCGCTACCCTCCCAGGGTGAATCAGGGAACAACAGCAATTAAGAGGTGGTTCCACGCTCCTCAAAACATCCAATCTTGCTGTCGGATGTAGTTATACCCAGAACAAGAGAATTCGAACGGATACATTCACACAAGCAAACACACACACACACACACACACACACACACACACACACATATATATATATATATATATATATATATATATATATATATATATATATACTTATATTTATATATATAATCCGTTGGTAAATAATCCAAGTGAATCTTAATATAAAATATTAAAACTGATCCACAAAAAGAGCTCAATGTATTTATTATAACAGAGGATATAAATTACATATAATAAAATTCAATGTTTCCTCATTCGAATAGCTATTTCGATCCAACTGACTTACTTGTAGGCCTTGTCAACTCAGAGTTATGAAGAAATAAGGGCTTAAAAATGTAAACGTTTAAAGAGTAAAAGATGAAGAAGAAAGAAAAAAGCAGAAAAAGAAAAAAAGCAATAAAGAAGAATAAAAAGGAAGTACCCGATAAGAATTTCAATAAACTCTGAATATTATGATAGAAGAGGTGGGAGTGTCTGGTCTAATTAAGAAAATAGATAAACAATGATTGTTACAGAGAAAGAAAAATAGCGACAGTACACACTGAGAAGACTCTTCTCACGTTTTATTGCAAGTAACGAATTATTTGTTTTCACTGAGGTAACAGGTCCTACCTGACGGGGTCAGGATGGACCTGAAAACAACAGCAATTCAGAGGTAGTTACACTCTTCTTAAAACCTCAGGAACCTTGCTGCCAGGTGTAGTTTATCGTCATACTCAGGACGAAATAAATCCTTGTAGTACACCTGCTGTTAGGATCACCTCGCTGTAAAGGATGAATAAAAACGATGAAAAAAAAAACATTTTGTCCTATGCCTCCTTTTTTAACTTTTTGTTTATTTGTGCAATTGATTTTCTGTCAGTGAGCAGGCGATAATTAATTTGATTACATGAGACTACTTTCCCTTCATTTTCTAATTATAATTCCCTATATGCTTGAAGTAATTGAAAGGGTTGAAATTAAACTTCCCGCTCTTACGATTCAATCTTACCTTTGTTACAAAGTCTGTCAATCAAACATGACGTCTATCGCTCTTCCGGTTTTGATATCAAATTGTCAGTTGCATTCTTTTTCAAAATGGTGTCTTTTTCTTTCATTTATTTAAATGTTGCATTCGTCCACTAATCTATAGTGCTGTTCCACCCAATTTAAGTAGAAATTATTGATTTTGTTTCCTGATAGTGCATTGAAATTGATTGCTATCGAATTTAATTTCAATAGAAATCTCACTTGGCACAAAAGCTGGTATATTCCTGCGGCTTTTTGACGGTTCATCTTCGACAGAACGATACACCTGCGACGTGCTGGGTGGGATGGGACCAGGTGTATAAATGTCTGTGCCGTGGATATAGATAGCTTTTGAGTTTTGACTTTCAACAAAGGTGATATTGATACTTATTTTCGATCTGGTAGTCACATGTTTTCTTAATTTTAATTCTGACGCTAAATAATCTTCCTATCTTTCATTTGGACCAGATTAAACCTAAAAGTTAGCTAATAACTAAATAAATTACTAGGAAATTAGACTTATAGAATAATCTTAGTGAGTATGAATGTCATTGGCTGCTTCAATTTTACGCCCTTGTAATAATTTAAGAAAATACAAAGCGGATGATTTTTGTAGATTTAAACCGGAAAATAAGTCAAGAACGGTGGGGTTTTGTCTATTACACTATAACCAGACATGTTATATTTATGCTAAGAATGATATATGAGACAATTGTAGAAGCGTGTACATTTGTGTTTTATAGATTAGGAAAAAGCATTTAACTAAGTGCAGCACATGGATCTACTTGAAAATTATACCTATTTGGAAAGGATGCTAGAATAATCCAGAACAATATACTGGGGAATTGCATATGGATATAAAACGAATTGATTAGGCAAAGATAGAAAGGCCCGTAAGTCAACGAAATGTCTTCTCAACAAATTTATTCAATCACTACAGTGAAATTATCCTAAGGGAGTTGGTAAACATTACCAGGACTTATCTGGTGATAACGGGTGTAATCTTATGATACGCAGGCGGCATTGTGTTGATAGCAGATACAGAAAGAAAATCACTGTATCTCCTAAACAGGGTATTAAATTAAAGTGTGGAAAAGGATTGGTTATCAAGTGTAAGAAGATAGTATAGATGTTAATCTGCAAGCCACGAATTAGAGTTATCAACATCAAATAAGTACAGAAGTTTAAACATCTACAAAGTGATTTAACAAAGGACGGAAACTGTGACATTGCAATCCAAACAAGTATTGTATTAGGAAAAGTTATCTTCCAAAAGCTAAGCGAAGAAACAGGAAAATTACGTTAAGCATAAATAAAATAGATATGAATAGTTATGTGATATCAGTTCTCTTATGTGAGAGCGAATGTAGGAAAATTAAATCAAATTTGGTTCTACAGAAGGATACTAAGATTTCCATAGTCGGAACGAATAAGCAACGAGGAAAGCTTAAAGAAAAGGCTAAGTAAAAGAACACTTCCATTCAGAATCCGAAAGAGCTGACATTTATCAGACATATAATGAGGAAGGAACACTTAGAAAAGTCACAGGGCATATCGAGAATAAGAGAGATAAGGGGAAAAAGAGGCAGGGTATCTACCGGGCAACTTCGAGTGAATAGGAGTGTAGGAGGCTTGGCAAAAGTAACAACATATCTAAAAGCTTCGAGGGATAGGGGAGTTGAAGAAATTCATGGTCACCAACATCCTGAAGAGACAAGACACACAGAAGTTCATAAGCTAAACATGAATTACATTTTGTCTCACTAATGTAGATTTCGTTAAGACAAAATAAAATAAAATGTTGTACCAAAATAAAACAGCCGGTTAGTCAGCTGTTGTTTTTTCCGGCCGTTATGTTCTCCGGTCACCACCAGATGTATATTGATGTGGGTAACCTACAAGAATTCTGAACAGAAACCTTTATTTAATCTATGAGCCTAGACTTTTTTTTTAAGAATTTCGCCCCAAGCAAGGCGGGAGTGCCACTAGCACACAAGGGGTTACAGAGAGTGGGAGCAAGAGTTGTGATATAGGAAAGGCTAAATAGAAGGACGGGGAATTATATCAAGGAATCTGAAGATGCCGACTGACATTACATTTGAATATTTGAAGGGGAAGCATGCAAGAGGAGGGGAGTTCCACAGACGGGAAGTGCGAAACTTGAAGCTATTGGGAGTAGAAGAGACGGTTACATTTAACTGTTTAGTCAGTGAAAGGGTGGGACTGAGATGCCAACCTCGTAAAACCGAAAATAGCTCGTCTGAGCAGTTACCGTGAAAGTACTAGTAGAAAAGACAGTGGTAAGCGGCAGCACATCTGTGAGAAAGTGACTGTACGCGAGATGCCAGATCAGGCCGAACCACGTTGCATAAAAGTCTCTGGATTTTGTCGAGGACCTTGGGACGAACAGCGGAGGCTCCAGCATTCCAGTTTTCAGAATTCCATGTAGATTACCCAGATCGATATACCTTGAAGAAGGCCGGAGGTCATAACGGCTGAAACGTTGCGATACAGCAAGAAAATGAAGAAATCCGGGAAAATGAATAGCATAAATAAATCGTAACATATCAAAAAATTGTTGTATGCACAAATCCATACGCATAGTCAACTACGGCGCTTCTCTTAATGTATTTAATAACAACATTAAGAAGTTGATGCGAGTATTAAAATAGAGTAGATATTATTTGTCAAAATGATTCCACTAAACATGCTTAAATTAAGATAAGCTACTTAAATACACACACACACATACATACATACATGCATACATACATACATACATAATAGATGACCACTCGTATTCGGGTATACTCTTCTACTGGGGTGGCTAGCCAATCCCTATCGCAGAAGCTCGCTCAGGCACATTTGTGTTTGTTCAACACACACAGAGCCCATCTGTGGTTTATGCTGCAACTATGCTGAGCAGACCTTAGTTACAGTTTCAGGCAGATAGTGTGTTATCTAGCATGATCAACAATTTGAACAAGGCTAGCACGCTCAAGCCCTCGGCCACGATGACTTGTGACTTCTTGCAAGCACAGCTATCGACGGTACCCAAGGGTTCAGTCTGACCAATTTCAGTCACATGGCTTGGATCAACCCGTGTTACGGTTTTCAGGCCCTTTCCAGTTCGATAACATTAGGAAGTCGCCTTCCAGACAAATCGAGTATGATGAGATTCGAACGCGGAACTCATGATCAGAAAGCGAACCACTCGGCCACGCCATCATCCATCCAAACATATATAAATAGGAGGCACGGTGGAGTAATGGATATCGGCTTGGATTGAGGAATCGGAGAGCCGAGTTCGAATTCCAGTCGAATCCATTACATTCACTTACGTGCTAATACTCTTGGGAAAGGTATGAATCCTCTTCTTCTCCCTCCAGCTATGGATAAAATAGCAGGACAGACTGGGTTCTATAGCCTTGGATGGCAACTGGTCTAGAAGGAGGACAACTCTGAATTCAAAACCTGCGGAGGGTCGTTTGGGAACCTTGTGGCATTCGGTGCACCAGGTCTCTGTATTCGTCCCTCCAAAACGTATGGATGGTCCTGCACGAGGCCTTCACCACTATAATCAAATCTCATGTGCCGGTGTCGGGCTGTCGGTTTCCTGGAAACTGATCTGCTTGACCCTCATACGTTGAATCTCGACGGGAGAGTCGATTATATATATATATATATATATATATAGATAGTTAAAAATTTTATTGATTGTACTAAATTTAATGACCGCCATAAATAGAGAAAATTTGGTTTTAATACCACTCATGATAACAAAAGAAAAACGAGCTTCCTAACCGGGTTCGATGTTCGATTCTCGTCCAACAGAGTTAAATCGATGTTAAGGAAAGTATAATCATGAATGTTTTTCCCATACATATTGACCATCTTTCTTTTATTGATTATTATACATTTATTAACGTCGATTTCGCTCTGATGAGTGAGGTTTGAAACCAGTTAGCTAGCTCGTTTTTCTTTTTTTTCGTTTTAATTGTTATCATGAGTGGTTATAAAAACAAATATATACTTATCAAGGTAAATATAAGGATTTTCTTTTGCAACATCAATTAATAAACAGGTGTAAAGTGGAGGAAAAATATTGTTATGTTTAAAAAAATCTTTAATTATAACTGCGTAAGTGAAGGGAAACTACGGAGGATGCTAAGTGATATAATTTAATGCCTAATAAACGAAAGTAATTAAATGCCATTGCTGTTGTTGTTTGATTTTAATTTCTTATTTTTTCATAAATATCTATTTGTTTTTAATGTAATTATCATTTATTATAATTTGAATTTGAGAAATTATTTGTGTATTTATTCATTTTAAATAATAGAATAAGTTAACAGTTTTCTTTTACATTTTTAAATAATCCTTTCTGAAGTCAACATTCATCAAAAAAAAAAATATATATATATATTTTTCAAGTTAACATTTTGACAAAATACGGATTATTTTTTAAAACTGAAAAAAAGTAAAAAAAAAACAAAAAAATAGCAATATCGATAAAACAACAACAAAAAAAGAAGATTATACTGTATTTCATTTTATCCCGTTCGGGTTTATCATTTCGAGGCAAATAGCAGCTGCTTGAATGTTTACAAAATAAACTTACTCTCGATAAAAAAGAAATTTAAAACCAGAATTAATTTATTTACAAAAATAATCTAATTCTCTTGGAGTCAAATTCAAGCAACAAAAATGTCTGAATCCAAATTAAAAAAAAAAAAAAAAAAAATTTCTTCTCATAATTATTTTATTACACATGTTACACCATCTACGTCTTCTTTTATGTACCAAATCCTTTCGATCATGGCTCTCCACAACTTTCTTTTGTTGCTCTAAATAACCTTTGAGAATTTACCATCTCTCTTTGAGCTTGTTTTGCCGGCCTTTCGTGCAAATTCGTTAAATAGTTTATTCTTTGTTTTCACTCTTTTTCGACTGAGTGCTGAATTTATTTAGGCCTTCTTTTCTAATTATGTGTTAATAAAATTTAATCACTCGCATTCTCATTATGAGCATGTTTCCTTTTTTCCTTTAAAACTTCTCTATGTGATATTCTAATCATTTCTCGACAAGATCGTAGTCCTTTCAAATGTCTTCGTCTTTAATGACATCACCGCCGATCAGATCCCGAACAACCGCAACTCACGATGAACGAACGTCTCCCCGAGGAATAACTGTTCCATGAGAGCATATTGAGCCACAAACTCACACTCGACCTCAAGTAGAACACTTCTATATGATCCATCGCTAAAGATAAAAGTAAATGATCGGCTATACCGCTTCAGTAAGTACCTGACACGTCATGCTATCCTCTATATTTATAAGAGCCAGATCAGGCAGAAAATGGGGTACTCTTGCGATATTTGGGCGGTCCTCACTTCCCGGTTTTGATAGAGTTCAAAAGTGTCTCCGAGTGCTTGTACTAGAATAATTATTTTAAACCCTTCCCCCAACCACTTTTTGACAGGATATGCTGTTACTTCCATGGAAAGTGCTCGAACGAAATACATTTCTTAGTTCCAGCAGGTATAACCCTCAAGGCCCTGACCCGCCATGCTACTTACATAGTAGCAAATCACCTACAGTTGCTCTATATTCCATCGATGAATAGACTCCAAAAATGATATTTACCCGATCACTACAATTTTAACCTGTTCAAGTCTAGATTTAACCGTTATCTTCCTCTCCTATCCTTATAAACTACTCTTTAATGTAACCATCTGCCTAGAGTGGCTCCTAGGCCTTGTACACAGTGAACCTTACAAAAAAAAGTTTATCCGATATTTATTGTCATATACGAAATTGGAAATTACATAGCAGTTCAGCGTTCTTTTCTTTGTAAAATGATGAGACCTTGCCGCCAATGTCGTATTGCGTTTAAAGTTCATAAAGTACTATTGAGGAAAGTGCATTAGAACAATTATCGTGAAAATATTTATAGTCAAGGCACAGGGAAGCTACGTTCCGTCGGTGGGAAAGTGATTGAAGTCGAGATGCCAGGACAGGATTAATAACATCGCAGATTTTTGGGATTTTATCAAGAACCTCCAGATTTGGCAGCAATATTCAATGCATAGAAGAATGGCAGACTTATGAATGTACAACATTGATTCCGGCGAATATCTTAGTAGCAGTATTAGCAACTTATTCAATATTATCTTTCCAGTTGATGCCAACGTAAAGCGTTAACCCAAGAAGGCGCAATGGGTGAATTTCATGGAGGTTAGCACCAGCCATGATTATCGAAAGCAAAAAGGTGTTCCCTCAGATGATTAAAAAGATGAATTTAATTTAGTGGACGTTCAAAATAAAAAGCCGTTCCTTGACCCACTTAAGAATTGATTGTAGGTCATTTTTATTCTTAGCTGGTAATTTGAGCTTATCGAACCAGAAGATTAGAATAAATGCTTGTGTCATCAGGACAGAGAGCAAATTGATAACTATTGAAACCAAAAGAGTCGTTGATAAAAATTAGGAACAACGTAAGTCCAAGGATAAAGCCCTGGGGAACACTTGCATTAATGCAAAAAGATCTAGAAGAGTGGCCGTTAAAGATAACTCTCATTTGGAAATTTAATGGGAAAGTTTGAATCAGTTCAAAAATAAGCCGAAAAAAAAACAAAAAAAAAACATAAAATTTTAACTTGGGAAGAAGATCAGCATGGCAACCCATTTCATATTTCTTCGAGGTATTTAAAACAACAGCCCGAGCTTCACCATTCGTATAAAACTTGATAGACTCTTTCAACAATAATCGTAAATGCATCAGCAGCTGACCTAGAAAAGCGAAAGCCGTATTGCTTATCTGAATACAGACTCTACGAGGAGAGATCCTTACCCAATTCCGGATTTATTAGAGCGTCTAATACATTTGCCAAAGATATGTAGAATGCTAATAAACCGTCAGTTAGAAAGATCAGATTGTTCTTAAAGGCTGGAGCTATAGAAGAAGATTTCCAAATAGGAAAGAAATAAGCATTAAGTCATTTGCAGAGTTTAAAGAGAACATGAGTTAGTACAGGATCCTATTTTTTAAGGACAATTGTAGAGGTAGCATAAAGTCCGCATGCTTTGTAGGAGGGGAGTCCAGTTTAGAAATGATAGCAGAAATCATGGACAGAGTTAGATATCACACAATAAAGTCTTGGTTCTAAGTGGAAAGTCAAGGCAAAAATACTCCAGATGAATCAAGAGTAGAATTGGAAGAATTATGAACAAAACAGTCTGCTTTATCAACAGAAGAATTTAACGCCTTAAATAGAGTGAAAATAGGAAGGATAGAAGACATATCCTTCTTTAAATCACTATTACAGAAACGCTTGTAGTCACAAGTAACTAACCTCTTACATGCTATTCTCATTCTACCGGCAAACACAATTGTTACGACCTGGGAGAAAGAGTCGTCTGTTGTTATCAGGTCTATCATACTAGTACATCCAGAAAAGTGATTCATTTGGGATATAGCGACTGAATTGGCAAGTTTGAACCAAGGAGAAGCTCTTGGTTTCATTTGGTATTACCGAGAAGGTAAAAATCAACAATGCCGGTTTTAATCCAAGAAGAAACCTTCGTGGCACATTTGTAAATAGGAAGGTTAAGAATATCAATCAAAGGGGCGACTCGAAGAAAATCACAAAATAAATCCCAATCATTACGATGGAAACAGAAAGAGGGTTTATGAATACGCAGTTCCTGTCTAATAGACGAATCAAAAGAAATATCACCAGATACTACATTATGAACTGAATTGTCAAGAAGACGGAATAATTATGAAGGAGAATAAGGGAGGGGGTAATCATGTACAGAAATATGTTGCTTAGAATTATTAGGGAAACGAATAAGGAAATCCACTATCTGAGTAAGAGTCTGAGCAATGGATAAATTGAAAGTTTGAATATCGGCAAGATATTTACTATTAGAAAGATGATGTGGTGAAAATTAAAATCACTAAAACGAAAACAATGTTCGTAAATGACTGTAGAAAGAGAGACATTTTTTTTACTGAGAAATATGTTAGATTTCTGAGAAGATGCTCAATTGGTAAGGAGAAGCTCTTGGTTTCATTTGGCATTACCGAGAAGGTAAAAATCATCAATACCCAATTAACCCAAGTAGAAACCTGCGTGGCACAATTGTAAATATGAAGGTTAAGAATATCAATCAAAAGAGAGTTTCGAAGAAAGTCACAAAATATATCCCAATCAATACGATGGAAACAGAAAGAAGTTTTATGAATAGGAGGTTCCTGTCTAATAGACGAATCAAAAGAAATATCATCAGATCCTACAACATGATCTGAATTGTCAAGAAGACGAAATAGTGATGCAGGTGAAAAGCTAGGAAAGGAGATATTCAAGTAGAGAAATATGCTGCTTAGAATTATTAGGGAAGAGAATAAGGAAATCCACTATGTGAGTAAAAGTCTGAGCAATGGATACACTGAAAATTTAAATATCGGCATGATCTTTACTATTAGAAAGATGATGTAGTGAAAATTAAAATCACTAAAACCAAAAAAAATGTTCGTAAATGACTGTAGAAAGAGAGACATTTTTTTTACTAAGAAATATGTTGTCTAATATGCTAGAGTTCTGAGAAGATGAAGAATGGTAAAGTTAGAAAATGTGCTATGATTAGGTCCTAGACATCTTTTCTCTGTTACTATTCGCCCTCGTACTTCTGTTTAAAATATATCCTTGTCTCTTACAACACTACCCAGATAGTTAAATTTCTGTACCTGGTTGATTATGACGTCCCCAATATGTTAGCTCACACATTGCAATGTTCCTTTTACGGACGACCCTGAAAAGTTTTCACTTAATCGTTCGTCTCATCTTCTTGATTTGAGTTATGAAAAATTATTTCAGGCTATTATTAAGAAATATCAAAAGAAAAGGAACAGAAAGAACTCGAGGCAATATAGAATAACATGGATTTCGGTAGAAGCTGTGGAGGCGAGGTGAATGAATCATGGGTAGCCGTGGTGTGGGGTTCGAATTCATTTCTAAGTTGGAGCTGTTTACTATTGATGCCAAATGTTACGTACGGGGGAGAAGACTTCTTGTCAAAATTCTTATTGATTCCTGACCTTATCTAAGTTGGTCTTGTCTGTCCAGTGCACTATTCTAGTTTTGGTTGAATTTCTGATAAAATTTGATTTCTTATCTAATCAGTAATCCCTTTCGACATTGGTGATAAACTCTCGCAAAAGATTTCAAAAAAGAAAAAGGAAGGTGACTAACCCTGAATCAATCCATAAATTGATTTACTTTCTTTTATTATCTTTTCCTTTTTAACAGTGCAAAAGTCAGAACCTGTCATTGTCTCTCGTCCCAACAACAGTTCTCAGTTCATAACAAAAAGAGACTAAAATATTTCAGAGTTTTTTGTTTACTGTTGATGTCAATCATTTTCATTTATCATTTTCCCACCATACCCAACTTTAACTGAACATTACCAAAAGAATATCAACTATATTATTTTATCTTCAATAAGTTTAATTTTCATAGTAAAAACCTTTTTTTCCGTGGCAATTTCGGCTTTTCGATCCCGCCAACCTCTTTGGTCAGGGACTTGAAAAAAATCGTGTCGATGCAGCATTTGATAGGGTGGCGTAAAATCAAAGCAATATTGAAGACTCAAACTTTTGGTATTAAAAGTAACAATAATAAGATGGAATAAAAATGTAAAGGTCTGAACTGGCGAGACGAAAGAATGTAGTTCATCTGAACATACACAATGAAAATAGCGACAGAACATCAAGAGGTTAGTAATATCTTTTGGAAAGGAGTTATAAGATGGATAAAAATTCATTACACACAAGGCCGTGTAAAATATCTTGTATTCTGTCAGTCGCCCGGTTCACACTCCTTAAACGTCTTTTCAACAAGAGTAGAATTTCTCCTTTGTTTCTTGCTTAGGATTGTGTTCCAGGTTACTTGTCCTAAAGTCTTCTCATTTTCTTTCACTCCCAGCAATTCCTTACAGCTTAGTGGTATGATTGCCTTGCTTGGGGTGAAATCATAAAAAAAGTGTCTGTAAAGTTAGGTCTGACTAGGTACAGCCTACATATGACAGTATTTGAATTTTTGGAGTATTGCATCAATATACAGTTTGTTTGAATGATGATGCTTAAGGATAAACAGGAAGATTGTGTCGCACCAGCCTTCCATTTTCCTTGGAAAACTGGTGGAACACAATTTATTTATATCTGATTAATTACATCCGAATCTAAGCTTTTTAAATAGCAAAAATATTGTGAAGCATTCAATTACACAGAAATATTCATATAGAAAGAGAAAAAAAAACTCATGAGGTTAATGCAAATATATATTTTTAATTAATCGATCCCTATATTAAAAAAAATCCTTAGTAAAAGACAAGAATGAAATTCTATTTGACATCTTCTTTTGGTTAATCTCACGATCCGTTCATCAAATTGATGAAGAAGGAAGCGCTGTTTATTGATAAATGGTCATCAAAAATCCAATTACTTGTATGGCTTCAAGTCCTGATAATGTCTGTTAGGCATCGTGATAAATTGCATAAAAAGAAAACCAATTTCTACAGGAATAGTGATTATTATAATCAACCCCAAGGCAACCATTATTTATCTAAATGATAATATTTCTCCATTGAGTTTTTACTTTGTACCAAGAGTTTCCTTGATATCCTGAAACATGTTGACACATATTGACTATACAAATGACCTAGCTATCATTGCAGACACCATTAGCAATCCCACAGTTCTTTTGCAACATCTAGAAAATGCTGCTAACGATGTTGGAATCTATATAAAGGCAACTAAAACTGAATTTATAGACATCAACCAGCAAGGTTCAATACAAACTATGTCAGGTGAATCAAGAACATCTGTGGAATCTTTTATATATATAGAAAGCGAAATAACTTCTACTGAAAGGCATGTGAAAATTCGCATAGCTAAAATCTGAGCCACTTTAAATAAAATGGATGTAATCCAGAAATCTGATCTACCAGACAAGCTCAAATGGAGCTTTTTTGCGCCACAGTAGAAGCGTTTATAATCTATGGTGCCACTGCTTGGACATTGCCTAAAACCCTTGAGCCTATGCTTGATGGAACTTACATTCGAAAGTTGAGAGCTATAATTAATATCCATCTAAATCAAAATTCTATGGAGACATCTCTGAGATTTTTACAATCTTACGCGGACGCAGAATGTGCTTTGCACGACATTACTAGCGTGCAAATCAAGAACTCGCGAGTGATCTACTGCTCTGGACATATAGCTAAGGGGCAAGACGGATTAATCATCCAGCAATCCTTTACATTGACCAGCTATGTTATGGCACAAAATGCCACGCTAATGATCTTCCGACCTTAATCCAGGACCGTAATGGTTAACTGAATAAACTCATAAATGTCAGATCTGGCTTGACCTAATATATATATATATATATATATATATATATATATATATATATATATATATATATATATATATATATATATATATATATAATCTCAAACGCTAATATTCCATGGTTATAATTTATTACTTTGTAATCGTAATCACAATCCAAATCAGCAGATCTGCAAATTCTAAATGATGGTTTGGATCGTGATTACAATTCCAAAGTAATAAATTTAACCATGGAATGTTAGTGTTTGAGCCTTTTATATAATATTCTTACTCTGTCCTGGACATTGAATTCTACCTGGATTCTATCCTCTTGGGAATTTATATATATATATATATATATATATATGTTTATCACTAATATTATATATATATAAATATATATAAATATATATATATATATATATATATATATATATTAATCACTAATATTATATATATATATATATATATATATATATATATATATATATATATATATATATATATATATATATATATATATAAAGGGAAGAGGTTATAATAGTTCCACCGAGATAAAAGTGTGTATAATAAAAAAAGAGAGATACCGCAAACGTTTTTGTTTGCAATGTGGAATTAAAAAAAAATATATTATGCTTTATTTTAATATATATTATTTATCACTATTATTTTATATGATCAACTTAGTTACACTTCTCTGCTTCTGTGTTGCGTTTGAAATGTGTTGTACCCGACATCCGACATCTTCCACTGGGGCATCTCCATTTACGAATCGCTAAGTTTTTGACGCAAAATTTGGGCGCGAGCATTGTCCTCTTGAATAACCATTCTGTATCATCGGTAAAGTCTTTTCTGCTGCATTGCTTCATTGAGCCATTTTTCTTTTATTCAGCTTAGCATTGAGCGTCTGGTTGTTGTGGACCTTACTGACTGAGTGAAGATGACGAGTAACAATAACATGATATCTTGCCGTTTTTCTGAGACAATTCCTTAGTGATCTTTTGTGGCTCTTTATTCAGCGTGTACAATTGGTTTTCATCAAACTGAACAGGTCAGCCAGAACGTAGAGAATATAGAAGTTTGAACTTCTTTTCCTTGAAAGGTGAAAAATATTTTCTGTGTCATTCTGTCGGTAATGAAGTCATCTCCGTGCACTGCCCAACTGTCTTTATCAGCTTTTTGACTTTAATTAAAAGCAAAGAGATGATGCCAAACATGCTAATTCTTGTCTGGCTGGTATTTTATCTCAAAGGGGTATCTAATCTGAGATCAATTTTCAGTAACGTTAGACAAATATTTCACAAAAAAGCAATAATTAATACTAATGATTATTCTTCAGGATCATTCACAAAACACTAGAAAAAGCGAACGATTATATGTAAGAACCTAATATATATTCTATAATAAAAGGAAATAAATTCGGTTCATCTTGATCTAAGTTAAATTATATGCTGGTTGATTTTGTTTAGCGGCATATCAACCTCTATAGCTTATTTAATGCCGAAAACTAAATAGTTTAAACGTAATTGTATGTCGATAAAATACTGATAAAATATATTGTTTGTAATTCTTTACTATACATACGTAATGTTAGAATATTTTTATATATCAATTTTTAATATACTTTCAAAGTATTGTTTTTGTTTGGGGATTCACTGTTTTCCTATAGTTGGGACCCTAACAGATGGGTCAGGGTGGACCTGTGAGTAATAGCAATTAAGTGGTAGGACCGCACTCTTCAAAAACTCTAATCTCACAATCAGAGGTCCTGCTGCCGGATGTAATTAATCGTCATACCCAGGACTTGTTAAATTATGTAATTTTATGTCTATCAATAGCTATATATTATTTTCATATATCCGATTTATTTTCCAGTCGATTACTTTTTACAGATTTTTTTTACATTTCGTTTTATTTATGTTGTTCTATTCATATTAGTATTTATATGACAACATTCTTTTTCTATGTGCCGTGTCTTTCAGGACGTAGCGATCATGACTCTCCACAACTTCTTGGCGTTTGCAATTCTCACTTATTTTTGGGTCTTTGCTATTAATTTTAATTCCTGTTCAGTCAACCATTTACCCAAGTTATGTCGATTATACGCTTCATCCCCCTGTCCTTGTTGCCTTCTATATTCCCTGTGAGTTTCAAATTTACTAAGCCTTCTTTTCTCCTTATGCGACCTAGAAATTCCACCTGTCTTTTTACTGTTTTACAGTAAAGGAATAACAAAAGTACACTTACATTTATGAAAATGTACTTTTGTTTTCATTTACTGTAAAACTTCGTCGTTACTCACCTATTCACTGCATGATATTCTCAGTATCCTTCTGTAGAACGAGTTGGCTCATCTACGAGGAGATTGTCTAGCATTAAAAACTACTCATATCAAATAAATTTAAAATTTGACAAATAGCGGATATGAATAATCGCTTTTAAAACTCAAAAATAGACTTTCTGTAATAAATACAATCAGTTTAGGATTACGGCACATTGCGTTGAAACACTGGTTGCTGTATAATCACCGAAGTTAAGCAACGTCGAGTCTGGTCAGTACCTAAAAAAGAGACCGCTGTAAGCTCTGATGTTCAGTTTGGATAGCTTACAGCCACATCACGTTAATATATCGGTACCCTTGCGATCACCGATGTTAAGCAACCTAACCCTGGTCAGTGCCAAGATGGTTGACCGCTTGGGAATACCCAGTGATGTAATCTTGGATGTACAAGCTGGATAGCTTACGGCCACGTCAAGTTGAAACACTGGTTGCCGTACGAAGTTAAGCAACGTTAAACCTGTTCATGGGTGACTGCTTGAAAATACATATTGCTGTAATCTTTGATGCGCAGGCTGAATAGCTTACGATTATATCAAACTGAAACACCTGTTCCCTTACGGTCACCAAAGTTAAGCAATGTCGAGCCTGGTCAGTACCTAAAAAGGTGGCCGCTTGGGAATACCAGTTGCTGTAAGCTTTGATGTGCAGGTTGAATTGCTTAGTGTAATATAACGTTAAAACACCGGTTCCCTTGCGGTCACCAAAGTTAAGCATGTATGTCGAGTCTGGTCAGTATCTAGATCGGTAAGCTCTTTGGAATATCATGTGCGGTTAGGGTTGGGCGTGCGATTTGTACATGTGATAATGGCTCGTAATTGTTAGATTCGTTATATTCAGTTACGTGCAAATACCCTTGGGAAAGGCATGAATCCACTCCTCCTACATCTATTGGTTAATTAGTAATACTTCATTATTATCTAAAAAAATATTCTAAAAATCTGAAAATATTTTCAGGCTTTAAATAACATTTCAACAGGTTGATAAACCGTAAAAATGAATGAATCAATCAAATGTTGACAAATTAAAAGTTGGTAATTTCCGAAAGATGTGAAACAACCATTGAAAATTGAGAAGACTGACGTGACTGAAAAATTAGGTAAGAATTTCTGCACATTATTTACATTATTCGGACTATTGTCCTCATCTTTGTCGCCATATTTATTACAACGTTTCGGTCGTTGTACGCTCCGGTCTTCTGAATTTCTGCACATTTTCTCAATCCCTACATCGGATGTTGTTTGAAAAGTACAATCACTTGACGCTCAAAATCAGTGTGATGTTTAGCCATATGAGAAGGGCAGAACGAAAGACGAAAGTTCTCTTCAAATACCCTTTAATTGACGAGTCACAAGATCGAACAGCAATTAATCAATCTTAAAAGAGCCAATCAGAATTAAGTAATTACGCGTAAGTTGAGTGATTATTCAAGCCATGAATATTCAAGAAATGTATTCAAGGTTATTCAAGGTTAATTATTCTTGAAAGATAAAACAGTGATAATAAATTTGTCGCTTTTTTTCACAGGTCACCCTTTAGATAATATTCTGTGTATATGCTATTCTGGCACAAGGCTCCTACCATCAGTAATGAGCTCACAACTCTGGGGATGATGAGTAAGATTAGCAGCCTAGTGATATCTTCGGATAGCGACATAACATTTCAGGAGTTTATATTCCATAAACGCATCCACCATAGCTATAAAAAGGATCCTTTTTTATTTACTCTTCTTTATAGCTATTCCTCTCGGAATTGTTTAGAATTTAGCTGCCTTCACCTCTTGTCCATTTTATCAATTGCATGTTTGCCAAAGATTTTTAAATTATGGCGGAATTCCCAAATTCTTTGAAATTGTCGTCAGTTAAAAGCATGTTTTAAAATGCATCTCAGCGGACACCTCTCTTGAACTGAAATGGTATTTCAGCCTGAAGCGATATTTTCCTTAACTAGAGCCAACAAGTGTATACGCTTGGCAAATATTTAGTGTTGGAATAGGAAATGAAATTAAAAAGCAAACAGAAAGAATTTATCTGTTTCTATATTTCTACTAACATATTTTTGGAAAATAAGTCCCTACTTGTTGATATTCTCAAGGGAAAAAGAGAACAATTCATCATTAATATTATTAAGAAAATGTAATACAATTTTCAAAAGGGTACCCTCTTTACCGCACGTAAATTTGTTTAAATTTTAACCGTTTTTCCGTAAAAGTTTGATAACGTCTATTTTTGTTACTTTCATAATGCCCCGACCTGTCATTAACACAACATTTCGGTTGTTGCATCATTCGACCTTTTTCAGTTTCCCGTCAATCCTAGTAATTTTTATAAATTTTCGAATTGAAATCTTTATTTAATCAAAAGGTAGATTTTGGTTGATCCACTGTTCATATTTAAGTATATCTCGTCTCTCTCTCTTACTTACTACTGTTAGTCTCTCTCTCTCTTTTATTTAGTACTTTTCGTCTCTCTCTCTCTCTTTTATTTAGTACTTTTCGTCTCTCTCTCTCTCTTACTTAATACTGTTCGTCTCTCTCTTACTTAATACTGTTCGTCTCTCTCTTACTTGGTACTGTTTACGGTCTGTCCCCACTAAGTCTAAGTACTGTTCTGTTCAGAAACTCAACTCACGGTTACTATGTTATTAAAATTCCCGAAAATTCTTTAACCACAAGTCCTGTGGGGCAATCATGAACTGAGAGCTTTGAACGTTGAAATTATTTCCTGCTGGCTACTGACCCTGCCTGCTATTAGGCTTCAACTCCTTTTCCATCGTTTCTCTTTTCTTACTGCAACTGCTTCGACTAACGCCTTGCTATTATTCATCCTTATTAATTAATTATTTGTTTTTATATTGTATTTAATTATAAGAATTTGGTCTCAGCCCACCGAATCCAATATGCGAGTAGATAATCGCTATGCTACACGCACATTCTTCCTACGGAAGACTAAAACGAAAAAAATTACTTTCCATTTTTGCCGATTAGTAGAAAAACAATTATTATTTACGGATCAGATTTTAACAGAAATTTCACTTTGAAGAATAAAAATAATTTGACCTTTCTCCCGAATTGCATATAAATAGAGGACCTTTTCATTAGTCCTCAGCAAACTTACTCAGTTTCAATTAATTCCTCTTGATAACACACGTTTCGTTCTATCTGCTGTGGCCGCATTCATTACTCTTTAGATCACATCACTTTCGGACCAAACAACCACTCAACGCTTTTATACAATGAGCTATACGTTCTTGGGGGATCTTAGTAAGTAGATTTTTGTGAGTGAATAAAAGTGTTTGTTGGTTTAAAGGTAACTTGATACAAAATATAAGAAGAGATTTTACTCAGTTTTCTCCCAAGAACTGATTCCCGCTTGAGTGCCTTTGTGAACACATTAATCTTGATCTTTTGAAGTCAAGGCTTAACCGTTAATAAACTTTTTTTTATCCTAATGATCTCCACTTCCTACCATCATCTCTTTCATTCATAACGCACGCTTTATCCATCAATATTAATTTGACTGTCATCCACGACCTTAAATGGGATTTAGTAAAGAAAAAAAAAGCAAGAACTAATGTTTTTCCATGGCGTTTATCTTTAAGGAGAAAGCACGTTTGATTTTAATGATGATCTTTCTGAAAATAATCCCATAAACGAATCGCTTTTCTTCGACTATTAGACATAATTTAGAGTGAACTATTAGTATGGCAGCCGATATTAGGTTCTCCGATTAAAAATTTCTTGTCATTATCTATCAGATTACCCGCACATTCAAGCTTTATGCACCTGCTCTTCCCAAGCAGTGATCGTACGTGAACAGTTGTTTCAGCGCCATGTGGCCATAAGCCCAAAGAAGAATCTGCAATCTTATTGGTCCTAACCTGGCATCTAAGCTTCACTCACTTTCCCTGACTAATAAATATTTTTTTATAATAACTGTTCAACCAAGCTTTCTTCTTTGCTCCATGAACTTTGCGAATTTAAGTACTAGTTTTGTAACTAACTCCCAAAACTAGTACTGCGTTTAAATTCACAAAGTCGATGGATCATCGAGGAAAGCTCGTCTGAACAGTTACCATAAAAAATATTTATTAAAATCTTGAAATTTTTAAAAATAAGGAGGAATCGACTTTTTTTTGACAATAAATTGAATATAAAGAATGGTCCAATAACTTGGACCCATTTTAAATGTGAATTAATTTTAAGCGTCTAATGACTTTTTTCTTTTTCTTTCATATTCAACAACTTAAGTATTAGGTTGGTGCAAAAATAATTTCGTTTTCTCACATAGTAACATATGTTAGAAAACGAAATTTTTTTTGCACCAACCTAATATTTGGCAATTTCAACCATGGAAAGTTTAACAATGAAACAACGTGTTAAAGTTATCGAGACCTATTACCTAAATGGATGTTCAAACAGAAACGCATTTTGCGCAATTCGTGATTTTTGGACAATTTAATCGGCCGTCAAGATTGCAATTGGAAACAATGTAATATTGTTTTGTAGAGGTTCGATTTCTGCGCACGATGACGACTAGAGGTGTCTGGATTTTAGGCCACATTCTCGTGCACTGCAGGAATGTTTTCAGCAATGTTTTAATACGTTCCTTGATTGTTAATCTTTCCATGGTTGAAATTGCCAAAGACTTAAATTGTTAAGTCTATAAGAAAAAGAAAAAAAAATCATTAGACTCTTAATCTTAATTCACATTTAAAATCGGACCAAGTTATTAGAATACCCTTATGTTAAGGTTTGAAGTGAATGTGAGTTCAAAGATGTGGAGCGTCTATAAGAGTGTAAATATTTATCGCCGCTGTTAATTAATTCAATGTTAATATATGTTTATATTTTTGTGTAAAATATTATTACCAAGAATAGAACCCCCAGCCACCCCCAAGAAATTATTGAAATCTATTTGATACATTTCTTTTGCCCCGATACGTATTTATTGATCATCGGATGGCAATGTTTATATTATTATCATGTTATAGAATAATTCAATTGTTTTTATTTATCCTTTATCTTTCTTCTGCTTCTCTGGGTTTTCACGTCTATCTGCACGAACGTTTCAGTTGTTTTCTTATCACTTTAAATTTTGCTGATTAATCAAATTTGCTCTTTGACAATTTTAGATCTTTTCTCTCGGGAATTTTAATCGATATACCTGTTTACATTTCATGATTTATTTCATACCTTTTCATGATTGACTTCATCTTTTTTCGAACCAATCATCTGATAAGTACTTTCGTTATGATATAAAATTCTTTGATTGTCTTAGAAATATCACTCTTTGAAAAAAGGAATTTTTATGGTTTTCTTACTGGGTTTTCAGTTTAAAGTTTGTCCTTTTTTAAAACGTTTCTCTGGTGTAGACGTGTGCATTCGTTTTTACCAAAAGTGTCTTTTTTTCAGAAACGGACGGATAAACAAGTTCAAAACAACGTTCATTAACAAGCTACAGACGTAATTATACGTCAGTCTTTATTCTTTTTATTCCCTTCTGAGCTTGAAAAAAGCCCAAATGTCAACTTATAGCTTTGGTAGAGGTGTCAGCCAAACGATCGGTACTTCAAGGTGACTCAGTTTCTTAGTTATTATATTATGAAATGTCAGACAATTATTTTAATATATTTTCCGATTATACTTTATTTTTATTGATACAAATATTAAAGAAAATATTCTGTTCATAAGAAACCGTATTAAAAGCATTTACTGGCCTGAATCCCCGAGAAATCTCAAAAAAAAAAAAAAAAAAATGTCAGTTCTCCGACAGGAATCGAACCTGTTTCAGACACTTAGTCCATTTCTTAATATATTATATCATTTGTTTACGTTAAGATACGCTTTGAGTAGATAGCAGTGTTCGAGAGAAATTATGAGAAGATTGTAGTTCAAAAACAATAATTTAACTTTGCTAACCAGACGCTTCTTCTGTAACTAAATGGTATAGCAAGTCAGTCTATATGGCGGTTATTCTATCTTATAAGTAGAGCATTTACTTAAAGAAAATCTAATTACCATCTCTTTGTGTCGTGGCAGTCAACATCAAGTAGCAGTGACTAGTAAAATATTTAAAAATAAAAAGGGCGTGTTCATTGGATATAAATAAGTCAAAATGATTACACGGTGTGTTCAAATTTAATTCTTTTTTTTTAACATTGGAATATGGTACTATTTTTAGAACGCACATCGATAAAATCTAAAAAAGAGACATTGAATAATATAATAGAGAAAACGATCAGATTTACAGGCACAACGTGATAAATATCTTTTTCTTTGGTCACGCAGCAGTTTTCAAATTGTATGTATCAAATAGTAAAACGGGCTTTATTTTCTTCCCTCTGAAAATATCACCTGATTCAATCCTTCTTTTCACATATAATTGAAATAATTAACACATTAATTTCTGATAAATGATAATACTTTTTATTCTTATTTGAAATGCCGAAAAAAACGTCTCAAAACAAATTATATGTCTTTATATTTTACGCCTACTCATGAAACTATTTTGTTAGTGGTGAAGATCAGTTCGTAAAATCTGGAAGACGACGGTGTGAAAAGACAAAGTCAGATAAAAAAATGTTACCAACTAATATCACTTGTAGAAGATTGGAGATTACAACGACCAAACCGTCTTGAACTGGAAGTTTATAAAAGCATTGCTTGATTGATCCAAATATAGTCAGTTATGTGCCATGCGTGATACCCGCCTAGGCGATCGTGTATCTTTCGGTACGTGACTGACGAGGCAAATTTTTTCCCGCATAAGGTTGCCATTCATTTCTGTGGTAGACCAGTTGCTCTACAAGGCTACAGAACCCGGTCTGTCCTGCTATTTACCCATACTGGGGGGGGGAGGAGAAGGAGATGATTAATACGTTTCCCAATAGTAATAGCATGTAATTGAATGTAATGGATTGGACTGGAAGTGGAACGGCTCTCCGATTCCTCAATCGGAGCCGCTATTCATTAATCCACCAACTTGATCCAAAAGTGACTTGAACTCCATTCTTCACTCTCTCCGTACTCCAGTTGTATGGAAGAAGTTCCACTCATATTTCTTCCCAAGAACGTTATAGACTCCTGCGTCGGCGCTTCCTAAAAGGCTGCAATAATAATCTATTTACGCCAAGTTTCAATCCTTAGCTCTTCTCTATATCTACATAATCATCATTTCCTATTCTTACATTCATAGAACACATCTCATTTAGTAATCCCCAGCCTTGAGTGGCTATTGAGCCTTCTATTGGAAGAACATCAGTTAAAAATATTTTCAAATATTCTGAAGTTATATACATCGGATGGTGAGTATTTTCCCCGACACAGAAATTAACTTTTGCAGTGTGGTTTCACGAAAAGAAATTAAACAAGATTTATTGAGAATGTTCTTTTTTCGACAATGTTGTTCAGCCTGTCCAAGACGCGAGAGCTACTCGTAGAAAAGGGTTACAGTGTAAGCGGCAGTTTTATGTGTATAAATAAGATGGCCGAATGGAACCTGCTTCTTACCAATGGAATACAAAGAAAATGAAGCTGGTTCGCTTCAATGTGCGTAGCATGGCGGGGTATTAACCTTAAAAGGTAGCGATAGACAGATTAACGAGAGGCTTGAGACATTTTGTCGATGATAAAGCTGTTGTAGATGGAAAATAATTCTTCACGTACAAGGACGCGGATAAGATTTTGGACTGTATCGAGAATGGAAAGCGAACACTGGGCTGCTCCTGCCCACATATATCAGGCAGTAATATTACATCCTCGGCCTAATCTGGCGCTTGTCAAAATAGAGAGCAGTAGGAGGAGTCAGATACTTACTGGAGCGTTACAGGGAAGCCGCCATTTTTCCATGAAAAAAATATTGTGTCAACGACATCAAAATGTCATTGTCTATTTGATAATAAGCAACGTCTTTACATTGGCCTGTAACTTAACGATAGAGATGAATATTTGTTTTTATTTAGTATCATCCACTGCTGTAACAAACGAAACGGAATGAATAGCGAGACAGATGAACTTTTATTAATTCGATGGAGAAAACTGGATAAGCAAATGATAAACCGCTACAAAAATAATTAAAAAAAATAATTCAGTTAATGTGCCGTCCTGGGATTCTATAGTCATATTATTGATCCGAATAGCATTTAGGGAAATTTGATTTAAACCTTTAACGTCAGTAGAAAGCAGGATTGAGTAACATTAGGATTAAAGACAGCTTTTATCAATAACTCCTCAGTTATTGCTCATCCGTTTAAACTGAATTCAAGTACGTACAGCTCGGCCCAGGCTATGGAACCAAATTTAAGAAACACTAGGTCATTGTCCCGTGGGACAATTCTGAGTGGAGAACTTGGAGCCTTAATTATAACCTGCCTGATTATGAGTGCTGCAGCTTGACATGCCTGAATGTCGTAACTAGATCTTTCTAAGTTTGCTAACTTTGCTGCTGTCAGTTGTCTTTCCTTTCCTTATCGTTTTTATTTCTATGCTATTTCTAGTGACGAGCTCTTCATAGTCTAGCCTATTTGATGATTCTTTCAAACGTCTAATTCTCCATTTTTTCTTTCTTGTCTAGTATTTTGGATGCTTTCCACAGAGACTGATGACTACGCTTTCCACTTTATAGATGATCAGTCATACCTGATTTCATTGTCTCACACTCGACTACGACTTTTTGATGTTCCTCCAACGTTACTTTTATGTGGCGACTTGCTAGACGATTATATCCTTTGTCATAGCTACAATGAATGGAGTCACACAAAACGTGTTCATATTCTACTCCGTGTTATGTTTTACTTTCTACTTCTGAACATTGTCTTGATCTCGCAGAATTTTTTTGATCTATCCCAATGGGTCATTTAGGTAAGATAGATAAAGCGTAGGAATTTTTTGAACCTATTCTTTGAGATTTCTGTTGCGACCTGCAGATGTTATGTTTACAGGTTAGTTGTCATTTTGAAGGGTACAATTGATGTTGGTCATTTCTTGTGGGGATGTCTCTAGGTCATTTTTGATTTTTGCCCGGCGTTGTAGACATAGGAAGATGGATGATAAGAATTGAAATTGAGGTAGTTTCTGGTGAATGTTAGCATATGGTATATAGCTAATATATAGTTATTAGTATATCCAAATCTACTATTTTCTCGTTCCATTTTGAATGGGGTCGAAGGTCTTATTGAATTCACGTAGTCCAGCAGTATTTGCACAGCATTTTGGCGAGGCTAGATTATGAAATGTCTACGTAACTCAGCCATACTTTTGGTTTCAGTGTTCCGCTTTAAAGACATTTCCCCAAAGTATTCCATGTAATTGTCTGTCAACATTGGCGACACTGTTGAACATACGAGGCCCAAACCGATTGGGAGCAGACCTTCTTTAGATATACTTACTAAAATTCCAATAGATGGTCTGATGAAGTTGTAGACATTTTGTTTACTGACACCTTTATTCCAATTATAATCTGACATATAACAAGAAGAGGGGATAGGCATGGGTTCACCGTTGACCCCAGTAATTAAAATATGGGTTTAGTTCAAAATTTCCTGCAATTCACTTGGATCGCCATAGATCTGATGAAGGCCAGGGGGGAAACAAAAATAAGGACACTAGTCTGCATGCAAAAAAAAACAAAAAACTATTTCTTCTACAGATTCAAATATAATTATAAGTGCTTACCTATAGATTCAAGGAAATTTGTTTTTAATCTAAAGTATATATCTGGCCAGTGCTTACACATATACACTCAAATATAAACTCCACCAATCTTTATATATAGCCTCACGTATTAACACGATCAATGTTTTATTGATATATTCAAATATTTACATATAGACTTAAAGTAAAGACTTGATAAATGTTCTATTTTATACTCAAGGATAAAGCCGGCCAATATTTTCTTATAGATTCAGTTATAACTGTCACTGACTCATGTATAAACACAACTAATATAGACATATAAACTAAAGTATAAAGTCAACCGATTTCAACCAATATTTTTTTAATCGGTATCACTCAAAGCAAGGCAGTAATGTCACTAAAACACAAGAAGTTACAGGGTGTGGAAGAATTAGGAAGTGGGATAATAATGATAAGAAAAAGGAGAAAATAGTAATCAGAAAGACAGTAGATAGTGATTGACATTGCATTTAAATTTTTCAACTTAAAGCATGGAGCCAGAAAGGAGTTCCACAAGCGAGAAGTGCTAGAGAAGACAGTATTAGCATAGAACCTATGGCTATATCTAACCAGCTTAACTGTCCATTGGTGAGATCTCGACTTAGTGTTACGCTTAAATGCAAAAGTCTAGACATCATGGTGAAGAGCTCATCCCAACAATTACCATGAAAGTATTTATAGAAAATATACAGATAGGCTACTTTACGGCGGTGGGGAAGTGACAGGAGCCGAGTTGCCAGATCAGATCCAATAATATTGATAATTCTTCTTTGGATCTTATCAAGGCAATCGAGACAAATAACAGAGGCATCAGATCATATGTCGCAGCGATATTCTATTTTATAGATTTATCTTTACACTAATGTAATAATATGATTCATCGAAATGTCAACAAGAGAAATCAAGCTTTAAAAGTAATGGACTAAAAAATAAATAAAGATTTCT